>QODF01000118.1:926780-1025943 GCA_024372805.1 Oostethus manadensis | reverse complement strand
GACAGACGGATCGGTGCAGCATCTGCAGTAATGCGGTCGCTGTACCGGACCGTCGTGGTGAAGAGAGAGCTGAGCCGGAAGGCAAAGCTCTCTGTTTACCGATCGATCTACGTTCCCACCCTCACCTATGGTCATGAGTTATGGATCATGACCGAAAGAATGAGATCGCGGATACAAGCGGCGGAAATGAGTTTCCTCCGTAGGGTGGCTGGACTCACCCTAAGAGATAGGGTGAGGACCTCGGCCATCCGGGAGGAGCTTTGAGTGGAGCCGCTGCTCCTTCACATCGAGAGGAGCCAGTTGAGCTGTTTCAGGCATGCCCAGTCGGGAGAAGGCCCCGGGGAAGACCTAGGACACGCTGGAGGGACTATGTCTCACAGCTGGCCTGGGAACGCCTTGGTGTCCTCTCGATGGAGCTGGAAGAGGTCGCTGGGGACCGGGAAGTCTGGACTTCCCTACTGAAGCTGCTGCCCCCACGACCCGGACCCGGATAAGCGGAGGAAAATGGATGGATGGATGGAAATAATGAAAAGAAAAGTGACACAGAGCTTTACAATTTATTGTAAAGAGTTACAGAAAATAGTTGTATTTGATATGATATGCTACTCACATGAAATGACACATTATTATGCCAATTTGGCATTTTTACAGTAACCGCAGCTGGTAAAGATTCTTATTTTATTCATTTACTATGAAAAAAAATGTATTATAAATGTAAATACTGAGCAGCTTTTGTGAACCTCTGTATAGGAGTCACTTCTGATTTTGCAGACCCAGCTCCCTTTATGTACAGACAAGCATACCTTTGACACAGCAAATTGAAAGACGCCTAAATGCAATGGACAGCTGTATTCAAGTCACCTGGCTTGAGTGCACATGACGCAGTGTGTTGGTTAAAGAAGGCAAAGAAGCGCCAGCAGCTTTTTGATGCCGGTATCCGCATGCAGTCCACCTCTTGGAGACACATGATTAAAAAAAGCGAGAGGAACAAAAAGCTACCGCAGGGCATCCTCACCTCCTCCTCTTTTTTTTTTTTTCTTTTCGGCCTGCTGTTAGAAAAACGACGACGAGGCTTGAACGGCTGATGACGTCGGAGTGCTTAATATTCCACGCACATACGCTAGCGCCACTATAGCATGGTTTAAAAATAGACTGCAGTGCATCCAGCTAAAAGAAGACAGGGGTTGCTGAGAGGATGGTGCGGGGTGCAGACTGGACATCGGGAAAGCGAGCTGAACGGTTTTGACCTCGGTCATCAATCTGCCTTGTCAGTGAAAAAAATGCGGTTGGTGTAAAACGATTGCTGATTAGCAGTGTAAGGAGAATTGGCCTGAAATTGTTTCAATGAAGAGCAAGAACTTGGCAGTGATGACAAAAATAAAAAGTGTGATGATACCCACAGAACAGGAAATTTAACTTATAGCAATGCAGGAGAGTGGCACACACCTCTATGTCCTGGCTGCTCAGTACAATATGGCTAAACTGACGATAAGTGGTCAAAATGAACAGGCACAGCACACCGTAGAGTCGGCTGTGTTTGGTCTTTACGTGCTCAGGCACACACAATAATCCTTCTTTTTACACTTGTATCACAGTTACACATTTCAAAAAGTGAATAAAACAAACGTGCCTATCAAATAATGAGTTACACTCACCAACGTGTACACCACCCGAGAAGTGTGACTCTAACCATAGAACTGCAAATGCAACTCATATAAACATTCTCTTCCAACTGGACTATATGGAGCACTTTTTACTTTGTGTTAGAGAAAATTATGCAGGAATTGACCTCATAACAACAGCAGCATTTCAAGATCCAGTTGTTTAGAGAAGCAAGAAGTGCTGAATTGCAATTTTGTGTTTCTTTTGTGTGCGTGTGTGTGTGTGTGTGTGTGTGTTGAAGTGACATGCAGCATATACAGCACTGCACTGGAAGGTGATTAGTGCGTTATTGTCATTCAGCTACGCACTTTTGTAGTGTGATTCTGCTTTTTCCTCCCCATTGCCCATTGTACAGTTTGTCTTCCTTCCGAAACTTCCTGTCAACTAGATGAGTGGTTCTCAAACTTTTAATCCTCGCGTATCCCTTCAGACATTTGACCTGAAGCCACATACACCCTACTCCTGCACACTTTAAAAACATAACCTTTTTTATCTTAATTAAATAGAAATCTTCAACATCATTCATTGGTTCAATCATGTTATAGTTCCGGGGCAAAAATATGCATTTTGTAAAGTCACATTTTGTTCACCAGAGCATTGATCCTACATATGTTTTATTCCAGTGGGGCCCAATGAGATCAGTTTTCTTTCAATTTTTTTATAATTTTTACCAGCATAGTGTGTGTGATTTTTCGGGTTAATGAATAAAAAGTCTGTCAATTAAATGCAAAAAAACTTACATTTATTGATGGAATACATCAATGCACAATTTAGCCCAGTAATTGAGAAATAACTGACACTTGGCTAACCTTTCTAACGCACACATTGCTACAAAATGTTCAACAAACTGTAATGCCCGTGCTTGGGATTAAGGTAGCTGTAGTCACCGATGGATTGTAAAAGACTCCTTACAATGAAGCAGTGAAAATGCAGTGGTACCTTAACATACAAGTTTAATTCCCAGTTCCCAGACCTAGCTTGTAACTCAATTTACTTGTATATCAGAACATTTTTTCCAGTAAGAAATAACGTAAATGCCAACAATTGGTTCCAGTGCCCTCAAAAACCACACCAATGTTTTTCCGTTTATACGTTTTTGAATAATGTACAAGAAACTTATATTAAAGCATAATTTCAAAAAAAGTTGTAAAGAAATAAACATGTTTTCTCGAGAGTACTTTACTTTGAAGAGCAGACGGAGATGTTGGCGGAGGTGTAGGAGAGTGGTGGAGAAGGTCGGAGTGAGATTTGGTATTCGTGCTAATGTACGGTACACTACATAATTTATCCATTCATCCATTTGCTTTGCTGCTTATCCTCATTAGGGTCGTAAACAAAAACAAAACACTGTACGGTGTCATTGTTGTTTCCGTGTTTGCAGTTTTAGCGCATGCACGTCTGTAAAAGGGGTGGAGCTACGACGCAAGCGTTTTCATAGAAGCTGCGGGGAGGCCGGAACTATGGGGCTTTGGCGACGCTAACGGCATCTGCAAATTTTTCCACTCTGAGACCCGGTTTCAAAAGTGTTCGTTTACAGACCCTGAAAACACCGGCTTCGTATTGCGCGTTTAGGCCTCGCATCGTCTTCGTCTGGATGGGGTTTTAATAGATGTTTCTACGCTTGTAGGTCACATCAAAGCTGATATAACAAAGCAATTTTTGTCCGCGTAACAGCTCGTATGTCGGAAAACGCATAAGTTAATGCACTCGTAAGTCAAGGTAACACTGTACAGTATACTCTTCCAACCCAGATTCGCACACACACACACACACACAACTGCACTTGAATTGTCCACTCATGATGGCTATGTTTTAAGTCTGCATATTAGGGGGAAAAGCTTAACAATCAAGATAAAGCAGTATTCGCAATGCATACAACTAACCGTATAGCCTCATTTTTGGGGAACTTACAGTGACAGGTTTTCCCCGCTGCGCCGTACGGGGATTGTAACACCAATATATATGAAACTCTGTGTTATTTTAAACTACTTCAATTGAAATTGTACTTTTTGTGAAATAGAGATATCGGAGAAATTTGAAATTTGTTGAAAATGTTTCACAATTTGGGTCATTATGATGATGGTGGGTCCCGCAGCCCAACCAGTTGACTTTGACTTTGTTATTGTGTAATAGATTGTTTGTATTAAAAGGTACAACGTTTAAAAAGTGGATAATTCTTCTATTTAAAAAAAGCATAATCAAACTATTAAAGCCTTAGTCCAACTAATATCCATTGTATGCATGAAAGTTGCATAAAAATGGTTAAAGCTGTGTAAGTGTTAAAATGGTTACAAATGTACCTGTTTATCAGTTTATCGGGGATCGATTAGTTATGTCTGCAAAGGCCGAAAGGGGGAGCTCTAGGCTGCAGTGCTCCATTCTGGATGAGGCTGCCAGAGGGGGACATTGTGTCCGGCCATTCTCATTTATCCCCCCTTTCAGGTATGTCATGAATCACACATTCACAAATTAGACACCGTGTTGCAAAATGTGAATGTTTTGAACATGGTTGGTGCATCTTAGTAACTGTCAAAACACTCCATTTCTGTTGCTACATAGCAGTGTAAGCTAGCAGGCTGCTGTTATCCTAGCCATCTATAGTATAGGAGCAGTACCTGTCACGTCTTTTCTAATCTATGTATGTGTTCCTTCTTCAATACTTGTCACTGTATTAGTTTAGAAAACAAAGACATGTTCCAGTAGCATGTAAGTGCTTTGTATTGTCTGATGTGCACATATTTTTGTAACGTGATTAAAACTTTCTGGATGAGGCTGCCAGAGGGAGACATCGTGTCCGGCCTTCCTCATTTATATCCCCCCCCCCTTCCAGGGATGTTACATTTAATTCAGATAAAAACCATTTTTAAATGGTGGCAAGTTTTGCTTTAATTTATGGGATTATTGCACTTGTTCATGACTATGTTAGTCATTCTGGTGAAGTCCTAACCCTAGGGGTGACATTAGAAGAGTCCTGCCCCCAGTTCTTAACATTCTAAAAATATGACCCCAACAAAAATGTACTTGAAAAACTGTGGTGTAAAAAGACTTCTGCCAATACAAAGCAATGAACACCAGAAGAACACACCTTATGAGAAGTAAGTATCTTTGTGTGATTTTTGTGGGGGACTATAAAACGCCATACCACTGTGCACCACAACCATCTTGTATAAAATCAACGCGCATTAACAACAGGATAGCCATACACTACTCACCAGTCACTAGGCTCACCTCTGAAAACACCATTAGTATCGTGATTAAATATCAGCCGCCCGGCGTGCCTGCAGAGATCATGAATAAGACATGAACGCTGTGCCTGAGCTGAGTAAAGGCAACACGGCCATCTTCGAATTCATGTCACAAGGGAAGAGAACCATGAGTGAGTGTCTCCACTCCTTCTCTGATGCCTTCAGGTCACTTTCAAAAAACAGCCCATCCCCTTCTACTGCTTGCCCACTGCTTGCCTTGCCTTTCGAGCCAAGAGAGAAGAAAAGAGCAAATTCCCTTGTTGGTTTAGAAGCTGTGATGGATTTCTCTCCCTGTGTGATGCTGAGACTTCACAGTCATCTGGGGCACTTTGCTACTGGAGGAGGGGTCATAGGTTGGAATAGCAAAACATCAGCAGAGGACTGAAGAAGAAGCATTCACTTCCAATCTCTTTTTGGAGCTCCCCCATGCTTCTGAGCTGGCCTACAACTGTAACTGCTCCCATACTGTACATTCAGTGCTGTGATTTACTTCCACATTAAATCATCATTTCATTATGCCTTCCAGATAGGAAGGCAGGAAGATGACATCATCGTCTTCAAAGGCTGTAGTATTTGGTGGAATCTGTTTTTCTCCCATTTCAAAAAAATGTACCATCAAACCTTTACTTTACTTCACTGCAGGGGGGTCCAAAATGTAGTCCAAAGGTCATTTGTGGCCTGCAGCTGTTTTTATTGGCCTGTAGCAAATTGTAGAAATAAAATTTATTTTAAAAAACAGCAAGAATTTGACAAAGAGAGCTAAAGGGCAAAATGTGAAGAGAAGAATCTGAAATGTTAATACTAATAACATAATAAAACAAAGCTTTCCATTTAGATATATAAAGTTTTCTTAATCCATTTTATGGAATACATAAAAATATGAAAGTGGCCTACAGCGTCCTTTGATTGTCTGTATGCAGCTCTTTGGTTCCCAAACTTTTTTGTCACATACACCTTCAGATATTTAATCTGGAGCCATGTATCCCTACTCCTGCACACTTAAAAACATTAAATATTTAATATTATTGTAATACCAAATTGAAGGGCAGAGTTTAAATATCATGATTAAGCGGTATCCAAAGTAAAGATAAAGCCTCATTTTCAGGGAGCCCCCACTCACAGTGACGAGTTTTCACTGCTGCTCCGTGCAGGGATTGGGACACCAATATAAATTAAATCTTAAAGATTTAATACTTTTAGTGCACACAATAGTCATCAAACGTATTTGTTCATATGATGCACAGAGAACAATTAACAACCTAATGCTGTCTCTTCTGCTTCGTTCTCCTTGCGCCGTGAGGCATTCAGGTGCACTGGTAATTGTAAGTGGTAGATCCAGATTGTTTGTCATTTTTATTCACGTACAACCCATAGCAATTTGTTTACCCCACTTTGGGAACCTAGACTTTGCAGGCATTTTTAACGGTAACATTTTAACATTCTGTGCTGTCGTACAAGTGTAAAAAGAAGTTAACTGCTCTTACTAGTTAAAACAAAACCATACTTGATGACAAATAATGATTTTACCTAATGAGGAAAGCATAATGCAGTGGTGATTGACATCACAGATGTATATCTCGACATATACCACTTTTAACATTACCTGTCACTCAATTGTAAAAGTTAAACTTAAAAATAACAAATGTATCTTCTTTAGTGTTGATATTAAGTAACAACAACCATGGTGACCATTTTTACTGTATGATGTATGTTAGCCTGCAGCACCCCCTGAGGTTTTGGATTGGGCACTAGTTCTCGCCTGACTGCGGATGATTCTAGAAGCGGCGGTTTATGCTAAATTTAGGCGTTATCATTAATTTAGTACTGAGTTAAAAACAGCGCAATCAAAAAAATAGAGTGAGACTCTTGCATGTGTAAAAAAAAAATCTTACATCTAGTTTAATTTTAGCCAATTTCACAACAGGGAACCCTGGCGAGAAAGACTATACTGCAGGTGAATTTAAAAATAAACTCTAGTACAGATCCAGAAACATGTGCAATATGTTCCAGTACTTTATTTCTTTTTTCCTATAACTTGCTCTTAGTTTGTGTTGTGCAAATGCGTTCAGAGTAGAAATAAAAGATCTGACCCATTGCCAGGTGAGTGAGCCACTCGTAATTCTCTCTGCATTAGTGTTATTTCATCATGAACCTCACTCTCCAGCTCTGATGAATATCTAGCAGCACATGGCTTGAATATCAATCTAAAGTGTGTGACTGGACAGTGTAGACACTCCCACACTGGTGGAAGCGAGCCGACCACAGTATATTACACAGTATACTGATGTCAATGCATTAGTCTGCATTAGGGGCAGCACAGGCAGTGCCCCATCAACTGCTGTTGTATTTCTTCAAACCAATATGTATATCATATTTAATATAGATTAGGGATTTAGTTGCTAATGAATATGTACAACCCAACGCATTTTACAACATTGTCCTTAACCATGCTTCTGTGTAAATAGGTTCACTTGGCAACTTACCAGCTTCAACAGTACAGCTGAACCTTGGTTAGCATCATTATTTCGTTCCGGGAGGTCCGACTCTAACCAAAACATGCTAACCGAATCGTTTTTTTGATAAGAAATAATGTATATCCAATTGGTTAGTTCCAGAAAGGCAAAAATGTTAACACAAAACACATTTTTATGGTTTTACAATTATCGCTTGACATCCAGAAAACAATTCAAAATGCACATAAATAATGAATGAAAGGCATATAGTAAATTCACATTTCATGTTTTACTTTTGTTGAACATGTGATTCTTGACGGCACCATACGGCAGCAAGATTAACCACCACCTCCTTCCTGTTTTGACATGAGTAGTTTCTTGAATTCTATAGTGTTTTTCATCTCAAAATTCTACTACACTACCACAGTGTGTCTTTGGGAACAGCAGTCTACAATGAACGTAAAAGTTACCTTAAATATTCATGTATCACTTTCATTCATCATTAATATGCATGTAAAACTATAAGTATAAAACTATAGAAAAACCATACACAACAATGAACCGACAAACTAAGGGTGCACACACCTGAACTTAAGTAGCAAGACAGTAACGAGGCAGGTGTGTGTAATTGAACTAGGGAGACAACTCAAGAGGGAAGAAAAAACATGAAACTAGAACAACTGTCACGAATAAAACACCAATCGTGACACCGTCCTGTTGTGTTGAAAGTAATTGCTGCTGTCAAGTCATCACACATACGATGTTTATATAGGGAGTGCAGAATTATTAGGCAAGACGTATTTTTGAAGATTAATTTTATTTTTGAACAACCATGTTCTCAATTAACCCAAAAACTCATTAATATCAAAGCTGAATATTTTTGGAAGTAGTTTTTACTTTGTTTTTAGTTATAGCTTTTTTAAGAGGATACCTGTGTGTGCAGGTGACTATCACTGTGCATAATTATTAGGCAACTTAACAAAAAACAAATACATACCCATTTCAATTATTTATTTTCACCAGCGTAACCAATATAACATCTCAACATTCACAAATGTGCATATCTGGCATTCAAAAACAAATCAGTGACCAATATAGCCACCTTTCTTTGCAAGGACACAAAAGCCTGCCATCCATGGATTCTGTCAGTGTTTTGATCTGTTCACCATCAACATTGCGTGCAGCAGCAACCACAGCCTCCCAGACACTGTTCAGAGAGGTGTACTGTTTTCCCTCCTTGTAAATCTCACCTTTGATGGACCACAGGTTCTCTCTGGGGTTCAGATCAGGTGAACAAGGAGGCCATGTCATTAGTTTTTCTTCTTTTAGACCCTTTACTGCCAGCCACGCTGTGGAGTACTTGGACGCGTGTGATAGAGCATTGTTCTGCATGAAAATCATGTTTTTCTTAAAGGATGCAAACTTTTTTCTGTACCACTGCTTGAAGAAGTCTTTCAGAAACTGCAGCAGTAGGACTGGGAGTTAAGTTTGACTCCATCCTCAACCGGAAAAGGCCGCACAAGCTCATTTGTTGATTATACCAGCCCAAACCAGTACTCCACCTTGCTGGCGTCTGATTCGGACTGGAGCTCTCTGCCCTCTACCGATCTGGCCACGAGCCCATCCATCAGGCCCATCAAGACTCACTCTCATTTCATCAGTCCATAAAACCTTAGAAAAATCTGTCTTCAGGTATTTCTTGGCCCAGTCTTGACGTTTCAGCTTGTGTGGTTTGATTGTTCGATGATCACGCTTCAGAAGCTTGGCAATTTTAAGAGTGCTGCATCCCTCTGCAAGATATCTCACGATTTTTGACTTTTCGGAGCCTGTCAAGTCCTTTTGACCCACTTTGCCAAAGGAAAGGAAGTTGCCTAATAATGATGCACACCTGATATAGGGTGTTGATGTCATTAGACCACACCCCTTCTCACTACAGAGATGCACATCACCTAATATGCTTAATTGGTAGTAGGCTTTTAAGCTATAAAGCTTGGAGTAAGACAACATGCATAAAGAGGATGATGTGGTCCAAATACTCATTTGCTTAACAATTATGCACTCCCTGTAGCTACATAAATGTCCCTTTTTTGCTGGGTTCTGTGTGATTTGCAGATATGTGAAACTGCTTGTGGCAGCTCCTAGTTTTTTTTTCACTGGCTTATGCTTGTTCCCCATGAACTCTGCCTTGCAACTAGTGACTGCATATAAATGTTTCATTTTTGTAGTTTTGTAATGACTGACTCATGTTTTTCTTGTCTCTGCTATTCATAACATTGCAGATTGGATCTGACATTTGCTGCAATTTGTAGTAAAGTCACACATTGCGTCTGGTATGTACAGTACAGTATGATGTTGTGCCTTTGTGGTATTTTACACCTTGATCAGGCTCCATCCATGAAGGTCATACCTCTTGTTATTGCCCTGAGATAACAATTCATGTGTGGACTAATTCATGTGACGTGTCTTTATGTTTGTTTTTTTGTTTTGTTTTGTAAGCAAAATAGCACATGTGTGCATTAGTTACGCTTGTGGTCAGCTAATGATAACGGTTTGGCAAAGTTTAGCAACTCTCATTAACTATAATTGATTGTGTAGTCGTCCCTTGACATTTTGTGGTTTGAATTTCACAGATTCACTTTATCTTGGGTTTTCAAGAATATATCAATGAATAAGACATGTTGTTATTATTAGTCAATACAAATGAGTATTTAAGCAAATTTTACAAATTTTCTCCTAAATTGAGCAAGTATAGAAATGGTCAAATGAATATAAAGCATTCAGAAGATGGGTTCATTGATAAAATGTGGTATTCTCTCTTGGTCACAAGATGTCAGTAATGTTACTGTAATGTTCGGTGAGACACACAAGCACCAGAATTGATTTGGAACAACAGGCTTTTATTGCCGGTTTGAATTACCTCTCAACAGACACAACAGTCCTTAACCCGGGCTACTGTTGCGGCCATCACCCACACCAAGCTAAAACTCAACTCGGAACCTCCAACATGACTTCCTGTCCACCCCACTCAGCTCCCCTTGTACATGTACAGCAACACACACCAGCACAAGTCTTATTTTCTCTTATTATGTTTTTTATACAGTCGTAGGTGGTTCTAACATTGCTCCATCACTCTATAATGGATTTGTTTTTCATTATTTAATGAATAAATGACCACTGTAGACTTATACTGTAGACAAACAACTATTCACATTCACACCTATGGACAATTTAGAGTCTCCAATTAACCTAGCATGCCATCCATCCATCCATTTTCTTCCGCTTATCAGAGGTCGGGTCGCGGTGGCAGCAGCCTAAGCAGGAAAGCCCAGACGCCCCTCTCCCCGGCCACTTCGTCCAGCTCTTCCCGGCAGATTCCGAGGAATTCCTAGGCCAGATGAGAGACATAGTCTTTCCGGCATGTCCTGGGTCTTCCCCAAGGCCTCCTACCGTGCCCTGAACACCTCCCCAGGGAGGCGTCTGGGAGGCATCCTAACCAGATGCCCGAGCATGCATAATTTTGTAATGTGAGAGAAAACCGAAATACCCGAGTAGAAGCCGGCGCGGGGAGAACATGCAAACGCCACACAGAAATGTTCCAAAAGTGATACAATCCCACAATCTCCTGACTGTGCGGCCACCGTGTGACCCCCTTTTTATTTAGAAATAACAGTAGTGGCAGGAAAACAAAACGTATTGTGAACCAATCACGTCCAATGCACTTGTCGATTATGTTTGTATTATTCGGTCTCAAAATGAGGCTGAAAAAAACACAAGGTGACAAGAAATCACACTTTCAAGAGTCCCCAGAGTAAAAGCACTTGAAGTTGTCAGCCACTGAAAGGCTTTGCTTTGCTTTTGGAATCAGACAGTTAGAAATGAGCAAGCAAGAATGGTCTTGTAAGATGTCATCATCTCTAATTCAGCTTAAGAGTGGAAGGAATCCCTCGGGGGTTTAAAAAGCCAAAAAAGGAGGGAGACATTTCCAAAGTCCAACACAACGAGGCCATACTTAAAAGACACACGACACGCTAATGACTTAACCTCACTTAGAAACGTGCGTCTCATCTTGGCTCAGGTCAATATGCCATTGATTTTGCCGATACGTCGAGTGCAAGGAGTTAGGTGGAATGCTAAACAGAAAGGCCTGAATGATTCAATGTGCACCATTAACTGTTGTTAGCAGAATGCAGAAGTGTCTTCACCAAGGGGTTTTGGCTGGTAGTTATACTTATATTTCATCAGTAAATTAGCTGACAAAACAACAATAACCAATGAGGATGCTAGCAACAACACCACGCAAAGGACCAATTAGAAAGGAAGCACTGAACCTCGTAACACCTCCATTCTTACATTGGTCTGCAGCATGACTTTCTCGCTTTTTCTACCCTTTGATATTGTAGCATTGGGACTGCGTGTCAAATACATCATGGGAATAACAAATAATGACTCCTCCACGTTGGACATGTGGTGCTGAGGTAGCCTTCTTGTGTCATGTGGATTACGGTGTTGCTCACTAAATGTTGACAGTCATTCCACAAATGTAATGCTATCATACTGCCAAAGTGGTTACGAAATTACAGTTCTGACTTTTACATTTGTAATCTTCAAATAGTGGGTTGCATGCTTACTATACTGGTAACTACATTTAAATGTCCCAAGTTACTCGTACAAATATGCCTTAAAGGTCACACAAACACATAAAACCATCACTGTGACGTCACGTGAGACTTCAGCAGTTTGAACGTCCATTGCTAACATAAGTGGCCATGAGCTATTGCTATTTGTAACCAAAGGTTAGGGGTTAACTTTTTTTTACACTTGTGGGACAACTACTGTTAAAAAAAACATGCGTGAAACTTTTATTACCTCATCGTTTGTCTTGAACGTGTTTTTAAGTGTTAGTATTTCTGTGCTTGACTTATTTTTACTCTTCTGTGACAGTTTAAAAAATCTCTCTACAGTTGGTAAAAGTTTCCCAAGGGGGGTGGTTTGACCCCGGAACAGATAAAATCCATTCATTCCTATTGAATATTAAAAACTTGCAAAATACAAGAAAATGTTTAACTTTAAACAACTTTTTTAATGTATTTTATTGGAACTTTTAATAATTACTATCATTTACACTCTGCTGCTTTATATTGAGACTCTGAGTGTAACTTTAAGTAACAAAATATGGTTCTTTGCGCTATAAGGGCCAGCGATGATCAATTGCAGTCAAAATGCATCTTTACAAAATTCATGTTTTGGATGGAATTATTTTATGATGGGTTTATGACAGTTTGACCTTGGAATGGGTTATTTCGATTCCTATGTATGTCTATGATTATTTCCATTCATTATGTACATTCATTCCAATGGGAAACCAGTTCTACACATTGTGATCAACCGTGTATGTTCTTGTGTATTTATTTGCAGCTTTTTTGCATCGTTATCGTTAACACACTTCACTGGTTGGCTGAGAGAAGTCACGTGCTTCTGTTGTCTTACATTTGGACTAAATGGCCCAATTTGGTCCCTTGCATTATAAGAGCCAGTGGTAATCACATTCTAATCCGGTTGAAAATGGAAAAACTCCTCATTTGTGTGGGATTATGTTTACATTGCAAACAAACAAAAACAAATGAACCATCAACCTCATCCCGGATTTCTAATTTACTCTGAGATGTTCCAATTAAGATGAAGCTGATTGTTGTCTTCGTGCATTTAAATGAGTGAATAAGCAGCAATGCTTCTGGGTCTCTGACATTGCTGCATATTCTCATGACAGGGCACCCACATTGGTGATGTCATTGTGCATCCAGCTCTGTCTGCAGCCCCCCAAAATCAAATCCACAAGTGAAATAAATAAGGGGAGACGTGCTGGAGGAGATGTAGGGTTTTTGGCCCAAAAAACACTGTACATTGTACATTGAGGTGACATGTTGCTGTTGCACTAACTCCACTGACCTGGATGGTGCAGGTGTACTCCGAGTCGTCCAGCAGCCTCACGGTGCAGTTGCACTCTCGGTCCAGACTCCGGATGCTGCTGCTCATCAGTCGGCTCAGCATCTTCCCGCCGGCGGCAGTGCTCTGCGAACCGGACCGGGGACGACGGCGTGGGGTGCATTCATGCAAGTTAACGACGTCCCTGCACCGCGCTCCAACATCTGCTCACAGCCTGCGCCTCCACCACAGCATCCACGGCAAGACTGGTCATCTTGAGGTACTGGCTCTGTCCTCTGTGATCCACGTTCAAGTGTCACCACACCTTCGCCACACCGCGATTGAATGGCTCCTTCCGTCAGCCAATCAGGGCCGGCTGGGATGATGCCTTCTGAATCCTAAAATCACCGCGGTTCTGATAGGATGGTTACGCAGCACTGCCACATGAATGAGGTTCATAACAATAACAACACACAAAGGGGTATATAGTCGACACCCGTGCACGTGATGCGGTACTGCATCGGGACCTTAGTGAGGATGGGTGGGCACGTTCATTTATGGGTATGGCTTTTTTCCACGTCACTGATGGTGTTTTGTGTGACCTTCATAATGTACCAAACGATGCGTGCATTTTGATGTCAAATATATACTATATAGTATATATCTACTGTATATCCACTGTATATAATATATATATTAATATTTCCACCTGAAAATTCTCAAATGTTGAATCTGATGTATTTAAAATGTAAAAAGTATATGGTATTTAGTACATTTTTTGTCAGTCAACAGTACAAACATAGGGTATTTATAAAGCACAAGGAAGAAGAAGAAGAAGAAAGGTGTCTGCTATCACTATCCTGATTCTTATTCATTGTATTACTTAATACACACATCAGGCCTTATTGTCAGGCATTGTAAATATTCACTTAAGGCGTTATTTGTCAAATGTCCCGTACTTATTTATTGCCAAAAGGCTATTTATTTGTATTTCAATCAAAAGAAAACAAACTAGTAATTACTGTGAGACGGGGATTCAATAAAATCTCCTTCCTCCTACTCCTGTTTGGACATGTTTGAATTGTGTAACTGCACATGCAGTGTACTTCAACTTCGCATGTTCCAAATAAACTTAACTATTGATATAATTTTGAAACTTATAGACTTATTGACATATGAACATGTTTACTATTATATCTGGTGCAACATGGCAGTAGTGGCTGGGGTATGTCAAAAGTCATTTTGTTGCATGTTGTTGCATGTATCCAGTCTTTTTTTTTTTTTGCCCATCATCCACAATTCTTATGTGAGACAATACCACATATGTCTTTCTCTTTTTGTGCTTTCCAAAGATATAAAAACAGCTAAAAAGCCACTGCTAAGAATGCACGTAATGGGAAGCACCAACAACCAACAGCACTCTATTCACATACAGTATAATGTGACTTGCATATTAACCAAGCTACAGCAACATTGTTATTATTATTGTTATTACCATTGTTACACCAAATAACTACAGTTTTGTGTAGTGACACCTTGCGACACCACACCAGCTGGCTAATAGCTTCGACCACACACTCTCTCAGAGCGCCACACTCACAATGTCTCAGGCCACCACCAAAAAGTAGCTTGGACATTGGAGCTGCTGCTAGTGTTGCTGTGTTTTTGTTTTTGAGTTTGAAAAAGTTAACGCTTTTTTGTTGTAGGGTTTGTTTTTATGTTGCCATGTGAAATCAATGCAACCAGTAAGGAAATTCCGGTAATGCTTATAATGACCAAAATAGATCATGGCAAACTACTGTAAGTATGACATGTTATCATGGATGTGCCTGTTACCTATGGTTACAGACTGGATCTAAAACGATAAAAACGTTGTTGGAGGTTTTTAGAGGTGTTTTAATTGAGGGTCTCTTTTTAGCTGTTTTTATATCTTTAGAATGCACAGAAAAGAAAAAAGCATGTGTTGTCATGCCTTACATACAGATTGTGGATGATGGACAAAATTCAGAAAAAAATGTGCAGTTTTCCTGTAAAACCTGGAGAACATGCTGCACACAAGGCCGCAATAGACAAGGCTGTGTGATGAAAACCATATTGAAATTTTTTACTTTTAACGAATAATGTCTTTATTACTATTTATTTCGTTTACTTATACTGTAGTTAATTTAGTTGCTCTCTTTCTCTATTTATCTGTGCTGTGGCGACATCTGGTGGCCAAAGTGCTACATTGTCTTTTGCCGTCCTCAACTGGTAGATGCCCCACCCCTCTCAATATCTGATTGGCTGCAGGGCTTTCTGTTTTGTAACCCATTCAACGTGCGTGTTACCGAACAGAACAGGCAAAACGCAGCGTCAGAGCGGAATTGAGAACACACCCAAGGTAATCTTTTTGTGTTTATTATCAGTTTTGGTTGTTGTTTTTAATGCAAGCTGACAAATCACTTGACGAAGGAGTCGACGCGCGTTACATTTGGACGTGTGTTTCGGGCACGATCAGAAAAATGGCAATTTGCAGGAGTAGGAGTTTCGATATTCCCTTTTCTCGGTCAATGATACATTAAACACGAGAAGAGGTGAGATAAAGTCGCACACTCGACCTAAAAAAGCCTATTTAGACAAACGTTTCTATGGTAGTTTAAATGATGTGGACACGTAATCAGTTCCCGCATATTAAGAAGTGGATCAAACTAAGCTAACTAAATATTGAAGTTACTTCTTTTCCTCATGAATAGAGTAAACAAAGGATAATAACGCTGCTAACATATACCCCACTGCAAACAACAACTACAACAATAAACATACTGTTACATTTAAAATTAGATCATGTGGAGTTGTACCAAATATTCTTGTGCTGATTTTTTTTGGCTCTTATTTTTTGCACCCTTTGTGTACCACGGGTGTGTTGCAGACATGACTCAAAGATGCATCCACTGGTTCCGTAAGGGACTGCGGCTACATGATAACCCAGCGCTGATGGCAGCTCTGAGGGACTGCAAGGAACTCTACCCGGTCTTCATCCTGGATCCCCATCTTCTCGACAAGACACGAGTATGCCTCAACCGCTGGAGGTTCCTCGTGGGAGCGCTCGAGGACCTGGATTGCAGCCTCCAAAAACTCAACTCCAGGTAGGACACTCAGAACAGCAAAATTGTGTGCTGTTGTAGGGTCACTTATATGTTTTTTCTCCTCCTTTGTAGGCTATTTGTCGTGAGAGGCAAGCCAGAAGATGTTTTCCCTCAACTGTTCACCAAGTGGAAGATAACCAAGCTGACATATGAGTTCGACACGGAGCCTTACAGTGTGTCCCGTGATAAGAAAGTGTCCGCTTTGGCTAAAGAACACAAAGTGGAAGTCGTCTATAAAGTGTCCCACACGCTTTATGACACAGACAGGTACTGTTTTCCTTGCATTTGACCATCATTTGACAATAGCATTTCATAAGATGACTTTTCTGTCCACTACACTTTTAACTGTCACTTTTACGTTCACTTCCAGTGTTTTTACTTTCACAGTTTTTCAAAACTACGGTAATTATAAAATGATTAATACCCGTGACCCTAACGAGAATAAGCGGCATAGAAAATGGATGGATGATAGACGTTGTGGTTCACCGGGGCTTATTACATATTAGTCAAAAATATACAGATTGAAGCAATTTTTACATATTTCTTGACTATCTAAAGCATTTTTAAGTGTGAATATGGCTACATTAAGTAAAATGCAAATATAAGGCATTCAGAAGACTCAAAATGCTGTGCATAATATGTAGTATTCTACACTGGTCACTAGGTGTCAGTAATGTTACTGTAATGTTCTTTGAGACACATAGGCCAGACTTGACCTTCACCCTAAAAACAGGCTTTATTGCAGGTTTGAAGTATCTCACAACAGGCACAATATTCCTTAATAAAAACCCTGGCTATTGTTGATGCAGGAACCCAAGCCGAGCTAAAACTCATCTCTGAACCCCTAACATCACCCGATGTCCGCCTGCCACTCATCTCCCCTAGGGAAGGCATTTATAGCAACACACAAAAGCCTTATGTATGTTTTAAATGGCTTATTTACTCTTATGTCTACTGTATTTGGTAATATAAGTAGTATAAGATGTTAGTTCATGTCTAGAAGGTTGTAATAATGCTAACTGTTTTTAGAACGGCATGGTCAGGTTTTCTATGCCCTAACTGCAAAAATGTTCAATTAATAAAAAAGGAATCCTACTTTGCAGAAATACACTTATTGTGGTCCCGTGTGGAACCAATTATCCGCGATAAACAAAGTATTACCGACCTGTGCATACGTCGTAACACTTACGTAACCCCAAAACCATTCCTATGACTGACGAAGTTCATTTGAAAGATTCTCACATCATCTGTGCAATTGCCTTTCAAAAACAGAAATGTATTAGACCCAAGTTAATTGTATGCATGTCGAGTTATTCAGAAAGCTGCTTCAAAAATGTGACAACTGGCACACATTTGTACTGTAAAACATTATTTTTTCCTCAAAAAATTTAATATTTACACAAGAAAATTTTTACAAATTCTGATAGATTGTGAGAGAAAGTAAAAAGGTCTAGCTATCCATTTTCCACTTTCTGCGTTTTCAAAGGATAATTGAGGAGAATAACGGGAAAGCGCCCCTCACATACAAGCGCATGCAAGCAATTGTGAAGACCCTCGCCCCCCCAAAGAAACCCATTGCTGCTCCCACCATGGAGGATCTGAAAGGTATGTGCCTTGAACAGTGTTGCAAACTGCTGTGGATATTGTGAAGTAAACGCAGTTCACGTGTATGCTTGTCCTCCATTGAAGGTCTGAAGACCCCTCATTCAGAAGACGACATGAAACACTACAGTATACCAGCGCTGGACGAGCTCGGCCATGATACCTCAGGGCTTGGAGAGGAGCCATTCCCCGGAGGAGAGCAAGAAGCTTTGAGGAGATTGGAGGAACACATGAAGAAAACTGTAAATCCCTTTCTTATCATTTGTTTTGCATTGATATCTACTTTTACTTAAGTAAACAGAAAGTGCAGGTGTACCTAATAAAGTGCCATGTGTTGGAGGAAGTGAATGGCTTTGTCAAGAGAATGAATTATTTAAGAAAACTGCATAAGTATATAAGAATAAGTATGAGTATGTTCTGCCCAATACTGTTTTCATTTAACATAAATGCATCTTTGTCACCTGAAGGGATGGGTGTGCAGCTTTGAGAAACCTCAGACGTCTCCCAACTCTCTGCGCCCGAGCACCACAGTGCTCAGCCCTTATGTCACCTTCGGGTGCCTGTCTGCGCGCACCTTCTGGTGGAAGCTGACCGAGGTCTACCAGGGGGTGAGTATTGCGATGGTAGTCGTGAATGCTCGAAGGCTACTCTGCCAGAGAAGCTGGACTATTCGAGGGTCAGAACTTAACAGAACTCCCTGACACTTGTGGTTATTAATTACTACTGTAGTTTCCAACCGAAGTGGGATCTTTAATTGAATCATACGAAGTAATATATTGTGATTTGTAATAAAATACTGTCAAATATATGACCTCATGTAAAATGGTGAGAATGTGTGCTTTGTGGATCCCTAAATGGTAATGCAAAGTGTTGTTTATCTTCTTTGTTGTTAGAAAAAACATTCAGAACCACCAGTGTCCCTGCATGGTCAGCTACTGTGGAGAGAGTTCTTCTACACTGCCAGCGTGGGCATCCCCAATTTTAACAAGATGGAGGGCAACCCTGTGTGCACTCAAGTGGACTGGGATACAAACCATGACTACCTAGCGGCCTGGAGAGAGGTACCCATTATCATTATCACCTTGTTGCTAAAACCTCAGAGTGAACCAATCCTGTGTTTCGGCAAGGCTCGGACCGGCTTCCCCTTCATCGACGCCATTATGACTCAGCTGAGACAAGAAGGATGGATCCATCACCTCGCTAGACACGCTGTGGCCTGCTTCCTGACCAGAGGCGACCTGTGGATCAGCTGGGAGGAAGGACAGAAGGTAAACGAGGTTACACACAACTGCAAAGGATTACATCCTAAACGAGAATTCAATCCAGATTGAGAATTTGTGTGTGCGACGAGAAGGACCTGTACAGTAGCCTGAGCTTGAACCAGGTTTTATCTGGGCCAGATTTGGGTGTGAATCCAACCTTTTATAGTTGACTACTTAAAAATGGCACAGAAATAAACTTTTTTTAAATATGCAAAGTCAAAAGTTAGTCTTATCAAACTGCATCTATTGTGAGCAATATTAGTACTGAGTATGATTGAGTATTATCTGGATGTGGTTCAGATATTGGCGTGAATTCACTCTCTTTTTATAAGTGTAACTACATCATCTTATCTAATTTTATCAAACAGTTCTAAACGTATGCAGCAAAATAAGATATGATGTCAAACCAAGATTAATCCGGATCCAGACCAGATTTTGGTGTGAATCTAAACTTTGCTGACTGTATGAAAAATAAGCAAAAATATACAAAAATAATTACCATGTAAATTCCATCAAATATATTCGGATGCTTATATGCACTGTATGCCTATAGGGCATGTATCCTGCGGAGTGGTGCGGTGAACTGTTGGGGGCGACATGAGAGGCAGGGAGTACTTTCAGTGTTAGTGCAGACCTGCCAACATGTACAAATTTATCATACACAACATCCAATTTGACTGTATGTTTAACAGCTCTACTTTGTATTGCATATTCTTGGTTTCAGTTCTGAGTTCAGTCTGCACAGCACATACGTACAATAAACAGATATGATTAGTTTATCAGTAGTGTTTCCAATCAGGGGGGGCGCAAAACATTTTCTGTCCTCTAGGGGGAGCATGACAGAAAATAAGTGAGAACCACTGCTATAGGGTTGGGTATTGTTTGTATATTATACTGATACTGGTGACAATTTGGTACTTTTGAACTGTGTTATTATCACGCAGAAAAGAGAACGGCATGTGTTCATGTCTCACATAAGGATTGTGGATGATGGGCAAAAATCAAGTTTCCCTTTAACATCCTGTGACCAATTCTTCAAGGTGTTTGAGGAGCTCTTGTTAGACGGCGACTGGGCTCTCAATGCAGGGAACTGGCAGTGGCTGTCAGCCAGCACTTTCTTCCACCAGTTCTTCAGGGTCTACTCTCCTGTGGCCTTTGGCAAGAAGACTGACAAAAATGGCGACTACATCAAGTATGACTGCAAAGAGATCTTGCTCAGTGTTGTCATTGGGGTTTTTTTTCACCTCTGGTACAATATTTCCAGGAAGTACCTTCCAATTCTGAAGAAGTTCCCCGCTCAGTACATCTACGAGCCTTGGAAAGCACCACGCAGTGTGCAGCAGGCAGCGGGGTGCATTGTGGGAAAAGACTATCCGCCGCCTATAGTGGAACATGAAGTGATCAGCAAGAAGAACATCCAGAGGATGAAGTTAGCTTACGCCAAAAGGCCCGGCAACGCTGATGAATCGCCCAAAAGGAAGCAAGGTACTCCAAACATATACTTACAGGACACAACATTGGGTACACAATGAGATCCAATAGAAGATACTGGTTGGTGACAATATTGCTCAGTTTTCATTTGACACTGAGGTTTTAGTTTAACAAAGCAGATGAAGCACTAAAGCCAAACATTTTTGGAATGACATACAGTAGAATTTCCAAAAGTGCTTCAAAATTTGATCCACCGTCAAGCCGACAGCAAGCTTTTTATTTGGTTTTTGTGCTACACTTGACTGCACAAGTAGCTCAATGAAGTGATCTTAAGAGGCAAAGAAAGTGACACGAGAAGAAGAAAGTTATGCAAACGTCAAAGCAGTAAGACTCCAGCTTCGTGTGTCTACTAGTTAAGGTAGTCTTCTGTTTTTACATTTCATAGTGTAACATTTTGCGCTTCCTTAGGTGTGCTTAAGAGACGTCTTTTGCGCCGCTTTTTTTCTCGTGTTGGCGTTAACAGAACTTTAGGAAATGTCGGCGTGGCAGTTTTTCAACATTTTGGAGGTAGTATCAGTGGTGGAGACGCCACCTGCGCGACGGATCTCATTATCTTTTTGCAGGATGTTGTCGCTGTGTGAAAGCACACGCTTCTGTGTGAAAGACATGACTGAGACTGAGACTGACTGCGATGCACCAATTGTGCAGGATTTCTGTGTGAAAAAGGCTAAAGTTAAGACTTGGAAGAATTGTTTTTGACTGGTCTTTTTTTTTTTTAAACACTTGACTGTTTTAAAATTGCAGGTCGAGTCGATATAAAGGTTTGACCCTGTAGCGGAGTATATTCATGTCCTAGATTGTACAAGTGTACCTAATTCATATGACAAGCATTATGAATTATTTTCCCCCGATCTTTGTCTTGCAGGTGTGAAGCGTAAGGCGTCCTCTGTTCTCGACATGTTGAAGAAGAAAATAAAAAAATGATGCTACGACAGTATACGTTCATGCTGTATCCTCTAAATTGAGCGTCTGTCTGTTATAAATACTGTATGCCCAGTCTGGTTCTGCCTGGGAACACTTTATTTCTCTTTGGGTACCATTTTAGGGCGTTTTTTTTCTTGGTTGTATATTTATATATTTTTAACTCTTTCTATGTCATTTCTTATTGCTGTACAGTAGGAATTTCATTTTCTCTATACTGTAATGTAATGTGCACCCCATTAAAGTGCTTACAGCAGTATGACTAAGGAAGTGATCTGTGCTTAACTTTTTGATGATGGCCACTAAACTTAAAACCTACAAGGATCTCATTAATACCACTAAGGGGCACTGTAACTCCATTCACCCAACCCACATTTTTGCCAGTATTTTATTTATTGACTGTTTGAAAATTCATATAAAATTAGAACATACACCTATGTGCTTAAAATATATAGATTAAGTGTATTCTAAAGTAAATTACAAAATTAAACACTTTGATCTTTGCTGCGTGTCTCAAAAGTGTCAGCTGTCCTGGTAAGTCAAGTGTGCTCCTGTTGCTGCTTCCTCTGAGCTGACGCTGGTGTGACTATCCGGTAGATGATGTCACAACTTTGACTGTGGGCCAGCTGGCCGCACAAAGTTTAGCTTGGTTTCCACAGAGATGTGTCAAACACCCAAACAGTGCACCATGCAACTGCGCATGTGTGTTTTAGGGAAGCAACCTTTTCGATAAACTCTTTCCTGGTAATTCTGTTAAGGGAAAATCGGAAGGTTTTTGAATGAAATACTGAACGGGCTCACTGATTTGCCTGCAATCATTTATAGCCCCTACGCTGTCTCTAGTCTAGTCTTTTTATCTAAGTGGACACCTGACAATTAAAAACATTTGGGAGTGTGGTGCTGAAACATCCCAGTAGGATCAGGACAGCACGTCCTCAAGCAGCTGGTGGTTCATGTAGCAGACATTAGAGAAGCTGATCATTATTATCATCCCTCACTGGGAAAGACTTTCACTATTGTGTATTTTTTTAAGGGGTTAGACTGACTTACATGAAAATGTTTTGACTGGGGTCGTATTTATCAAGTTTCTGGTAATTGCGTCATCATATAAGGGTTTGAGGAAAAAATTATGACCTATTTGGAAAGCACTCATTGGAGGCTTTAGTATGAGGTATGACTCAATGAGATTTGTCGTCAGGTGATTTTTGACCTTGTTACAAGTAAACTTTGACCCTTGAAGTCAACCGTCACTAGAAGTAAACCAGCTATATCTGCTGTATGCCAACCAAGTTTGGAGAAAATGTAAGGGTTTATGTATTTGTCGTGCCATATTGCTGTGACCTTTGACCCTTTAACCTGAAAAAAACTTTGATGCCAACCCTCTCTAAATCTTCCCCACTAAGCCACAACAGGGTTTGTAGCTTGGTTATACATAGTACATCATGAGGCAACAGCTGTGCAACATAGAAATAATTTACATCTACCTTGTATAAAAAACACATATGTCCAATTTTTGTATGCATGTATTTTTGTCCCTCAATAACAATTGTATTTATTTAGCTGGGATAGCATCAGCATTACCCCGCGACCCTAATGAGGATAACAAGCATAGAAAATGGACGGATATTTAAAACAAACATACATACACTTTAGTTAATTGTAAACTAGGTGTTTATTATAATTCATTAAATTTTGAAAATGTAATAGAATTTACAAACATCATTTTATTGCCACCTGACTTCAGACTGACGTCCATTCTGGTCCAGACAATGCCAAGCAAAAGAATCACACACAAAACAATTCCTCTGGTATTTGTATGCATTGTGTGCATCACGCTTTTTTAAAATCAACTTCCTTTCTTCCAAGTTTAGTCTGGCTGCCGTCATTCATTTCGATGGATTTAATCTGCAAAGAAAAAACAGTTATCAGTTGCTGAAGGGTGTATACATATTATATATACTATATACATAGAGACCCTGTGTATATTTGGAGGTACGTGTTTTTCTTTGGACTAAGACAAGAATTTTGTGAATTTTTTTTCTTTGCTGAGGCAGCCATTTGTAGTCGAGGCCGCATGGCGGTCAGTGCCAGTCGTGGCGGCAGACCCCGAACCCGATGGTGGACACCGGGGGTTAGGGCTGCTGTCAAGCTGAAGAAGGAGTCCTATCAAGCATGGATGGCTTGCGGGAGTACCGGAGCAGCTGACAGGTACCGGCAGGCCAAGCGGCACGCGGCTTCGGCGGTGGTCAAGGCAAAAACCCGGGTGTGGGAGGAGTTCGGCGAGCCTATAGAGCACGACTTTCGTTCGGCCTTGAAGAGGTTCTGGCAAACCGTCCGACACCTCAGAAAGGTCAGTTCAATCTGTTTACAGTGTGGATGGGGGCTTGCTGACCTCGACTGAAAATATAGTTGGTCGGTGGAAGGAATACTTTGAGGGCCTTCTTAATCCTACTGACATACCTTCCGTAGAGGAAGCAGAGTCTGAGGATAAATACGTGGACAGTTCTATCACCCTGGCTGAGGTAATTGGGGTAGTTAAAACACTCCCCAATGGCAAGGCTCAAGGGGTGGACGAGTTTCGCCCTGAATTTCTCAAGGCTCTGGATGTTGGAGGACTGCATTGGTTGACACGCCTCTACAACATTGCATGGAAGTCGGGAACAGTACCCCGGTTGTCGGGTCGGTCGTCCCCATTTTTAAAAAGGGTGACCGGAGGGTGTGTTCCAACTATAGAGGGATCACACTCCTCAGCCTCCCTGGAAAAAGTCTACTCCAGGCTGCCGGAGAGAAGGGTACGACCATTAGTCGGACCTAGTTACAGGAGTTGCAATGTGGTCTCGGTCGCGGTACACCGGACCAGCTCTGCACCCTTGCAAGAGGGTGGACTGGAGGGTATGTTGGAGTTTGCCCAACCGGTCTACATGTGCTTTGTAGACTTGGAAAAGGCCTTTGACCGTGTCCCTCGTGGTGTCCTGTGGGGGGTGCTCTGGGAGTACGGGATTGGTGGCCCGCTACTACGTGCCATTCGGTCCTTTTACAATCGAAGCAGGAGCCTGGTTCGCATTGCCAGCAGTAAGTCGAGCTTGTTTCCGGTGAACGTTGGCCTACGCCAAGGCTGCCCATTGTCACAGATTCTGTTCATAATCGGCTAGATTCACGCCCGAAGAGCTTGAGGACATGGTGTGGGGGCCAGATTCCGATGGCGTGAGTGTGGCCCGAACACGCCAAGCACACCCCGAACCCGCCGGCGTCGAAGAAACCCGGCGGTGCCGACCCGGAGACGTCGACGGGGTGAGTCACATGCCCTCCTCCAAGCCTCCCTACACCCTTCCCTGGTTCCTGGGGCGGACGAGGACGGCGTCTGGGATCCGCCTTCGGGAGGGGGACTAGTACGTCCTGTCTGGCGGTGGAGGACGTGCAGCCGCTGCCGACACCGGCACCTCGCTGCAGGAATCCGCCCCCTCCTCATTCTCAGCAGCTTTCGTCGGAATTGGCAGCCCGGCAGCTGCCGACACTGGCACCTCGCTGCAGGACCCCGCCCATTCCACGTCCGAGGCAGCTTTCTCCGGCTTCGGCAGCCCAGACGCTGCCGATAGCCGCACCTCGCTGCAGGACTCCGCCAACTCCACGGCCTCGGCAGTTTCCAGTCGCGCCTCCTGTGACGCCTCCCAGGGCGCAGGGCGTTTCTGTGGCACCTCCCACGGCGCAGTGCGTTCCTGTCCTGCTTAGGCTCCGCTCCGGCCGACCCCCGGAGAGTCTCGCCGGCCTCGCTTGCGTCGTCGTCCCGGCCGACCACCGGAGGGGTCTTGCCGGCGGCCCACCACCAGTCCTCCCACTACCCTTCCAGTCTGCTGGTGACTTTTGGACTTGTTAGGACGTCTGGAATCCGTCCTTAAGGGGGGGGTACTGTCACGATCCGGGTGTTGTTCTCGTGACAGTTTTGGTTTTGTTCGAGTTGGTTTTCCTGTGTTGTTATTTTCCTAGTTTCACATGTTTTCCTCACACTCTCGTTTTTCTCTGTTAATTACACGCACCTGTTCCTCGTTTGTTTGTCGTATTATTTATGTTCAGGTGTGTGCGCCAGTCCGTGTCTGCTCATTGTTGTGTGTGCTCTGCTTTCGTGTGGACCTCCTTGTGTTTTTTCGCTGCTTCGCAGCATCCTCTATTAAAGATTTTTACGCACCTTACCTGCCTGACGTCCAGCTCTCTGCATCCTCGGGGTCACTACACCATGCCACGCCGAGCGGAACGTAACACCAGGGAAAACCTAGGACACGCTGGAGGGACAATATACAGTAAAAAGTATGTAAAGTCTAATGAAAAACACATATGTCCAAAATATATTACTTTAAATAAAAACTAAAGTCTAACAAAACCACATGCAGTATGTCCTAATTGGTGTGTTTTTTTTCCTTTTTTGTTATTAAAAAGAGAAAACTACGCATGGGGGCACAGCCTGTGGTTTTTAATGACGTTTTTCTTAATCCAAACGTTTTAATATTTTAATAACCATAATTATAACCATTAATAACCCATCTATCTTTAAATATTTTAAACTGAAAAAAGTACAGACACTAGGGGGCACACTTTTATGGTGTCAGTGTATTGCTATGATAGACTGATGTACTAACAAGCATCCTCAATACATTTCATTGTATGTTTTTGGCATTCGCGCTCTGCAAGTACATCTTAATATTGGTTCTGCAGGTTGCTATGATACACTCAGATGTATTATACTTCTCGACACACATCAGACGACCTCTATGTTTCCACCAGTGTCGCTTTGATCCATCTGCACACACGTGCTATCCAAAATATCCCCACCACGATGAGGCAACTGGGCTCCTAAAAAAGTAACAAGCTAGTTGTGTGTATTGTAATGCTGTCAGGATGTGGGCTTGTTGACACTGCCCCGCTGTGGTAACCCCTTCAGGAAGTCATTGGTGTGTGAATCACTACATTTCAGTCATGCTCATCAAGATGAGAAGCATACACACAGCAAAGTCATTAGTGAGTTGTGCCTATAAAAGGTTGTCCTCTTTCTGCTGCATTTCTTTGGGGATCCGAAGTGATTGTCAGTAGACAATGAAGCCTTCTTGTTGGGCCTGCACGTCTTCGTGATTGAACATGATCTTAATGGCCGCTTCTACACTGCATTCTACTGTATGTCTAGAATTAAATCATTTAAATTGACCAAGCAAATGCTCTGAACAGCAATTACGGTAGGCACTGTGCGGCAAATGACTGGAAAAAACTTTAATAGAGCTCAGGTGTTCCTTTTTATGTGACTTTTACATCCTGTTTCTAGTCCATTGCCTGTTACGATATAGCGTTTCATTAGATGATCTTATTTTTCCCCTATATGGCGATTTGTGATTTATTGTGTCCAATGAAAACCACATACTGTGTCTCCCTCTGGCAAAATAAAACAAACTTTCAACTGAAAGAAACAAAGTCAATTGAAAAACATATCTCCAAAAGTACTTCTTCATTGAAAAACATAGTCAGACAAAAAGTATGGTCTGTATCTCCTAAATGGATTTATTTGAAATTACAAGTAACGGCCGCACGGTGGCTGAGTGGTTAGCACATTGGCCACACAGGCAGGAGATCTGGAAGACCTGGGTTCAAATCTCCGTCGGGCATCTCTGTGTGGAGTTTGCATGTTCTCCCCGTGCGTGTGTGGGTTTTCTCCGGGTACACCGGTTTCCTCCCACATTCTGCATGTTAGGTTAATTGGTGACTCTAAATTGTCCATCGGTATAAATGTGAGTGTGAATGTTTGTTTCTCTATATGTGCCCTGCGATTGACTGGCGACCAGTCCAGGGTGTACTCCGCCTTTTCGCCCATAGTCTGCTGGGATAGCCTCCAGCATCCCCGCGACCCTAATGAGGATAAGCCCATCTATCCATCCATCCATTTTCCTCCACTTATTCGGGTCCGGGTGCGGGGGAAGCAGCTTCAGTAGGGAAGTCCAGACTTCCCGGTCCACAGCGACCTCTTCCAGCTCCATCGGGAAGACGCCAAGGCGTTCCCAGGCCAGCTGTGAGACATAGTCCCTCCAGCGTGTCCTAGGTCTTCCCGGGGGCCTTCTCCCGACTAGGTATGCCCAAAACACCTCACCAGGGAGGCGCCCGGACTAGATGCCCGAGCCACCTCAACTGGCTCCTTTCGATGTGAAGGAGCAGCGGCTCTACTCTAAACTCCTCCCGGATGGCCGAGCTCCTCACCCTATCTCTTAGGGTGAGTCCAGCCACCCTACGAAGGAAACTCATTTCCGCCGCTTGTATCCGCGATCTCGTTCTTTCGGTCATGACCCATAACTCATGACCATAGGTGAGGGTGGGAACGTAGATCGATCGGTAAACAGAGAGCTTTGCCTTCCGGCTCAGCTCTCTCTTCACCACGACGGTCCGGTACAGCGACCGCATTACTGCAGATGCTGCACCGATCCGTCTGTCGATCTCACGCTCCAACCTTCCCTCACTCGTGAACAAGAACCCGAGATACTTGAACTCCTCCACCTGAGGCAAGACCTCACTCCCAACCCGGAGGGTACAGTCCACCCGTTTCCGACTGAGAACCATGGCCTCGGATTTGGAGGTGCTGAGTCTCATCCCAGAAGCTTCACACTCAGCTGCAAACCGCTCCAGTAAACGCTGAAGGTCACAGCCTGATGAGGCCATAAGGACCACATCGTCTGCAAATAGCAGAGACGAGATCCTAAGGTCACCAAGCTGGACTCCCTCAACACCTTGACTGCGCCTAGAAATTCTGTCCATGAAGATTATGAACAGAATCGGTGACAAAGGGCAGCCTTGGCGGAGGCCAACGTTCACCGGAAACAAGCTCGACTTACTGCTGGCAATGCGAACCAGGCTCCTGCTTCGATTGTACAAGGACCGAATGGCACGTAGAAGCGGACCATCAATCCCGTACTCCCGGAGCACCCCCCACAGGACACCACGAGGGACACGGTCGAATGCCTTTTCCAGGTCTACAAAGCACATGTAGACTGGTTGGGCAAACTCCCACATACCCTCGAGTACCCTTGCAAGGGTGTAGAGCTGGTCCAGTGTTCCGCGACCGGGACGAAAACCACATTGCAGCTCCTCTAACCGAGGTTCGACTAACGGTCGTACCCTTCTCTCCAGCACCCTGGAGTAGACTTTCCCAGGAAGGCTGAGGAGTGTGATCCCCCTATAGTTGGAACACACCCTCCGGTCACCCTTTTTAAAAATGGGGACCACCACCCCGGTCTGCCAGTCCAGAGGTACTGTTCCTGACTTCCATGCAATGTTGTAGAGGCGTGTCAACCAACACAGTCCTCCAACATCCAGAGCCTTGAGAAATTCTGAGCGGAACTCGTCTACCCCCGGAGCCTTGCCACTGGGGAGTGATTTAACTACCCCAATTACCTCAGCCACGGTGATAGAACTGTCCACGTACGTATCCTCAGACTCTGCTTTCTCTACGGAAGGCATGTCAGTGGGATTGAAAAGGGCCTCGAAGTATTCCATCCACCGACCAACTATATCAACAGTCGAGGTCAGCAAGCCCCCGTCCGCACTGTAAACAGTGTAAACTGGGGGCTGCTTCACCTTTCTGAGGTGTCGAACGGTTTGCCAGAACCTCTTCGAGGCCGACCGAAAGTTGTGCTCCACAGCCTCACCGAACTTCTCCCACATCCGAGTTTTTGCCTGGACCACCGCTGAAGCAGCGTGCCGCTTGGCCTGCCGGTACCTGTCAGCTGCTTCGGGAGTCCCGCAAGCCATCCATGCTTAATAGGACTCCTTTTTCAGCTTGACAGCAACCCTAACCCCCGGTATCCACTATCGGGTTCGGGGCTTGCCACCACGACTGGCACCGACCACCTTGCGGCCGCAACTACAACTGGCTGCCTCAGCAATAGAGGCTCGGAATATGGCCCATTCGGACTCAATATCCCGGTCCTCCCTCGAGATGCAGGCGAAGCTCTGCCGGAGATGAGAGTTGAAGACTCGACGAACGGGAGACTCTGCCAGACGTTGCCAGCACACTTTCACTACGCGTTTGGGTCTGCCAGGTCTGTTCGGCATCCTTCCCCGCCAACTAATCCAACTCATCACCAGGTGGTGGTCAGTTGACAGCTCAGCCCCTCTCTTCACCCGCGTGTCCAGAACATGCAGACGCAGGTCTGATGATACGACCACAAAGTCGATCATAGACCTGCGACCTAGGGTGTCCTGGTGCCAAGTGCACTTATGGACATCCTTATGTTCAAACATGGTGTTTGTTATGGACAAACTGTAATTTGCACAGAAGTCCAGCCACAACACACCGCACGAGTTCAGGTCAGGGAGGCCGTTCCTCCCAACCATGCCCCAAGTCACACTGTCATTGCCCACATGGGCGTTGAAGTCTCCCAGCAGAACTACAAAGTCACCAGCTGGGGTGCTCTCCAGAACCCCTCTGATAGACTCCAAGAAGGCCGGGTACTCTGAACTGCCGTTTTGCGCATATGCACAAACCACAGTCAGGACCCTTTCCCCACCCCTAAGGCGTAGGGAAATAACCCTCTCGTTTACTGGGGATGACTCCAACACAGAGGCACCAAGCCGGGGGGCTAACAAAAAGCCCACACCAGCTCGCCGCCTCTCCCCTGCGGCAACTCCAGAGAAGAACAAGGTCCAGCCCCTCTCAAGGAATTTGGTTCCAGAGCCCAAACTGTGGGTTGAGGTGAGTCCGACTATATCTAATCGGAATATCTCCGCCTATTCCACAAGCACGGGCGCCTTCCCCACCAGAGAAGAGACATTCCATGTCCCAATAACCAGATTTGGCCACCGAGGACCAGGTCGCCCGGACACCCGCCCTCGACCACTGCCCAAATCACACAGCACCGGACCCTTATGCTTGCCCCCGCAGGTGGTGGGTCTGCGGGGGGAGTTCCCGTGTGGCTTCTTCGGGCTAGGCCCTGCCAGGTCCCACGGGTGAAGACCTGACCACCATGCGCTTGCCTGCGAGCCCCTCCCCCAGGCCTGGCTCCAGGGTGAGGCCCTGGTATCCCACGTCCGGGCGAGGTGCGGTCACTCCTCTTAGTTTTTTTCATAAGGGTCTTCTGAATCACTCTTAGTCTGGCTCATCACCTAGAACCTGTTTGCCTTGGGAGACCCTACCAGGGGCATAAAGCCCCCGACAACATAGCTCCTAGGATCACTCCGGCACTCAAACCCCTCCACCGCGGTAAGGTGGTGATTCACGGAGGGGATGAGGATAAGCGGTATAGAAAATGAATGAATGAATTACAAGTAACTGACCGCCACATCCAAGTTGAATGTGTTTCTTTTTAGTTAAAAACACCAAATGCAAACTGTGTACTGTATCACCAAATTATTGGATTTTTTGCGTTTTAATTATGATTTTGACAGAAATTATTCAAATTGTGCTTTAATGTGAAACACAGAAAAAGTACATATTTATAATGTGGTAATGAAAAAGACATCAAACATCATTTTGTATGGGCTTTCTTTTCATAACACATTAACTTATTTGTGTATATATGATCAAATAATAGAAAATAATATATTATTTATAATAATTCTAAACATTTTACCAGATGTCCTGCTCCACAAGATATGTCTTTAAAAAAGATTTATTCAATTTATTATAATGATACATTAGTATAATGTTTGCATATTTACTGGGAGAAATCACATTGTTCTACTTCTAATGAAACATGACTTCTTTTAAGGTTACCAAACATGGTTCCTTGCTACAAGAAAGTTGTCTACTTTGGGAACTACCAACTTACACACTTTGACCCATCTTTCTCTTTAGGTTGATGAATGGTATGGCTGTCTTGTGCATCCTATTGTTCACAATGGAGTGAAGACAGTTGGGGGAAAGTGTGATACACCCTTGTGCCTATTTGAGGGCCAACTATAAATAGTGCAGCGGCAGCCTACGCATGCTCATGTTTGATTGGAAAACACAGCGCCTCAAGTCAGAGCTGTGAGGCATCTGCAGGGACACAACCTTGTCTCTGGTAAGTGCACTGCATTGAGGCTTTCTTGCACATATCACTGCGGTGTCTTATGTAACATCATGTTGTCCCCAGTTAGTGTCTGGACTTCTTTTCAGCCGCCATCAGCCTCTAAACGGCTTGTTTGTTGCTTGGAGAACTTTTGCCAACATGGGTTCACGGCGCACAACGCCACGCTCCTCTTCGGCCAATGGAAGATCCAGTAATGCAAATGGGAGCATTGGGAGCAGCCGGCCTGGAGGCTGCAGCTACATTTCCAACGTGAGGCCAGAGAACAGGTAGAGTGTGTCACTGAAGCCCTTTTGTTTTTGTCACATCATAGAGCAACACGGCATTTTGACCTCACCAAAAAACATACATACTTATATAATACATTAAAATACATGAAGAGACGAGAGACTGCGCGCTACTCTTCATGTCTTGACGCTCATCGATTACAGCTTAAAACACTCATCCCAAATGTATACAGTGGTGGAAAAAGTGTTTGCCCTCTTCCTGATTTATTTTTTTTGCACGTTTGTCACACTTAGTTTCCGATCATCAAACACATTTGCATAAAAGTCAATAACATCTCAACTGAACACAAAATGCAGTTTTCAAACAAAATTTGTTATTATTTCAAAACATAACCTAAACAAGGAGATCTAATTGAGATCTATCAGTCTGGAAAAGGTTATAAACACATTTACAAACCTTTGGGACTCCAGCAAACCACAATGAGAGCCATGAGCCACAAAGGGCAAAAGAGGGGAACAGTGGTAAACCGGAGTAGCTGGCCGACCAAAATTACCCCAAGAACGCAGCAACGACTCATCCAAGAAGTCACAACAGACTCCACAACAACACCCAAGAACTGCAGGCCTCACTTGCCTCAGTTAAGGTCAGTGTTCATGACTCCACATCATATAAAATACTGATCAAAAACAGCCTGCATGGCCTGCAGTTCCAAAAGAAAAACCACTGCTGAACAAAACATTAAGGTTTGTCTCCATTTGGCCAGAAAACATTTAGATGATCCCCAAGACCTTTGGGAAAATACTCTGAAGTCTAACAAGACAAAGGTTGAACTTTTTGGAAGGTGTGTGTCCAATAATTACATAAAAGTAACGCCAAATTTCAGAAAAAGCACATCATGTTAAGAGTAAAACATGGTGGTAGTGTGATGGTCTGGGGCTGCTTCGGCATCTGGAAGACTTGCCGTGATAAATGGCAACATGAGTTCTGCTGTCTACCAAAATATTCTGAAGGAGAATGACACATAAGTGAATATGACCAAGCCATGCTGATGAAAGTCAATGAGCAGTAGTAGTATTTCCTGTCTAAGTTAAAAAGCAGCATGATGTGGTGCCTACAGGCCAACGGCTATGTTCAAATATACTCTTTCAAAAGCATTTGTGTCATGTTTTGTATGCTCACTCATGTGTAGCGTTCATCGGTGTGTAAGTGAGCAAAGCAAAGAGGACCGTGAACACCAGACGTGGATCAGCAGCTCGACATATATACACAATAAAGTATATTCGTGCGGCGCCATAATGAGCTGCACGCCAGACATCATTGGGCATTCATGATGCTAAATTTTTTACCGCAGCCTTAATTTTTTTATTTATGAGTGTTGGTTAGCAGCAAAAAACTACTTGAGTCATTTATATTAAACTTTGTGCACTCATATGCAGAATTTATCATTGGTCAAACTTACAGGCACACATCACCTACTTCACTTTTGCATCCAACAGGTAAAGCTGTGGCCAAAAACGGCTTTAATATATATTCTTGTTATTTAGTTAGCATGATGAATCAATTGTGGTGCAGACCTGTAGTTTGTTTTCAAAATTCTGTGGTTAGGGTAGGCTTGCATCAGGGCCAGTAAAAAAGTACTAATTACTTTTTCGCCACCTGCACGATTAGAGTGTATAACTCTGCACATCATGATTTTTTGTATTCACGTTTTTGCATTTCATGAATAACTGCGCTACAACTGAGAATACAAGTTATTTTTTTGTGACTTGAACCTTTTGCATCTGCGCACAGGAGCACGCTGTGCAGCGTGATGGCACAACTCACAGAGGAAGAGCAACCAAGCTTTGCAACTACTCTCAGGTCCAAGGCCGTGTCAGAGAACTGTAACGTCAAGTTCTACTGCGTGGTTACAGGTGAGCATCGCGGTCCTTTCCCGCGGGGTGCACTTTAATGGTTATATATATATTTTTATATATACATATATTTATAGAACAGCTGTAAAAATAATTACTAGAATAATAATGTTGATTAGTATTGCATATGAATGGCCTAGTGGTTAGCATGTTGGCCAGATCTCCTGACTGAGTGGTATGTCCACCATAGGTATGAATGTGAGTGTAAATGATTGTTTATATGTGCCCTGCGAATAACTGGCAACCAGTCTAGTTTGCACCCCGCCTCTCGCCTTAAGCCAGTTGAGGTAGGCTGGGTCGCATACCCTCGCTACCCTAGTGAGAATAACATCAAAGAAGATGGAAGGTTGGATATACAGTATAGTATAATGTTATTTTTTAAAATACACAATATACTTATTATTTTTTAGATTTATACTATATTGTTTTAACATATATTTCAATTGTTATTATTTATTAAATAAACACTGCAATACAGGCCGCACGGTGGCTGAGTGGTTAGCACATTGGCCACACAGTCAGGAGATCTGGAAGACCAGGGTTCAAATCTCCGTTGGGCATCTCTGTGTGGAGTTTGCATGTTCTCCCCGTGCGTGTGTGGGTTTTCTCCGGGTACTCCGGTTTCCTCCCACATTCCAAAAACATGCATGTTAGGTTAATTGGCGACTCTAAATTGTCCATTAGAGTGTAAATGTAAGTGTGAATGTTTGTTTGTCTATATGTGCCCTGTGATTGACTGGCGACCAGTCCAGGGTGTACCACGCCTCTCACCCAAAGCCAGCTGGGATAGGCTCCAGCATCCCCGTGACCCTAATGAGGATAAGCGGTATAGAAAATGAATGAATGAACATTGCAATACATACAGTATTTTTTCATGCAAAAAATGTATCATATAACTTCATTATCTAACTTAAAAAAAATCTTGTATTGTATATCGTCTTTAAGGATATCCTGTCCCTCAAGTCACTTGGTATAAGGATGATAAGCAGTTGGACAGATTCTGCGGACTTCCTAAATATGAAATATTCCGCAATGGACAAAACCATTCCCTGCATATTTACAAGTATGTATACTAGGACTTTTTATTCATACTGATCCAATGTTTAATCAGGTTACTCTTTCCTGGCCGTGTGTTAAATGGTCTTGTCCTTGCAGCTGCACTATCGACGATGCTGCCATCTACCAGGCATCGGCCAGTAACAGTAAAGGCATTGTGTCCTGCTCTGGAGTTTTGGAGGTGGGAGGAATGAGCGAGTTCAAAATCCACCAGCGCTACTTCGCCAAGCTCAAGCAGAAAGCGGAAAACAGATGCAAGGAGGCCGAAGGAAAGGAGAACAAGGAGCCGCTACGGACCGTCAGTCCGGAGCGCTGGCAGAGGAAACGGCGCTCCACAATGGAGGCTTTTCTGAGCATCCCTAGCTCCACAGAGGATGAGGGTAATTTGAAGGTCGGACAATCTGTGGCTGTGGAGTCAGAGGTAAAGTTGGAGAAGAACACTGAAGAGCTGGTGGAGGAGAAGACAAGCTCTGCGACCAGTTCCAAAACAAGTCAGCTCATTCATGAAAATGGAACCGGGGGTGGTAAGACTCCCTTTGTCAAGAAGAAGATTAAGAGTTCCAGCGGTGCAAAAATGGAGCGAGCTGAGAAGATGCCTGAGCAGGTGATGGAAGTGCAGAATTGCATCCCTCCATTCCTTGGAAAGTTTTCAATGAATACAAGTTCAGAGGAGCACATTAGACCTTTTCTAGAACTTTCCAAAGAAAGCGCAAAAAAAGAGAAGGCATGCAACAGCAAACATGAAGAAAAAGTCTCAGATAAGAAGATTCAAAGTCTTCACATGACCTCAAGACTGCCAAGTGCACCTCCAAGCCCAGTCATGGAGGGCACGACTCGAACAAAGAGTGTTCCAATCATGGCTAACCCTTCCACAGATACAGCTCTTGAATCAGTGCGCCTGGTCCCTCCAAGCCAGACCGTTTTACCTGGGCCACCCCTCCAGCAGACTGCAGATCAGCTACCAGAAAAGGAAGCAAAGCTGGGTTCAGGGAATGCATCTGTACCGAAGGAGGTGAGCTGTTTTCCCATGAGCTCATATTAAGGGGGGAGGGGAGCTTTGTATCTGAACCTGTTGCTATTTATAGCAGCAACAATGCGTCACTGGAGCTTCATGATGGGCTTGTGTTTACACATGCAACACGTTGGCAATGAGTTCAAACGTCTATGGTATCAAAGCTTGTTGTTAACCTTTTTATTAGGTACACTCATATCAATGACTCTCAAGGCTTCTGTAAAGTTAGGAACCTGGGGGCCACTGGCGTGGTTCTACCGAGACCATTATCTGTAGCTACGTCTCTGATGAGGCATAGACTCAGCTGTATCAAGAGTTCTGAATAATAGTAATAATAATAATACATTTTATTTGGAAGCGCCTTACTGAGCACTCAAGGTCACTTTACAAGACAGGAACAAGCAAATACACAATAAAAAGGATAAAACAAGCCATATGGAGAGAAACAATGCAATTACCCGTACACGGAAGAAGCTCATTTAAACAGGTGGGTTTTGAGCAGGGGGAGAGAGTTCGGAGGATCGGAGGTCCGTTGGGAGTGAGTTCCAGAGCTGGGGGGCAGAGCACCATTGTCAGAGCGGTGTTAAAATAACAATATGTAGAACTGCGCTGCTTGATACTGAGGGCTGTTTCTAATCATTTGATTGATTACATTTAAAGCACATTAAATCCAAAATGAACTACAAAAATGTTTAAATTTAATTATTTCAAAAAAATTAAAAATATAAATGAAATTAACAGAATTTAAAATAAATATATATTGATTTTTTTATTAATTATTTGATGACCAATTTGTTTATTTTAAGGATTTATTTTTATTTCTTTATTTTGTTCAAAGACATGAGATTAAATGTTAAATAGTCAAAAGTTAGAAGTTACTGTTAAAACTGATTTATAACAGAGGACAAAGTGTCAATTGTGTCTGCAACTGTAACACAACTAAATAAAATCCAAATTTCAAAAAGATTACAAGATGATATACAGTACAATATACTGTAAATACATTTAGTGTTGCAATTAACAGTCAAATGTTTCTGCCACTGTGGGATTGTGAGTTCCCATTAGACAAGGCTTATGCAATGCTGTGCACGGCTCCTGACATTTGTCAGGCCAAAACACTGCTGAAGTGCCTTTTAAAATGTCTAGCATTCCATTGCAACTACACCAAAACACAAAATAGCTCCGTAACATGTGAATAGGTCTTACCCTATCTGGTTAGCTATAGTGGAACCAAATGAATGGTGACAGTTTTAGCTATACATTATATATTTTTAAATGCATTTCATAATAAAATGTATTGTTTTGTAACTATTTCAGTGATTTGCATTCTGAAATGGTCAAGGAGTAACAATAAGTGAGGCCCTGGCCAGTTTATCTCATCTGTTATGGAATGTCATGTGACACATGTAGGGAACTTCTCTGGCTAATTATAAAAGCTCAGACGTTGATGTGGATTTGACAGTGTCTGGTCTCAGCTGATTAAAATGACATTGTGAAGTAAACCACACTGCTGCAACATAACAGCATCAAGTTTTACTCTTACACAGGCAACATTTTTTTTAATGGGTGGGAAGAAGATATTTCAGTAGGTTTTTTTGCGTATTGATGATCTTACATCAGTGATTCCAATGCTAACCTAAGAGATTCTCAAGTTACATTAGTCTGCTTTTACATAGGCAGCAATGAAACTCAACTATTCAGTCTATTCTAAAAAGAACTTTTCCATGACATGTCTGATTTTTAAATTTTTGTTCAACAAAACATAGTCAGAATGTGGCCTTTTGTCCATAGAGTTTAACCGCACCAGTGTAGTCACCATGCTCTTGTCCAGAATTAAAACTCAGCAGGTAACAGATCATGAGAACCCCAACTCACCGAAACAGGAAAAAAAACAGGCATCCAACCAACAGTGCTGCAAATCTTTAATAGTATCTCCATTTATAGCCTCCGCTCTAATAGATGGCATTTGAATGGCAAGTTAAGAATGAGGCCAACAATGGTGTTGTAAATGTCTGTATACTTTGGTAAATATTAATTGTAATTTGTATAATTATACTTTTGTTCATACTTTTCAGCCACTGCACTTTATTCAGTAAACAAACCAACCCTAAAAATGCTGTACACATGCTGTATTGGCATGGCTGTGCAGAAAGGACAAACCTCTATAAACTAAATCTAATAATCTCCATCCATCCGTTTTCTTCCACTTATTCGAGGTCGGGTCTTGGGGGCAGCAGCCTAAGCAGGGAAGCTCAGACTTCCCTCTACCCGTCCACTTTGTCCAGCTCCTCCGGGCTGATCACGAGGCATTCCCAAGGCCAGATGAAAGACATAGTCTCTCCAACCTGTTCTGGACCTTCCCCAAGGCCTCCTACCAGTTGGAAATGCCATGAACACCTCCCCAGGGAGGCGTCCGGGAGGCATCCTAACCAGATGCCCAAGCCACCTCATCTGGCTCCTCTCACTGTGGAGGAGCGGTGGTTCTGCTCCCAGTTTCTCCCGAATGACAGTACTTTTCACCCTATCCCTAAGGGAGAGCCCAGCTACCCTGCGGAGAAAACTTATTTTGGCCACTTGTACCCGCTATGGTCATGGTCTAATAATCTCATTCATTCATTCATTCATTCATTTTCTATGCCGCTTATCCTCATTAATCTCAATAATCTAAAACTATATCTTCTTTTCATTGTACTTTGACAATTTGTACAAACAAACAAACTAAAATAGATTTTTCTGTAACATAAATTCCTGTTACTCTCTGCCGCTCTCTGCCAAAAATATGTTTCGTTAGTGCAGTGGTTCCCAAACTTTTTTGCATCCTCACCCTTTTGGAGATAAAATGATTTTCAGTGACCCCCTTCCAAAAAATATGGTAATAATGAAAAGTGTTCATGGTAGCCCCGCACCCCCCCCTGTCATAACACCAAGCCCCCTTAGGGGGAGGACTTCCCAGTTTGAAAGGCACTGCTTTAGTGTCTTTTATCATATCCATAGTATCCCGAGGTCTCTCCAGGTATTTCCATCTGTTACTGGTTACGCTGTTGCTGTTGTTGGAATTACTTGTTTGTATCTACGTCCAGCGTAGCCTGGGATAGAGTATCATTAGTATTTACAGCCCGGAAACATCTGCTTGCACTGTATTGTTTCTCAAGGTTACCCAACCCCGTACATGGACGAGTCGGAATGATGCATCTGTCAACCCAGAGCCTCCACCTGACCGGCGTTCGATGAATATTCAACCACAGCGAAAGGCTCCAGCTACAATAGATGACGCCTTACCTCTTTTTAATGCACCCATTGTTGAAGTGATGCAGAACACAAGGCATAATTCCACAGGATCAAATGAAAGCCACACAGGCTTTTATGCCCGCCCTCGAAAGTCGGGCTTAGTTCCATCTGCAGACCCGCAAAGCCAAACTAGTTCCGTTTTGAAATGCGTAGAAAGGATAAAGGGTAATGAGAAGGTAGACTGTAATGATGTTAGCAAGTCAGTGGTGCTGGGTGAAACCTCTTCTTCGAGCAAGATTCAACTAGATGGTAAAGTAGATGAAGTCTCTAACCCCACAGATGTTTGTGCGTCTAAGACAAAGAAGACAGAGTGTAGTTTAAAACCCAATCCCAAGTTAGAGACTAATAAACCAACTAAAACTACTGTTGGCCCAAATTCCCCAAAATATCCAAACTTACATGAGCAGCAACTCAAAGTCTTTCAGGAAATCCCCAGTCCTGTGACCAGAGTCATATCTGTTGCAGAGCTTTTAAGGTCCCAAATAAAGACTCTGGAGTCTGAGCTAACAAGTCCCACAAGTGTTGTCCCTCCTCACTTGGTAGGACATCCCACAGTTGAAGACCAGTCCCAAATCGAAAGAAATTATGACAACAAATGTAAATCTCAAGTCATGAAGTCAGCCCCGGAAAACATACCAGAGAGTCTTGTTGGTAGAACATCTCCAAAAGAACATCTTGTGAAGCAAACTCATCAGGGCAAGTGTACGACTCAAGATGCAATTTTAACTTTTCAAAAAGATCCTAGTTCTTCTGTCCTCGCCCCCCTTGTCAAAGAAGGCAATCAAGATGTCTTGAACATTCCCAGTGAAGGGTCTTTACCTTCTGTTTCCATGCATCCTAATGAGGAAGCAACCCAAAAACCTGAATCGAGAGCCTCAAGTGATAGGATTCGAGACAAACACTCAAGGCTTGTAAAAACGTCAATCCCAGAAATTATACTCAACAATAAAAGTCAACACTCTTCCCAAACACTTGTAGATCAAGGCAAAATTGAAGAACAATATCCAACCAATTGTTTAGAAGAGGTGCAGATGTTTTCCGATAAGAGTGTCCTTGGTACGGTCACACAAGAAGATGAATGTTTCCAAAAAAGCCATGCCCTAGTTGAATTCATTCTTGGGAGTGATTTTTTATCCAATTCAAATCCTACATCTAGTCAGATATTGATGAAAAGACCCTGTGACTCTCCTGTACCTTCTGCCACTCCACAAGAGCTAGCCTCAGGGGCCCGCCGCAAGATCCTTAACTCCAAGGTCAAACCTGTGGACAACACAGAGACTGATTTAACACCGCATCAACAACAGAAACATGAGATTTATCCACCCGACAGCAACATTTCAACAAGTCCTGTGACTATCCCGTCGTCTCCAACCTGTTCACGGCGGCCACCTCTTTTACAACCCAATGACGAGAAAACTTCTCCTGTAGAGAAGAGATCACCACAGCTGGGTAGGAACAAGGTGACAACAGCTACGAGCCAACCACCCGATGAGGAACTCCAAAGTGAGAAAACTGAGAAGACCAGACGTGACCCGTGTAAAGGTAAAATTTGAAATTAATTTCCAGTCAAGTTCATTGACCAAGATCTGATTCCCTGAGCACCACACAGTAACTGTCTACTGCAGAATGGGTTCAAGGAACCAAATGTAAACATACATATTACAAAGAAAGTACCTTTTCTTTTAATGTAACTTATCACAATACAAAAACTGTTGACTCTGCTGGAATCCGTGCAAGACATCTAAAATATCTTTAAAAGCCTGTTTCCATCAAGTAGTGCATTTTTTTATTTTCATTGTTAACTCCTATAACTTTCTAGCTAATTTTTATTGAACGATTTAGGCTGGACACACCATAGTCTTTGGATTCGGTGATGACATAACACCTAAGCCTTTGTCTACTATCCCATTATGGAAATTCAAGCCGCATCGGGATTTTCTCCACTTGGTGGAAACACTAGTTATACATTATGTATAAAAGACCTCTCATAGACCATTTGCTTATGGTCTTGTTTCTCCTTTCCAGCCCCTCAAGTTATCCGTAAGATCAGAAGTGAAAGGTTTGCGGACGCATCGGGACACCTAAAACTGTGGTGCCAGTTCTTCAACATTCTCAGCGACTCTACAATCACTTGGTACAGAAACCAAACTGAGATTGCTCGGATTATGAGGACGTAAGTTCTGAGTGGGACTCTTTACGATTTGTCTGGGAACAAATCAGTCCTAAAGATCTTTTTTTCCTTTTTGTTTTTTCAGTGCGGCGGATGAAAGTCAGGTCAATCTGGCAGTCATTCAAGCATCAAGTAAAGACTCTGGCGTTTACAAATGCACAATCACAAATGAGTATGGAAGCGACTCAACTGACTTTCTGCTTGGTCCAGATAGTATGTATTGACTTTGCAACAATATACCATTTTGTTTATTTAGCTGTAAATAAACAAAATATTTTAACTAACGATGGCCTCTCTTTCTGTGTTGTAGTCTTGGCAGGGTTTTCTCTCCGTGAAGACATTGGAGGTAAGATGAGGTGTTATTGTTTGATATAGCCAAGAGTTAAAGGCATTCCTGATTAAGTTCCTCTTATCAAGTTGGAGAAGAGATCGAAATGACGCCCCTGCTGTTGAGTAAGGGCGTGGCGGACGGTGGCGTCTGGGGTAGCAAGTTTTTTGGTCGTGTAATGGTGCAGAAATCCTGTATATCCGATAGCTGCGCCCAGAAACTCTGGAGGGCTAAAGTCATCTATGGCTTGGAGCCTGTGTTTGAGTCCGGAAACACATGCATCATCAAAACACACTGCCATGTTGCATATGGCGGAAAGGAGGAACACTGCCTCATAGAGACGAACATGGACCTGGTCAAGCAAGTAGGCAAGAGAAAATGTCCAAATTTGATCTTTTCTTGTTTCTGTCTAACTGGTGTTCATTCTTATGTACACAGGAGTGTAAAATTCAGAATCTGGCTCGTGAATACTGCAAAATCTTCTCTGCAGAAGTGAGAGTTGTTGAAAACTTTGGGCGCCCTCTTGAGTGAGTTTGTCCATTGACGCTGCATAAACCAGGGGTGGGCAAACTGTGCATCGTGGGCCATATAAGGCCGGTCAAGCGGCTTAATCCGGCCCGCCGGGCATTTCCAAATTCCTGTTTTAAACCTTTACCATGGAATTTGTAGTAGCAGGCAACATGACTTGCAGTGCTATTGTGACACGCTTGAGCCGCCAAAATAATCAGATGCAATAGCAATAGCTTGTACAAAATAAGCCATCCAAACAACACAACAAATCAACACAAGCAATGCACAAAGTAACCTACCAAAGGAACCATGTGGACATACAAACATATCTACCATTAAAACTCATGCCAAAAACACCCATATATTCCTGCCGCAAAGCATGCTGGATAGCTTGTGGTAGCCTTTCTCCCAACATTTTATTTTTGCCTGATTGTTAATTAGGTCCTCAGAGATGTAAACAGGGAGGAGTTACGTGTTATGTTTAGTGCTTAATTGTTGTAGTTGTTGCTGTGGAAGTGTTTTTGTTATGTTGCACCGTGAGCAAGTATGTCGTTCTGTTTGATGCCACATATACTGTATATAAATATACACGGGCCCTCTGCCAAATTTTTTAACCCAATGTGGCGTGCAAGTGAAAAGGTTTGCCCCCCACCCCCCGCATAAATCACCTCAGCCATCAAGACCACGTTTCCACTAAGCAGCTCAGTTTGGTTCTAGACAGTGTGTTTGAGATTGTGATCACGAATTTTGTCTTGCGTTTCTACTTTTGAAGATGAAGGTGGGTTGATGGTATCAGCATAATCACAGTTTGATTTTCCATACATTAGCAACACTATTATCTATTGATCAATCAATAGATATTTTATTAATCATAAACCACATCGTACACAGAACCATATACAGACCTGATCAAAATCTTAAGACAAGTTGAAAAATTGCTAGAAGCTGTTACCACACAGACGAAGGCCCTCAGTCATGAGGGATGCCCGCCTCAACATATGCACGTAACCGGCCGCTGTCTGACAACCCTGCACCACATGAAGCCCCAGTCTTCCACTGAATGAAAAAGCACCCCAGATCATGATGGAGCCCCCTCCACAGTGCCGGGAAGAAAACATCTCAGGTAGGATCTCCTTGTTATGCCAGTAACGTTGGAAGCCATCTGGACTTCAAGGTTACATTTTTTCTCATCAGCAAATACAACTTTTTTCAACCTTTCAATGTCCCATGTTTGATGCTCCCTGACAAAGTGTAAACGGCGGTTCTTTATGTGCAGATGTTGCAGCAGGCATCCCTCATGACAAAGCGGGCCTTGTCTCACTATTTTGGACTATCCTGCATGTTCCCCCGATTTAAATCCCATCTATCTATCTATCTATCTATCTATCTATCTATCTATCTATCTATCTATCTATCTATCTATCTATCTATCTATCTATCTATCTATCTATCTATCTATCTATCATAAACAGCACAAAATGCGTACAATAGCCATAACTGTATTGCTTGGTGGAAACAGGTCTTATAATTTGGCATGTCATTGACTTTATGACCATCTATGACAAATTAGGGTAATCCCAGTCTACTTGATGTACCGGCCAGCCAACACAATCCCCTATGCCACAGTGGAAGCTGATCTGACAGGAGCGTATCAAAAATATGCCTACCTAGATGAGGAAGGGGGGATGGAAAGGAGAACTGCCTCTGAAGTGGAGTTGAAGTGTTGCGCTCTGCAGCACTGGATCTTTCAATGGACCAACGGCAATCTGCTCATCACCCGGCTAGAAGGTAAAACATTTACTCCAAAATACCTATAAGATAGTAAAATTTGACAACAATTTTCTTGAAAGTCAGTCAAATATATCGGCAACCCTTGACTCCAGAGCCACAGGCTTTGTACTGGGTCGTGAAATGTTCTCAAAAAGATTTTTAAGTCCATCCCCTCAAGCATGTAAGCCTTTTATTATGTCTACTTCCGGCTCACTTAAAATCAGGCGGGTGTCATGATTTCTCAGACGTCGTTAGCCCCACGGTGGAGCGACAGAAACGAGGAGCCATTGGAATCTCCTGGCAATGAAGAAATAGTTTCATTGAAACTAAATGATAGCTGGTGCAACAGAAATGTAATACACAGCACACTGAAAAAAAGTAATCATATCTAAGCGTAAATACAATACAGTAATCCCTCGTTTATTGCACTTAAATGGTTCCAGACTCGACCATTGTAAGTGAATTTCCGCAAAGTATGACGCCTTTTTTATAAATCGAATATTTTTTTATTTACAGCATATCAAACACCTCTATAGTCACCTTTATACTCCTATTACCCAATATACTAGACATAATAAAAGTAAATAAGTCATTTAAGACATACAGTAAATAAGACTTCTTGAGTTTGCAAGTGGACAGGAAGTGACTATGGTGGTTCAGAGTTGAGTTTTAGCTCGTTGTGGGTTACAGCCTTAACATTAGACAGTCTCGTCTGCTTGTTCTGAGATCAGTCAAACCTGCAACAATTTTGCCAATTTCTCTTGAAGATGAATAAAGTATCTATCTAGCAACACTACCATCTAGTGGCATTTTGCTTGCAGATTCAGGTGGATGTCAGGAACGTGAACAAAACAACAGAATGTTGTGCAGAGGGCTGCACATACATTTCTTAATAAAAATAACTGCTGTTTAAAATATGCTGTTTGGATTGTGCTTTTTCCAGGTGTTGACACAAAGCTAACGAACATTGGAATGGCAGTCAGGTCTACAGGGTTAGTACATTATAACAATCTTGTTTCACTAAATGATAATAGGAAATGATTTCACAGCTAATTTGTCTTTCATACTTTTCGACATGTGTGTTGTTTTTTTGTGGTATATGCTGCAGACATCAAGGCCTCACCATTAAGGGCAAGCCTAAAGTGTTTGAGCACTTTGTGTCGCAGCATCAGTGTAACTACTTCTGTGGGCTGCTGGGCCTGAGGTCGCTGAAGCTTCTGGACTCGCTAATGACACCACCGGCAAAGCCCAAAGGCTCCAGGAGTCCTTTACTGCAGCGTAAGATACAATCCTCTGGTTCCTGCAGCCCTCAGGGTGGAAGGAAAGCGGGCGGCAGCCCCCGACTGTCCAAGAAGGCCGAGCAAGATGGAAGAAAGACCCCCGCTGGACAGAAGGCTGCTGATGCTCTTGAAGCTCATAGTTGAAGTATCACTAAGAAGATGCCATTTTTTCAATTCCTGTAGGTGACCCAATACTTTTGTGCATATAGTGTGGGTGTCAGGTCAGTGTACAATATCTCTGTATTATTATGAATTCAAACAGTGAATAATCTCTAACTTATTTGAGTCCAGTCATTAACATAAAATAAGCTTGTACAGCGAAGCCAACCATGCAGAAATCCACCCAAAATGTAATATGATCACATAACACTGATGTACAGTGACACATGCGCATTGTATATTCTCACACACGCTGGTTGTACAATAAAACAAAAGCTGTGTGTTACAACAGGACAGAAGAGTTTGTGTCATGTGTTATAAACTCTTAAAAATGAAAGGAGCGCATCCTAAATGCGGTAATTCTAGCGTGGAGCATTTATGGACCTAAACTGCTAAGACGACGCCTTAATTAGAAGCAGGCAACATTAGAGGCTATTATTTTGAAACGTGAAAAAGTATATATATTTTTTACTTTAATGATTTGAAGTGCATGGCAACGTGTGGCTCTGAGAATGGAGCTCTGACCACATGCTCATTTATTAACAATGAACGTGTTGCTGATGTTGTAATAGCACTAAGCAATCCTGTTGTTGGATTAATTTCACTCATGAGTTCATTCAACAACAGTTCGACAAACAGCTAAGTAGCTGCATTTTAAAAGTGCATGTAGGGATAGATACAGGTGCTGGAAGCTGACCAGTCATGATACTTCAAATGCACAGCTACTGCCATCTTGTGGAGTTAATTTTTTAAAATAATCAAGAGGTTTCCTACAGCCGCAGCTGTTAATCAATTAAATTCCCCAGTGGTTATTTGCTTTTGTAGACCATGAGTGATTAATTGTATCATTTAGGGTATTAGCATTGAGCATCCTACAGTTGATTATTTTCTTAGTTTTCAACTTTTACTAGCATTCCTCACCGAGACCAGTGTGTCGGGGCACTGGATGTACAGTAGTGTTGTCGATAAGTTTATTTGTCTTGCTTTATAATCTCTCACACTCATGTCCACTACATGTTTACCTTTGGAAAGGGCATAGCATCAAGGTCAAAGATCAGGGTGATAGCAAGGTCAAATATGTCATTCATTCATTAATTTTCTATGCCGCTTATCCTCATTACGGTGGCGGGTATGCTGGAGCCGATCCCAGCTCACTTTGGTACACCCTTTGGGTACACCCTGGACTGGTCGCCAGTCAATCGCAGGGCACATATAAACAAACAAACATTCACACCTATGGACAATTTAGAGTCGCCAATTAACCTAACATGGATGTTTTTGGAATGTGGGAGGAACCCAGAGTACCCGGAGAAAACCCACACAAGCACGGGGAGAACATGCAAACTCCGCACAGAGATGCCCAACGAAGATTCGAACCCTGAACCTCCTGACTGTGAGGCCAATGTACTACCCACTCAACCACCGTGCGGCCGTCAAATATGCCAAACATCAAAAATCCATCCAGAAGCAATGGTTCCACTCTGAATTTCTCCGCGATGACAATACTTGACAATACTGACCTTATCTCTGAGGGGGAGCCCAGCCACCCTACGATGAAACTCATTTTGGTCACTTGTACCATGCAAAAGACCCCAATTGACTTAATTTTTGTTGCTCAGGCATACCTAGGCATAGGGGTGGGGCACAAAGGCGAGTGTCTGGTGGCCGGGACTGCAGGAAGATCCAAACTACTAAAATTTACGTCAAGCTAAATGGAAGACCAGTAGAAGCAAGAGAGCTTGTCGTCAAATATATCAGGGTTCTAGATTGACATTAAAGATCACTATGACAACAAGGAAAATAGAAGATGCAACCTGAAAAGAAAGAACAATGCAGTTGGAAGAAGGCATTCATCACTACCATGTTGTAAGGGGCAGGAGTACTGGATTTAGAAACCTGTGTATCTACATTTAATGACATTCACAGTACAACATGACACACTGCTGGACTGGAAGACCTGGACTGCAAGCAATTGGATTGGAAAATGGTGTAGATCTGGATAACAACAAGAGGGAAAAGGAACAACATCTTTTTACAAACTTCTGTTTATATGTAAACGAATGTGGCCACACGGTGGCCGAGTGGTTAGCATGTTGGCCACACAGAGAGGAGATTTGGAAGATTTCGAATCTTCGTTGGGCATCTATGTGTGGAGTTTGCATGTTCTCCCCGTGCGTGGCGACTCTAAATTGTCAGTAGGTATAAATGTGAGTGTGAATGCCCTGCGATTGACGGGCGACCGGTCCAGGCTGTACACCACCTCTCACCCGAAGTCAGCTGGGACTCGCTCCAGCACACCCTAAGCGGCATAGAAGATGGATGGATGGAAGAATGTAAATAGTGCATGCTGAATACAGGAAGTCAACAAATGTATTAGTGTCTCTCTAAAAGGATTTGTGTTTTATGTTGTAATAAAAAATGACATCACAGGAAAGCGTTTTCTTGTCACGTGCTTACTTAAAGGCAAGATGTGCTTTAATTGTAAAGGACTTTTATGAGGTTTGTCTTTTGTGATTCTGTTTAAGAGGTTATTCACTGTATGGAAACAGATGACGGCTTTAGAAGATTCCACTGGACTCAAAGTCAAGCAGTGAAAAAGCTACAGATGAGCTGTTGACATTTAAAGGGTCACTGACACTATTTATCAACTTGGCTTAAAGACGAAGGTTTAAGACAAATGGACGCCTAGCTCCACTTCCGTTCTTTGTAATGTTCCTTTCACTGAAAACAGGAAGAAACACCATTACAAGACGCATTTGGCTTGAAGGTACAGTATGAATGCATTTTGCTAGGAAAGGACAGGAAGAAAACACAACAGAGTAAATAGTGCCTTATTTACACATTGGCGACAAATTACACGTTAAAAAAGGCTCTAAAGTCTCCTTTACGCTCATTAAGAAACTGCTTTTAAACAATAATTGAAGGATAACCGAGTCCGAGGTATTTACACTTACCATTCTGTGTTTTGGGCCGCACGGTGGTTGAGTGGTTAGCAAGTTGACCAAACAGTCAGGAGAGTTCTAAGATCTGGGTTTGAATCCCTGTTGGGCATGTCTGTGTGAAGTTTGCATGTTCTGCCCATAAGTGTGTAGGGTACTCTCACACTCCAAAAAACATGCATGTACATTAATTAATTGGCAACTCTGAAATTAAATTGTGAATGTGAGTGTGAATGATTTTCTATATGTGCCCTGCAATCGACTGGCGACCGGTCCCGTGTGTAACCCGCCTCTCACGCAATGTCTGCTGGGATAGGCTCCTGCATACCCCCGCGACTCCAATGAGGAAAAGAAGCATAAATGTTTGGTTGTGTTTTGACAAAATAGTTTCATTGTCAGTGGTTCGAATAAATACGACTTTTCTCTGTGCGAGTTTACTACTTCAACTCCAGATGTTTCTTCCTCTAAAACTATTGACACTTTGCTCAAATGTTTGCCGTAATCACTACGGATGTCGGCTTTTTTGCCGATATCCAATATGCCACTACTATCCAACTCTCAATTTTTGATTCCTATATTGAGATAGATAGATAATGTTTGGTTTGCTTGATCTGTGTCTGCCTGCTTTGCTTATTCCTCATCAGTCGCACCTGTTGCGAGTTTGAGTTTAGGTGCGTTCTGCTTTGTTGCGTTGTCCTTTAGGGATTGACAAAAAATGCTGCTTATCTGTCGATTCCCTGTCGCTGCACAGCAGACGTCATTATTCAAAAATACATTTTACCTGCAACTGAATCCTGTTCCCTGCATCCCCGGGGTCGTCACCACCATGCCAAAGTCAAGAGATGACACTAATGGATACAGAATCAGCAATTAGCTTCTCGGCGTGGCTGTTAACATTGTACAACTCGGGTAAGAAAACATCAAAGAAATACAGTAATTGCAATTTCAATTGCTGGATGAGCTCCTCACGTTATCCAATGTGTTACACACCATGACTTTCAAATTGAAGGCTTTTGCCTTGGGAATTTGAATTATTGGGGGAAGAAGTCTTGGTTCCACCTAGCATTACCGACGCATGGTATCCAAACAAGACACCACAGACATAACGTTAGTCAGGAGCGAGCAAGCTTATTAATACTAGCAACAAAAAGCATGCAGCACCACAGCCTGCGTCAGTTTCCCCACAATAAGTCCCCTTGGAAAATGGAACATTCATTGTAAGCACTGTGGCTTTCCGAAGACCAAGGAGTACGACAGTCTCACGGAAATTACTATTTTTGCTCCTATTCCAAGGGACGCTCGGTAGACAACTGACTTGCTGAGAAAAGCAGCCAGCACACCCAAAGAAAAGTAAAAGAGGCACCTCTTTATGTCTATTTATTGCACTTGGGATTGACCTCATCTCTTATCTGAATCTTTGTCACCCGCAGACAGGAACAAAGCAAACAGGGAAGACTGGCCACGTGCGCCCTCGGAAACCCAGGTCACCCCTCCCCTGCACTTGTGTCTGTCACACCTTTCCACCCTAAGAAGTGTCTTCAAAAAGGCGATCGACCCGGTCAGCAAGGCATACTGCTGTGAAGGGTAACAAAACTGATGGTCTTGTAATGCAAAAGTATTTTTCCCTTCCAACAAAAGAACAAAGTATAAAGTCGTCTTTTCTCTCCCACAAAGCAAACACTTGACTTTGAAGAATCTGTCTTCTTATTGGCTGGCCGAGAGTTAAACCTTTTTCAGAGCTCACACACACACACACTATCTAACTTGATCATGGAGACACAGCAGGAACTGCAAGGTACGACAAGGATTGTTGATAGAAAGCCAGATTTTGACCAAACTTATTGATGATCTCTTTTAACTCTGATCTGACCTTTTTTTTTATAGGGTTACAGGATAGATCCGTAACAGAGCCAGGCTTGACAATGAGCTCTGATGCCCCCTCCACATCTAGAGGGTCACAGCATGAAGACTCTGATACCTCGTCCACATCCTCCGGCAAACGCAAAGGCAGACCTTCAAGAATGACCGTTTATCGGCGAAACAAGCAGCTAGAGGCCGACAGACAGGTGATTGACAGGCACAAAAACTGGCCTCAGTTACCACCCGGTCATCCTTGCCCAGTGTGCGGCTATCCCAGAACTCTGAGCAGCGGCCACGCCTTTTATAAAGGCGAATACTTTTGCACCTATGCACACACCGGGCGCGACGTTGAAGATTGGCTGCAGGAAAAAATGAAAAATGTCAGTTGGCCAGGTATTCCCAGGACAACCGTGTGGAGGGCACTGAGGGGCGACGAAGGCTCTCCTTCCCCTAAGAAAGCACGCAAAACATACACATGCCAGAAATGCGGCCTTCCCGCACAAATTAGTTTCGGCCACAGTGCATTCATCACCAACCAGGGCAGGAAACTGAACTTTTGCGCTCTTTACGACTTCAAACCGGTGGAACTGTGGCTGGCTGAACGAAGAGAAGAGGAGAGAGACCAGGTAGAGGAGGACATTTCTCCAAACACACTTGCTAAATAACAGTAGCAGTGTTATGCCATCTGCATCTGTTATATAAAAGATTTTCTACATAGATTAGTTGTGGTTGTTTACATCCATTCCTAGCGTTTACTGTCTATAACTTGTCAGTAAAAACCTTATTGCAACATGACTGCTGTTTGACAGTGTTTCAGTACACATTTCACTTGGGGATTCCATGTGCATTGTTAAATGTAGTACAGTATGTCTTCTGTCTCTGCATCATGCTTGCTCCCGAAAAGCACATTAAATATCGGAGCAAGTCTAAATTCGCACAGTGCAAGGTGGCGTTGGTGGATGGAGCGAGACATGACTTCCCAGACGTGCTCAGTTGGATTCAGGTCTGGTGAACGGGCGGGCCAGTCCATAGCTTCAATGCCTTCGTCTTGCAGGAACTGCTGACACTCCAGCCACATGAGGTCTAGCATTGTCTTGCATTAGGATGGCTAACAGCACCAGCATATGATCTCACAACAGTCTGTTTCTGACCATTTGAGCAGACACGTGCTCATTTGTGGCCTGCTGGAGGTCATACAGGCGTGTGGAGTCCACACACTACTGAACCTCATTTTGACTTGTTTTTAAAGACATCAAAGTCAAAGCACTGCGGGCACAACATGATCAAGTTTGTGGACCAGGAGTATGGCACAAATCCAGCAGAGAGCTCAACAGCATGCTCTATCCAACTACCAATTTACACATTTCCCAATACATAAAACACAGTGAATTGCTTAACCTAACCTCTTTACTCACAGCCCAGAGAAGTCACAAACACAGCAGCTGTGGCAGTCGCTAACATTACTGTGCCTGTAGTGACACTGCTTTCAGCCATGGTTAATTCCACCACCACAAACCTGCTCATACACAGATGAAGCAGCAGAAACCACCCCCCGTCAAAGAAACCTCTGTGGCCAACCCAAAATCTAAATATGAAAAGTAATGGGATTCAAACAACATAGCTTCCTGTTCTGTTGCGTTCTGTTTCCCTCCAACTTTCTTGTTCTCACCTGCTCCTGATTTGTACTTGATTATTTAGTTCGGCTGGGTGCCCCTCCAGTTTTTTGAAGCATTGCCGTTTGCTTGCTGTTGCTTGGCGGTTATTGATCCCTGCCGCGGCACAGCAGCAATTGTCATCAGAGAAGTTTTACCTGCATTTGAGTTCTCCTCTCACGCATCCTTGGGTCGTCGCTGCAATGCCAAAGCCAAGAGGTAACACGGCGTCTGTTATTGGGATTTCAAAATGTATTTCAATGCCAAACATTTAAAAAAAAAAAACACTTGAGACTTATTGGTTTAGTTAACCAGGACGTACAAATCTTCAGTTTTAGCCATGACTATTTAGCAATGAACAAACATACTTATATATGTGCATATATAAAATGCTTAATGCTGTATGTTTGTGACCTTAGGTTTCCTGTTCTAGCAGGAGAGGATACAGAAGACAGAGTTAGATGGAGGCAATATATTCACTGCGGCGACCCCTGAAGGGATAAGCCGAAAGGAAAAGATTTGTGTTCTGTGATGCAACCACCGAGCTGACTTTGAAGTCTTCGTCGGACGCATCGCAGCCGGCTCAAACCTGTAGGTCCGGGTCAGCCTTGTCGGATGGACGGGAAGACAAAGGAGGAAGCCCAGGCACAAATTCTTGACACAGGAAGAAACCCCGTGTGCTGGCAGCTGGTGCTTAGTGAGAGTAAGCTCCAGTTTGGCCAGCACCGGGGTCAAACTTTCAAGTGGCTCCTCAGTAATGACGTTGGGTATGCCTGCTGGATTTTGGCGCAACAACAGAAGGAGAGGGACAGTTGTGATGTGTCTCAGTCGCCCCTTGCAGCCAACAAAGTCTCAGTGGCTTGGTGGGGTTCAGGGAGTATGCCAGTGAGACCTACCACAGTCTTGAATCCCCCAATAAGGACCATCAAACCTAAGTTGCATGTGAGGATGGAAGAAATGTATTCCATTTATCTGTATATAGCTGAAGTGATTATTTTATGGCTGTAAGGTGTTTGAGTCATTGCAAAGGGTGAATAAGGATCGTTATTGCATACTCTCCAGCAGTACGCCAATGGTTGTGACAACGAGACCAAAGAGCAGAGCGGAGTTCACCCTCACACCTCAAGTAAATGCTAAGGATGACCCCATAACGGCACATTTAGCTGTTCACACGCCGTATGAGTTAAGGGCTTTTTATGACTTTGTTTACAGGCCAAGAGGAACCATCAGATGCGATGCTACTTGAAGCTCTTGAGGAGGTGGAGTCTCAGCGTGAGTGTGCTTCATTTATTAGTGCTGCAAAAACAAAAGCGTCAAAGTAATGTAACTACATCGAATTTAAACGTGTCTGCAGCTTCTACCTCACTGACGATAGCGCCACCACCTGAGGCAGAGGTTGGGCCTTCTCACCCTGCAGCTGGAGACAGTGTGATGTCCCACCAGACACCACGCTCTGCAGCTTGTCACCCAGGAGCTGGAGACAGCACGGCGTCTCACCTGGCCTCCGGAGCCGAGATATGAGTGCGTTAACGTGTGCAGCTGTTCCAGCCGGTGTGTTTGCTGAGCGCCTAATTATACACACATTTTGTGGGCAGGCCACACTAAGTACAATGACACTACGGCGGAACCAAAATAATCTAACCTTGGACCATCCGGTGTAGGAGCAGCAGTCGTGGTGAACATACATCTCTTGCGGAGGGTCATGTCTTTCCTCCCTGTAGCACCAAAATGAGCACCTGGTCGTACTCATTGCCCACGTTGGTGACCCACGCTGCTGTTCCTGCCGCTTTCACCTGGAAAGACCGAAACGCAGCGTCACCTGGCTGTAAGTAGTTAAAAATCACACAATTTAGGAGTAACTTGCCTTCTTGGTGGAGTCAATTTTTAATATTTGGTAAAACGTTGAGGGGATTATGCCCTTTGTGTCCACCAGGCAAGGGAGCACCTCACACACATTCTGGTGTCAAGTACATTCGGCATGTGAGTTATTTGTGAGGATAGTCGGGAATTGTTCTTGGCATGCCTTGTCCGTCTGGCTGATGAGCGCAGGCACCCACGACCCAAACTTTTTTTTTTTCCCCCAGGGTTGGCACTCGAGATACTCAGTCGGGATGAGATACCAGCTGTTGTTATCCAGCACCTTCTTCACTGTCTTATACAGCCTTCGCCCCGGACGCTTACATATGGGGCACAACAATTTGTAGCCCCACATCTTGTATGGGTACCACAAAAAGTCGCATATTTAAAAAAATAAAATAAAATGCGCCTGATGCAGGGGGTTGTGTGTGGTCTGGTAGGTGGGACTCACCAGGGATGTAGCTTGGAGGTGAGCACCGCCTTACCTTTTTGACCTCTGACAAACAGCACACGGCCTACCCAGTGGTGATGGTCCTGCGGCAGCTTTTGCCTCCAGGATTTTGGAGACAGCTTTGAAAAAAGACATTCAACAAACACCAGCTGGAACTGCTGCACACATCAACGTTCTCATACCTCGGCTCTGGAAGTCAGGTGATACGCCGCGCTGTCTCCAGCTACAGTGTGAGAAGACCCGACCTCCGTCTCAGATGGCGGTGCCGCCATCGTCAGTGAGGTAAAAGCTGCTGACACGTTTAAATTCGATGTAGTTACATTACTTGACTTGCTTTCATTTTTGCAGCACTAATCAATGAAGCTCACTCACGGTGAGATTCGACCTACTCAAGAACTTCGAGGAGCATCTCATCTGTTGGTTCCTCTTGGCCTGTGGATAAAGTCATAAAAAGCCCTTAGGCTTCCTCCTTCACCTTCTCATCCATCTTCATCTGAAAGTTTGAGGCTGACCCGGACCTATAGGCTTGAGCCAGCCGCAATGCTGACAAACACAGACTTCAGTCGGCGGGGTGGTTGCACCGCGGAACACAAATATGGGATGAAAATCCATTTTGTTGCTAGAACAAGAAACCTAAGGTCACAAACATTCATCACAGTATTGTTTTTGTAGGTATTAATGTATATTATATAAAATATATAAAGCATATTAGGATACTGTGTTTATGGCAAATAGTCATGGCTAAAAGTGCAGTAATGTACATCGTAAAGTAAACCAATAGGTCTCAAATGTTTTTTTTCAAATAAATGTTCTGCATTGATAAAGAACTGATCAAAACTTGCAAAAAACATGTTGCAATTGTTTGAGGAAAAAACTACTCTTACTCTTACTACTAAAATTACTCTTCAACCAGTAATTACACACAAAACTGTTTCCCGGATATTATAGTGTTACATGTGTTTATTTACATAGTTAGCAAGCTCAAAGTTCCATATCAATTCATTTTACATGAACCTTTCTGCTGGTATTCAACCACACACACTCGACTCGTTGTTAAAAAGTAATTAGCAAACAACTTTGCAGTACGTTCTAGTTGGCTAGCAAAGTTCGATTTTTGCATTAACCTTTTGCTAGTATCCAATACACTTCCGACATAATGTAAATAGCAAAATAACTAGCTAGTTTTCAAACAAACAGCTGGAGTGCATTCGAAAGCGCGCTCACAGCTCAATCAAACGTTAATATATCCGTTTTGCATTCCATTCACGGCTTTTTGCTAGCATTCAAACACGCCCTCACTCGACAAAGAGTTTTAAAATAACTTCTAACCCAAGTTACCGTTGCTGCTGTTGGGGTAAAATGAAGGGGCGTCATTATGCGCTCCTAATAGCGAGCTCAGGAGGATGGCCAATCACCGCGGTACACCGCCAACGCACTCTGCGGATTGGTTAGTGGGTGCGACTATATCGCCATTGCACTTTCTTATTGATGAAGCTGCAGAAAGTGGGAGGGACATTAAAAAAGTAGGCCGTGCCAATCACCAAGCAAGAATATTTTTGGAACTTTTTGATTATTGCCAGGCAATCAGAATGCAGACATTTACTGCCAGCCAGTCACTTACGAGAAATGAAACAGTGTGTTCGAATCCCGGCTAAGGTATAAAGCATTGTTGGTGTTTGACGGCTGGCTACACTGGTCGACCCCCTCAGCTTTCCGAATAATACAAAAGTAGACATGCTCCAATCTTAAAGGTCAACCAAAGGTAATGTAGCCCCCCGACATGCTCCGAATGAAACCAAATTAGTTTCATTTTTTTCGTCTCTTTAAGTGAAGTTTTGTGCTGTTAAAATTAAGATTTGTACAGCGTTCGTTTTGGATTTATTACACATTTGTTAAAGGTCAACTGAGGTCACTCACTTCAACGTCAACAAGCTCTGAATAAAACGAGTGGTCTCATTTTGACCGTCCTCGTTTGTGCTACTAGGTTCAGTTGAAACAATCATTTGTGTCGCTTTCGTTTCGGAGATATTAACAATTAAAGGTGTGTGACAGGTGTGAAGGTGGCCCCCCAACCTGCATAAAACTCTGCTCAAATAGTCTCATTTTTTTGTGTCGTTGAGTGGAGTTTTGTGCTGTTAAAATTAAGATTTGTGAAGCGTGGAGCTATTACACATTTATTAAAGGTCAACTGCGGTCACTCAGCCCGTTAACATGTTCAGAATTAAGCCAGAAGTCTAATTTTTTCTGTATTGTTTGTGCGAATAAAATGAACATTTGTGCTGCCATACTTTTAAAATTTAATAAACATTTAATAGTCCAGTGATTCTATTATCAGGTGATGTCCTTCATTCCCGACATGCTCAGAATGAAACCCAAATAGTCTCATTCTTTTTGTCTTCATCTGTGCTTTGTTGTGCAAATAACATTTCCTTTAACTTGTGGTTGAAAATATGGATGATTACTTCATGCATTCACAACACTAAAAAAGTGTGTAAAAGTGGTGTTGTCACTCTCACAATGGTCTTACCAGATCGCGACTTTTGGCTGACTTTTGCGTCCTCCTTACAGACATGTACACCTGTAGAATAATAAGTTCCAAATAATTGTCATCGAAGTGTTACCTTATCGTTACACAATTTCTCCAAGTCACATCTTCCTTCTCTGACCAATGGAAGTACGTTTAAAGGTAATACAAAAGCTCCCAGAAATGATGCTAAAGCAGAAATGCAATGCTAAAACTTACTAAAAGTTATTTGCTAATGCAAAACATGCATTCTGATGACTGGTCTAGTCGGACAATGAGAGAAAGACACTGAGAAAGTAGAAGCAGAATAGAAACAGGCAATCACAACGGCATGCCGCCATGAGTCTCTTATTGGTCTTTAAAATTTAAAAATGGATCGAAGAGGAGAATGCAAATTGTGAAGCATTTCTCATTTTGTTTGATTGACATTTATCACTACCTTATCGTGGTGGAGGGGTTTTAGTGCCTGAGTGATCCTAGGAGCTATGTTTTTGGGGACTATAAGCCCCTGATAGGGTCTCCCAAGGCAAACAGGTGCTAGGTGACGGGCCAGACAAAGAGTGTTCAGAAGACCTTTTTGGAAAATGTTTCTGAGTTGGAAACAGTGAGGTCGACAGATGGAATCGGCACAGCTTTTGCTGTAATGGGGTCCCTGTACCGGACCGTCATGATGAAGTGAGAGCTCAGTCGGAAGGCAGAGCTTTCAATTTACTGGTCGATCTACCCTCACATGTGGTCGTGAGCTTCGTGACGTGACCAAAAGAACGAGATTGCGGATACAAGTAGCAGAAATGAGTTTCCTCCGTGGGGTGGCAAGACTCACGCCATCTGGGAGAAGCTCAGAGTAGAGCTGCTGCTCCTTCATCTCCTTCGAGATGAGCCAGTTGAGGTGGCTCGGGCATCTAGTCCCGAGGGCTCCCTGGTGAGGTGCTCTGGGAGAAGACCTCGGGGAAGACCTAGGAGACGCTGGAGGGAATATGTCTCCTAGCTGGCCTGAGATTTCGTTGTTGTCGTCCTAGTGGAACTGGAAGAGGTGGCCAAAGACCAGCAAGTCTAGACTTCCTTACTGAGACTGCCGCACCCGCGACCCGGATAAGCAGAAGAAAATTGAATGTCTGTCTTCTGTTGTGTTTGCTGCATTGTGAATGTTTGGTGAGGGTTTCCACCAACGTGATCTACCCGACCTTGACTGATCGTTACTGCATGGTAGCGTGATCATATGCAAATATTGAATTTACCACTGGTATTTGCACAGATTGCCTATTAATCCCAATCTGTCTAGGTCAGACTGCATTCCACATTTCCTTCTAAACATTACTGGTTTGGAGTCCAACACAAGCCTTTTTACCTTACATAAGGATGTGTAATGCCCTGGTGACTGTAGAAGTATCGGCAGATGGCAGCGTATTTGTACCGACACTTGTCCTTAAACCTTTGCACTTCCTCATTAACATATACAGTATACTAAAGTTGGAAAAATATCAATCTTTGCGATATTCTTTTAATAGCTGGGCTATAGTCATGTCATTTAGATTGTTTTAATTTTCTGTATTTACAGGGCCTTGCTGAAGTCGAAACCTTCTTAATTGTAAATAGTTTTAGGATCATCTAAATTCTCTGTGCAGTTACACTGTTCATTTTCTTTTTATGCAGAAAAATCTTTTATGTCAAAGACACAATAACACTTTCTCAAAGACGCCAATATTAGTCCTTAATGATGTGAGGAAATGTAAAAGTGACTGTGAAAGCAGCTGCTCCCCTATTAAACAAGTAGGAGCCAGTTTGATCGTGGACGCACATGCAAATACTGACATGAGTCCTCTGTCACTGGCTTTGCTCTGAGGAGGCGGGCCATTTTGCACCAATGCCAGTGGTAAGATGTCATATATTTGCATATACTACCCATCAGCCCCGCTCAGTCTAGCACAGCCTGCATGTCACATTTCTTTCTGTGCACTAATGTCGCTGGTTTCTTATAAATACCCACTACACTATATGCAGCGATTAAAGCCGTTTGTTACGTTTCTAATGCCTTTTTTTGTAAGTTAATTTTACTTGTTTTTTGCTAGTTTTGTTTTGTCTTTATGTGTTTTGTTTTGTCTTCCAGTGTTCCTCAGAGGGAGTCCTCGGCATCAGGGTTATGCCCACCATGACTGAGCGAAGTCCTATGTGTCAGTGTTCTGGTGGCTGTGGTCCATTGTGTTCCTGGTGCAGGTGGCTCCCCTGATTGTGTTCCCTCACCATGGTCCTCAAACTATTAACTAAAAAATTCTAATACTTTCATATAGAGGGGGTTTTCAGGGCTGTGGTTTTTAACTCTGTAAGTCATTTTGTGTTGCATTGTCTTCCTGTGCAAGGATGACATAAATATGGCAAGAGTTTTACATTTAATATCATTTTTACATTCAATTAGATTAAATAGTACATCATTGATCCCACAGCGAGGCAATATAGGTGTTACAGCAGCAGAAAGGCACGATATATCAAATATCTAAATAAAAAAAGATGAGCAATCAACTATGAAAATGAGAGTATTATAAACATACTAACAATATACATTAAACCTGTAACATAAAACCTAGCTGAGTGAGTAAAGTATGAAACGTCCTTAAAGTAAAATGAATGCATTATATTGCACATGTTGACAGTTAAGTACCCACAAGTAAAAGATAAATAAAGCAGTGCTTGCCAGTAAGATGCCTCTACTAAAATTGCGTGTCGGCCCGCCACACTCAATGCGTTTGTGTTGTTTACCCAGCAAAAGGCTAAACTCATCATGATAATCACTTGTGATTCCCTAGTCATTAGTGAGTCATCCTTTATGTAAGCACAGGCAGGCCTCACGCTCCATTGTAAACACATTTCATGTTACCGTGGCACAGAAAAATCAAGAAATCCAGTCAAGAAAGAAATTACTCACATTTGACACTTTGATGGCCTTATCTTTGGTTTTAAACCAAGTGTTGTTCACTGTAAGATGGACCTCTGTAATAAATAGGACAGTTCTGCCACCTACTGGAATGAAATCAAAGATCAAAAATACTTATGTTTGTGCTCATCCTAAGTACTAAGTGAAACGAACTTTCTAAATGAGCAAAATAATTTGCCCTCAGTCCAAAAACATGTGTCTGACTAAAATGAAATTTAACTTATTCCAAGCACTTTGGTTAGTTTGGTTATTTTAAGGAACATATATCAGAGATTTGAGTCCATATTACTTGTAAATTAATATGTACATTAGTCTAATACAACGGTAGTAAAAAACATATCTTGTTAGTCAAAAATATGTATTTTAGACATGCATTTACTATATTTTAATCTTGCATGGATTTCAGTTTTTGCAGGAAAGAGAATGTTTGTACTGCAAAACAAGTATTTTTTTCACTCCAGAGGGGGACAAATGTCTATATACACCATTCCCATAATATTAAATACCTAAACAAAAATCAAATAAAGTACCTAAAATTAGGGATTTCCGATAAAAATGTAATTTCGGTTAATATTTGTATGGTTTTTATTCCCTACAATAAAAACCGACATAGCTAGGTGTCGACTGGCCACCAATCGGTATCGGCCGATTTTTGTTAAAACTCATATTAGCAAATCCCGATAATTACCTTTCAAAGGCGATTGCAAAAGCCCATCACTGGTGGCTAGCACTATTGCAGACCACAGCAATCATTTCGCCCAGTGAAGTATCCAAACAAAACAACTTCCACACGGCTGACACGTTTGACTGCCTGAGTATGGTAAGTTTTCGAGGTTCACGGTGTGATCATCATTCAAACGGCAGCCATGTGCGTGTGTGTGTGACAGTCAGACGGCTATGCTGAAGAATTATCGATCGAGATGAGCTGCTATTCCAAGCAGTGGAAGACGCCCAGTGTCACAATCTATATTTCTTGCTCGTGACAGTTTTGGTTAGTTACTTGTATTGTTGTTATTTTCATGGTTCATGCGTTTTCTGGGCCATTTCTTAGTTTTGTCACTTAATTAACTACGGGCACCTGTTCCTCATTTAGTTCCTGGCTATTTATGTTCAGGTGTGCGTGCCAGTGTTGTCGGCTCATTGTTGCTTTTTCCATGTAACGTGTCGCTCCTATGTTCCTGCACAGCCGCACCTCGCTGCAGGACTCCGCACACTCCACGGTCTCAGCAGTTTCCGCCGGCTTCGGCAGCCTAGCAGCTGCCGATACCGGCGCCGCGCTGCAAGACTCTGCCGGTCCCAGTCCCTCCTGTGCCGCCTCCCAGGGCGTCGGTCCCACCCAGTCCCTCCAGTCACGCCTCCCAGAGCGTCGGTCCCAGTGCCTCGAGTCGCGCCTCCCAGGGCGTCGGTCCCAGTCCCTCCAGTCGCGCCTCCCAGGGCGTCGGTCCCAGTCCCTCCAGTCGCGCCTCCCAGGGCGTCGGTCCCAGTCCCTCCAGTCGCACCTCCCACGACGCAGTGTGCTCCAGTCGAACCTCCCACGGCGCAGTGTGCTCCAGTGCTTCCAGCGGCGCCCAAGTTTCCAGTCCTGCCTAGGCGTCGCCGACCCCCGGGGGGTCTCGTCAGCCTCGCCTGCGTCGTCACCCCGGCCGACCCTAGGAGGGGCCTCGCCTGCGTTGTTACCCCGGAGGGGCATCGCCTGCGTCGTCGCCCCCGCCGACCCCCGGCAGCCCAGACGCTGCCTACAGCCGCACCTTGCTGCAGGACTCCGGCCACTCCACGGCCTCGGCAGTTTCCACCGGCTTTGGCAGACCAGCAGCCGCGCTGCAGGACTCGGCCGGTCCCAGTCCCTCCAGTCGCGCCTCCCAGGGCGCAGTGTGCTCCAGTCGCGCCTCCCAGGGCGCAGTGTGCTTCCAGCCGCGCCCAAGTTTCCAGTCCTGCCTAGGCGTCGCCGACCCACGGAGGGGTCTCGCCGGACTTGCCTATGTCGTCGCCCCGGCCTACACCCAGAGGGGCCTCGCCTGCGTCGTCGCCCCGGCCGACGCCCGGAGGGGTCTCGCCTGCCTCGCCTGCGTTGTCGCCCTGGCCGACCCCCGGAGGGGTCTCGTCTCTCAGTCCTCCCACCGCCCTTTGCGTCTCCTCATGACTTTTGGACTTTTAGGACATTGTGGCGTTTTCCATGTAACGTGTCGTTCCTATGTTCCTGCCGCTGCTTTGTAGCATCCTTATTAAAGATTTTTCCAACTTACCTGCTTGGCATCCAGCTCTCTGCATCCTCGGGGTCGTTTCACCATGCCGCGACGAGCGCACCGTGACACCGAGTCCCCGAATGCTTTTTCACGGTACTGGAAGTTCCACAATGTACTCTCTATCCAAAGTAGCCCTGTCATTAAAAAGCCAATATCCCTACTTGAAATATATTTCATTGATTTTATTTATTTTTTTGCATTTTATACACTGTAAAAACAACATTTCGATAAAGGAAAAAGTCCCATTTTTAGCAGCAGGTTCTTTTAGACTTTTGGCAATAGTGGTCATGTGGTTAGCACAGGAGTGCCAAAATGAAAAGAAAATACATGTGGAAATACAGTGTAGAGAGAATCAATAATACAAAAATATGTGAAAGTAGTCATTGTGATTTTGTCACTTCTTTTCGTGTATTATCTTTGTTTTTTTCATTTTATCATTGATTTTCCTCTTTTGTCTTTGTCTTTTCCATTTGCTTTTCGTCATTTTCCTCCTTTTCTGCATGTAGAAGTAAGGAAATTGGTTTGCAGTGAGTAAAAAAGACAACAGGAGCACAAGACATGTGACAAGCATTCATTCATTTTCTATACCGCTTATCCTCATTAGGGTCGCAGGTATCCTGCAGCCGCTCCCAGCTGACTTTGGGCGAGAGGCGGGGTACACCCTGGACTGGTCGCCAGTCAATCGCAGGGCACATATAGACTAACAAACATTCACACTCACATTCATACCTATGGACAATTTAGAGTTTCCAATTAACCTAACATGCATGTTTTTGGAATGTGGGAGGAAACCGGAGTACCCGGAGAAAACCCACACACGCACGGGGAGAACATGCAAACTCCACACAGAAATGCCCAGCGGAGATCCGAACCCTGAACTTCCTGACTGTGAGCCCAATGTGCTACCCACTCGACCACCGTGCGGCCATGTGACAACCACTTTAAAACATTTCACACGTGTCATATAAAAACCTAAAAAATAGGCTTGACCAAAAACCATGAGTAAAATTGTTAGATTTCCATACAACATTAAAAATTTAAAATCAGATATTTCATCTTTGGCCTAAACAGTTCACCTGAGCAAAATCTAAAATTTATATTAAACTAAATGGAATGTATAAATTTGTTTAGTTTCCCAATCACCTGAGGTATGAATGAGTGTCTTGACCTGTTTTTGGTGAAAGCAGGGCACCTGAACCTCCGACCTGAAGGAAGCAGCTCAAACCTGCTGAACAGTGGATGTTTAGGGTCTGCGAGTATTTTATGAGCCTTGTCTTTGGGCTGAGACATGTAGATATCTTGCAGACGGGTTCCAAGCAAGGCCTTGGGTTTTGCTGGCAGTTTGAACTATTCTTCGGAGTGAGTTTTTTTTTTAGCTACTGTTGCACCTCCGAACCAGCAAATGATGCAAAAGGTCAAATCACTCTCTACAAAAACATTTTTAACATTGTTTTGTCCATGTGGAATGATGCTAATTTCTTTAAGAAAAAGTCTCTGTTAGCCCTTCTTTGTAATGTGGTCAGCATATCTGTCCCATTTTAAATTCTGATCCCACACCCAAATATTTATGCTCAATAACACTGTCAATGACCTCTCCCTTTATCATAGTAGGGCAGTGTGTGGACTCACGCCTAAAGTCAATTACCATCTCCTTGGTTTTTAATGTATTTAAAAGGAGATGAGAATCCTCACATCAGGAGATGAATTCGTTTAAGACCGGGCCATGTTCCTGCTCATCCCCATGGAGCAGGCTGATCAGAGCTGTATCATCGGCGAATTTGATTAGATGCCTTCGAGGATGGGAACTAATACAGCTATTGGTATATAGGATATATGGTTGTGGTGATAATACGCATCCTCGAGAGCCAGCATTAGTTGTAGTCTTGTCTGAGAGCACAGACCCGATCTGAACCTGATGTACCCGATTGCAGAGAAAGAGAAAGTTCATAATCCATAGGATGAGTCCACCGTAAAGAGAAAAATCAGAATCTAGTCTCTTAAATAAAATGTCTGGTAGTATTGTATGAAATGCAGATGAAAAGTCAAAAACATAATTTTCACATAATTTCTTGGTGTGTCCAGGTGTAGAAGTGTCATTATTTCATCATCAAGCCCTTTATTTGCCTGGTCGGCAAACTGAAATGAGTCTTGTTTTATCTGAGATTTCTCAATTATATGTTTTTTGATAATCCTTTCAAATCATTTCATTGCTGAGGGAGGTCAGCGCAATGGGCCGAAAATGATTCACCTCACATGGATTTACAACTCAGGCATGTACCGGATGCCTGATGCTGAATGGAAAATGCAAAGACAAAATTGAATTCCAATATGACTACCTTTGTATATTTTTGTATTATTGCTTCTATTTATAGTTCCACATGCATTTCCTATTTTGGCACGCCTGTGATTCCATATAGCATGTTGGCCATGCAACCTGACAGTCTGGGTTGAAATCCCTGTTGGAACATCTGGTTGGAGTTTGCATGGTCTCCAAGGGTATTCTGGCTTTCTACCACATTCCAAAAATATGTATATTAGGTTTATTTGAGACTCTTAAGATTTGTTCATAGGTTTAAATATTTTTATGTGGGAAAACCTCTGTTGAAGAGCAGTAAACAACAATACAGTGCTATCTCAGTTAAAATTGGTCCCGGTTAACATTCCAAATTTTTTCTGATATTTTGCCTTGGCTTGTATTCTCCCACTTGGTTAGCGTGCAGTTTGGGCACATAACAAGCTTTTGTATCTGTGCTTGGTTTGTTTACGCAGCCAAGACAAAACCTCGCAATACTTTGGTCACTCCTACCTACGGCAGCCTGTAAGGCACATACAGTACAGTTCATGTAATGCAATGAAAAAGCCAAAACAATGGACCCTAGAGTATCAAAATACCCTTTTCCTTGTCCATTTCTTATCAATATTGTTCCCGCTTGTGGCTCCACAGTCTTTGGTGTGGGGCGAGTATCAAATAGGAGGTGTGCACAAATAAATTAGTGCTGTTAAAGGAAACCTCCTTTAATTGCCGCAAGCTTTGCCAGCCCTAGTATTAATATAATTTATTTTTGTGCCTTTATTTTTTTGCATAGGTGTGCAACTGTGTTGCATCTTACTGAGAGCTTCTTCTAATATTGTATTCTAGTTGCTTTGTTTTGCTCCATAAAAGGGTTTAAATATTAGAAACAGTTCTCATCATAACCAACACTGTAAATCTTGTGTTAACTCTTTGTAAAAGACTAAATTCAAGATGTGGTTCTTGCTACACACATAGTGTCTATTAAAATAAGTCCTATTAGTGTGAGAGGAACATCATCAGCCCATTATGAATACTTTTCAAATGAAACTATTAGCCAAGCAGTGGGGAAAATTACAGCTAAAAAGTTGCATTAGCACCAGCACCTCTGCTGGAATGCAATAAAGAGATGAGTGGAGCTAATCTCAGCATACGTGTCTATTATAAGCGCTGCAAATGACAGAATTGGAAGTCCACACAACCCAGAAGACACTTCTATGTGTGCGTTTTATTTAACAAGACTTAATGTGACATTAGGGTGACGGGAGAGCGCTCTGACCACATTAAACTTGTTTGGCAATTGATCTTTGCAGAAAACGCTAGACAACCAACAAGAGCAGGAGGTTGACAAGCGCGCTAATAAGTGCTTTGTCGTTTTGACCTCTATTAGCATCAGCCAGCGCTGAGCATTTAGGTAGCCGATATGAAACGGATCACACGCATTCCTAAATGCCACGGACGAGCTGGCATTTGAGAAAAACGTTTATCTCCAGACCAGCCAATGTCGCCTGCTATCACTGGAAGCTTTTGTCCACCATGAAATAATACAACATTGATGCATATCATACATCATCCCTACTAATTGGCTGACCAAAATGAGATGTGTAAGGCACATCCGCAGAGGGAATCCCCTTTCTTATTTTAGAGTCAGACTGAATTTTTTATTTTCTAAATGTTTTACTTTCAACAGGGGCTCAATTATTTTTACACTTGGAGGACAACTAACAATAAAAAAGACGTGTAAGACACACCTGAGCATTTCATTGTTTTTATGTCTCTATTGATTTTCCACCTGTTGCTAGGCGGAATTCATAGGCATTGGCCAATGAAAATAACTTATTTATTTATTTTAGTTTATTCTATTCTGTTGTAAATATTTTTATAGTTTACATATATGTCTGCTTCAAATGTCATTGTACATGTACTTTGTACCAAAAGTTTTATATTCTGTTTATTGTAATGTAATGAATAGCCACTACTGAATTCCGGATTGATGGATTATATTTGTTACAGTCAATAGTTTCCAGCTAAACAGCGACAAGACTCTTTTTATAACCTTGCTAACTGCTCACTGGAACCCTTCAGTTGTTGGATGTTGGCGGAGCAGCAAAGCAACTTTAACATAACGAGACATGACATGGAGCATGTGTTTACTACGTGTCCTTAACAAGATACAGCAGTATCATTTTGATGCAGTGTAAAGTCATCACAAACCTATTGTGTAATTGTGTTTATCGCAGTTGCATTTGGATGCACAATTCTGCTCGGTCACACGTTCACATCGGCGGGCCATGCTAAACCTAACGGGATACGTTGTGAGCACGATGGTTTTAGCATTGATTAAAGTCACACATGCATGAACGAGATATCGCTGTAGATGTATGGGAGTTTCGGTATGGTCAGCTTCCTGGAGCGTCAAGTTAAAACCCTGTCTCATCCTCTGTTTGGCGATATCTCTTGACATCAAACCCAGCCGAGCCATGAAAAGTGCACAATCAAAAACGCCACAAATAAATCACATCAAAGGCAGCAGCTTTGCAACATCCATCACAGCCACCAGCAAATGTTGCAGCCTCTCCACCCACAGTGCCTAAGCAAAAAAATCATTCAGCAAACCATTGGAGCTTTCCCTGTTAGAATGCCCCAAGCTAAACAGGATTCCTCAGAGGGGAAGAATTGAAATTTCTTTAAAGAAAAGGAGCATGTTTTGGATGCCTCAAGGTCGGTCATGTCAGGGACTGTAGGAGTCGGCCTCAAACATCCCACTATTCTCCACATGGAAAGAGAGCGGCCAGCAAAATCAGCCACGGCACCAGTGAGCAGTGCGCTCGTCACTAATTGCACTACTTCTTGTACTGGCACGGCGAACCGAGACTGTATATTTCCCATGGTACCTGTGGAAATCAGGGCTCAAATGCAGATAAAGTGCTGAAGACTTATGCCATCTTAGATCCTGGGAGCCCAGCTACCATCACCACTTACACACCCACGTAGAAGCTGAACCAGCAAGACACAAGGACTAAAATTATATTGTGAACTATGGACTATATGGGTTGCCAGTCAGTGTGTTGTTGGACTGGAAATGTCTGAGCTGGGAGGAAACCACTTCATTGAGCTTCCAGAGGTCTATACACAGAACATCATTCCTGTTTCAAAAGGCCACGTTTTTCGTCAGTAGGATGTAACAAAATGGGAATATTTCAGCGGTATTGAGATCTCAGACTTGGATGCTGATATGGGACGAATGCACCAAAGTTAATGTAGCCACGGGAGATTATAAAACAGCCAAGGCAATGGGCCATATGCTGTGAGGACTCTGTTGGGATGGGTCATAAGCGGATCCTTGAGGATGGGAACCAGCGGACTGAAAAGCAACCTGGAGGAGCGGATGGTATCCCAGGACTGTCAGTAACGTAACACAAAGACAGGGGATGAGAGGAAGAAGAACCTCTCAGAGCAGTTGCAGGCTAACCGAGTGCTCAGCAGGAAACCAGAGCACCTCGGCAAAAAGTACCAGGACATGGCTCAAAGTTGTCAAGGTGTCGAAGCCGTCCAGTCCATCTGCCAAGAGCACAGTATCGGCAAAAAGGAGCTGAAGGGTGAGTCAGAGAACATCAATGATTCATGATTCATCATTCATCAAGCTCTACAACACCAGCAGTGACATCTCCACTCCAGCACTTTGATGCGACAACCATCTTCCACACCTCCACCCTTCATATGGTGGCCTCAGATGAAGTAGATGATCCGGATCCTTTAGCTTCAAAGAACCAGAGGATGTATGGATTCATGAAAAGGCAAAATTCAGCACCCTGGCTATCTGGGAACAGTCTGATGAGGAGTAGGAGTACCACTTCAAAGCCCCGTTGAGAGGAGCTATTGGAAATGAGGATGATGTCCAGAATCTTGGACCTTCTGACACTCAAAAGCTAAACCTTTGGAAATAATTATCTGTAAGATCTTCCTCCTACAAGAAGCCATTTCAAAGGGAAGAAGAAATATACATGGGACTTTTGGGCTCCTTCTCTTTTGTTGTTTGAATTGTGCTGTGTACACAATTGGGGCGAGTGTGTAGGAGCCATTTTTGTTTGTTTTCAAGAAGCGACTAAAGGGTAGGACTGGAAATTCACTACACCTACTATGGCATTTTAACATTCATCTACTATAGCCTCCATAATATCAAAAGTAAAAAATAGAATGGAAGTTTTCACAAAAAATCAAGCAATTTTAGCAAGATTTTTTGCACATTTATTTGGGTCTGCACAATCAGCAAAAATGTTAAGTGCTAGTAGCATCAGGTAAGATGAACATTTTTTTAAAGGAAGTCATTTCAACTTATTTATCTGAGGTGAGATTTAACGTGAGAGATTCCCAGACTTCTTGGTCTTCGGCCACCTCTTCCAGGACGGCTACAAGACATATTTCCTCCTGCGTGTTTTACGTCTACCTTGTCGCCTCCTCCCATCTGGCCATGCCCGGAACACGTCACCAGGGAGGCATCAAGACTAGATGCCCAAGCTGCGAGTTCCTGTCTGTGTGAAGGAGCAGCAACTCTACAGTACCATGAACTCCCACCAGATGACCGAATTAGGAGCTTTACCTTGCAGGTCTCTCTTGCCCAAGACGATTTGGTACAACAATCCCATTACTGCAGGCACTGCACTGATCCGCCCATCAATATCCCGCTCCAGCCATCCTCATTCATGAACAAGATCCAGGACAAGAGTGGGACAAGACCTCACTCCTAAGCCTAGAGTGAAATCCACCTTTTTCCGGGTGAGAAACAGGGCATCAAATTTGATGTTGCTTCTGCACGGCAGAGATCATACTCTATCATCTGATATCCTAAGCCCCCCAAGCCATACACCCGCATATCTTTGGCTGTGCCTAAAAATTCTGTCGATAAAAATCAACAGAATCTGTAACAAAGGGCAACCATTGTCTGCATGTAGACCAGATGAGCAAACTCTGGTGTACTGTCCAGTGTTCTACAACCAGGATGAAAACCTCACTGCAAAACCGAACCAAAGTTAGAATAAGCTATGTTTAGTGGACGATTTTAGTTTGTATTATATTTTTTATTTTTGTATAACAGAGCAGTGAGCATTTTAATTAAATGTTTTACAGCAGCCACACACAATTTACTTTCTGCAATGTAATTGTATTAAATTGCATTGTACAATATTCTCACAATATACAGTATATAAGTAGTTTAGTGGTTGACTAAGTCCCAAAGGTACAGTATGTTATTGTTATGGCGTCAATAGAGTATATTAGTTCTATTAAAAAGTATGTCATGAGAAAAGCAAAGAAAAAGATGCGTAGTCTCCGGATTAAATTAAAAAAATCCTATTAATGAGTCATGTTAAAGGAACATACAGTAAATGTGACCTATTAATGATTGCTGGAGCAGATGTGACATATTTGACACTCATAATGCAGACAAGCTAGGTCAACATTTAAATCCAGTGCTCAGCTTGCTTCTAAACAATGTTATCAATTAGTCAAACGTACTTCCTGCAGGAAATGACACCAAGTCAACAGTGCAACATAAACGTGACGATCCTGTGTCTCCAACATTTGTTTTTCTCTTGTGGTCACGTTTGGCTTAGAAACATTTATTTGATGTCCTATGCTGTGTTCCTTCAGTTCTTATTAAACTGTCATCATCATTTATTATGTCGCAATTGTTGTTTTAGAATTTATAATGCGAAATGTTTGCTTTGTGATACAAGCTCATTATCTCCACACAGCCCTTATCATTTTATCATCCCTGGATTGGGAAGGAAAATTTATTGATACAATAAGAATTTTGAACTTTTTTCCCCAGAAGAGTATTTTCAAAAAGTTTTGAGGCAATTATACAAACGACACTGACTGCACACTACATTTTTTGTACAATGTACACAACAATGAAAAAAACTTTGTTGTATTTCAATTATACCTACAGGGGGTACTTATAATATTGAAATTCAGTTAAATACTTATAATAGATGTATTTAAGCCTTAATAACACTCACAAAATTACTACTAGGCCTACTTCTATTACTACAACTAACTAATACAATATATATTAGAAATGTTAAAAACATTTTGATAGAACTTACAGAGATGTGGACTCGAGTCACACGGCTTGGAATAGAACAGTGGTTTTAAAACTGGACGGCGCACCCCCTACGGGGGGCCCAGCGTTATGATCGGGGACGCGGGGCTACCATGAACACTTTTCATGATTACCGTATTTTATCGGGGTTTGGGGAGGGGGGCTGAAAATAATTCTATATCCTAAAATGGGGCGCTGCAAAAGTTTGGGAACCACTGGAATAAAGTCCCAATTTTCATGGCTTTGGACTTGACTTGACAATGACTAAGTTTACATGCAGTCAATATTCGGGTTAAGGTCAATATTCCGATTTCTGAAACATTCAGAATAACTTGTTTACATGCGTGAGCAAACAGGGTTGTGTCTGTGTACATGGTAATTATAATGAATCAGGATATCTCGATCCAAACAGAGACGCACGGACCATGTCTCGGCGCATGGAAAATGTCAACAAAGCGCCTTATTGCTGCTTTTTCTTCCTGTCTCCAAAAACAATAGCACCAACACGGCGAATAATGAACAGCCCGGGCCGGTAGCAGTCGCCTTTGTTTGCGCTTTGGTATTGGTACTGACCCACCACCAGTACTTGACACTATTCTATCTCACTTTCGTCAATGGACGGCAAGAAATAGGAGATGGAGCAGCACGTGTCACACTCTGTAGTCACTTTTGAGAGTGAAAGAGAGTGAGATATGATGGAGGGGAGAGATGGGATAGTAGATGGATCCAAGCTACGGAGTTGTTACTTGGCACAGTAGTAGTTTTTTTTTAGAGTATTTCAATGGTTAATTGGAAACCATTGGAATAAAAGGAATTGAACAAGCACAGAACGCAAATATGTTTATGACTGTGATCGTTACTGCTAATACACCCGTTATTTGACTTTCACATCAATGACTTGGTACCTTTAGTCTAAAGACTTGAATTTTCAGTGAGTTTCTTGAGGAAATTGTGTCAAAGTATTGAGTTCAAAGTATTGAATTAACGTGGCAGTTATATTGTCATTTGCAGAAAGACAACACATTTTCCAGCAGAATCTACCTCATTGAAAGCATCACTATAATGCCAAATCAGGTATAAGGACAAACAACAAGGGTTGTCTTTTTTTTTTTATAAAATATAAAATACTTTAAATACTGTACATCTGGTGGGACACTGCTCCCTAAAGTATATCATAGCATGCAGAAATACCTGCCCCCAAAGTGCGTCTGTGAGCAGTATAGGGAATGCATGTTCACGTTCCAAAGATAATAATTGCTGCTTTGTGGACAACAATATTGTTTATTTTACGATGGCTATGTAAAGGGCATAGTCATGTTTTGGTACATAACGGTCGCGGTTGGGTACATACCTCAGTACAGTAAAGGAACAAAATGCAAAACTACATGTAAAACTGTTTAGCTTTTGTGTTAAATTATTTTTAAAATGAAAATACAAAGTCAATCTACTGGCAAAGTCAATCTAATTCTCCAAAATAAAATCCTCAAAAAATGAAAGTATTTATATAGCATAAAGAAAAATTAAAGGATGAGGCGGGGCTACTTTGGTGTGTGCATTAAAGATGCTAAAATGAATCCACTCTAAGCCCATCCATCAATTGATTTTCTATGCCGCTTACGCCTCAACAGGGTCGCGGTCCACTGTATAGTATCTTGTATTATAAGCTTTGTGTTATGGCTGGAAAACCAAATCTAATAACATTTCTCATTAATAACATGTTTTATTTTTAGAATAAGCCACGGGGCAATATAAAAAGTCTAAAAAGTCCCACTTTGGTTTATAGTGTTTTTTGGGAGCAAATGCAACAGTAAGAACAGGGGTTGGTAATTCATTAATATTCATTCATATTCAATGCAGCTTGTCCTCACTGAGGTAGCGGGGGAATGCTGGGGCCTATCCCAGCTGACTTTGGGTGAGAGGAAAGGTACACACTGGACTGGTGGCTAGCCAATCGCGCCAATCACATATACATGCATATTTTCAGAATGTGGGAAGAAGTCGGAGTACGTGAGGAAAACCCACACACGCACAAGGGAGAACATAAAATCTCCACAAGATGCCTAAACAGATTGAAACCCAACTCTTCCAGATCTCCTTTCTGTGTGGCCAACAACAGAAGCGGGACACAGCTTTCACTTTATGCACTCATCTTTGTTTACGAATGTATTCAAAAACAGGTGCACCGCACCTTGAGATCAGGGCCAGAAGGAGCTTCTGCACAACGGCGACACAAGCCAGGCAGACGGCCTTGTTCTCCGCTTCCACTCGGAATGCCGCACCTTTTCGGCTGCTTTTAGTGGAGACTGTCCCTCATTTGAAACATGGCCAATGTGGGACATGGGCACACGCAGTGCAAAATGAATAGCAAACCCACGATAATAATGCCTTACACTTGTTATGCGCTTTACAAAGACTCTCAAAGCGCTTACACTGAGGTCATTATTCATTCACTCCACACATGGTGATGGTAAGCCATTTTTGTAGCCACAGCTGCCCTGGGGAAGACTGACGGAAGCGAGGCTGCCAGTATGCGCCATCGGCCCCTGCGACCACCACCGACACTCACACCACTTTCATACTAGGCAATGTGGGTGAAGTGCCTTGCCTAAGGACACAAGGAAAGTTTATTTCCTTCCACTGTGGCACCTGGTGTTCCCCTGAGGTCTCCCATCCAAGCCCTGCCCAGCTTAGCTTCTGAGATCTGACCGAATCAGGCTTTGACAGGCAGGTTTGGCCAAAAGGGGTGGATTGACTGAACAACCGTCTGGTATTATATCGTGTATCGTTGCTTTTCGAGTAAATACTGTAAACAAACAATCAAAGTAGACCCGAGAGTGGCTGTGCCTTGCGTGCCAAAGCTTTAATATCAGGAAATCCCCATTAAGTATTTGTAAAGAGAAAAGTAGGATTTAAAGGCATGGTAACGCATGGTAATATTCTCTCGTATCCTGAAGTGACAGCTCAACATAGCGCGGGCGAGTAGGCGGGACTTCCGGTCGAGCATACCCGGAAGTCGAGGATGCGCGTTTCAACCGCTTTTCGCTGTATCCATATGCTCGCTACGTAAACACGTTTTCATATAAATTCGGTGCTTCCTTACAAAAAAACCCCCATCATTTGCCACAATGTTATCCTTTGATTTTCTCGACGATGTTCGTCGGATGAACAAGCGGCAGGTTGGTACAAACACGTCGGTTTACTCTATGTATGGAAAGAGAGCTAACGTCCACTAGCCGTCGTGTGTGGGTTTATAAAGCTAAACACGCGTCAGAGCTGCATGGCTGGTGTAAACCACCTTCAAAGCTGCATGTTTACGGCATCCTGTAGCTGCTTTGTTACACAAGCCAACTTCATTTTGAAAAGCCGGTTCGAGCAACAGCTAGCTAGCTAGTTACTACAGCATCATTAGCTGAAGTTCAGAGCACACACGATGGGCAACTTAAAAGGCTTTGCTAACATGGATCTGTTTGATATGTCTTCACGCCAGCTCTATTACCAGGTTCTTAACTTTGGTATGATAGTTTCCTCTGCTCTGATGATTTGGAAAGGACTCATGGTTGTCACCGGCAGTGAGAGTCCCATTGTTGTCGTACTCAGGTAAGTAAAAAAAAAAAAAAGTCCAGTTCATTACAGACAAAAGACCTTATAGAAAATTGATGACACATAACTGTCTAGTTAAGCTAGTTAGGTTTGGTGTAGATACTATTAATGACTTTAAAGTATACTGAAATGGTGAGTCAGTGTCATTTTGTCTTTTACATTTTCCTTCTCAATGATCATCAGAAGATCATGTCACTCATAGAGGGTTGTGTCAGGAAGGGCATTTGGCATTAAACCAAATCAAAACATGCGAATAAAAGATAAGAAAATGGATTTGCTCTGGCAACCCCCTGGCATAAGCAGGATAAGTCGAAAGCAAAAGCAGAAATAGTGTCTTTGGTTCCCATTGCTTTAAGATTGAGTTAAAACAAAAGCTGTCATCGATCCATGGACCTTGGCAAGTACATCCGCACTACAAAATATATAATAAAACAAGTCAACAGAGGAGACATTTTTTGATAAGCCACGGAACACAATCAAATGTTTTCCTACTTTGCAGTTGTCAAAGACATCAAGGAACCAAACAAATTGTTGGTATTGACTTTGACATAACTCAACAGGAAATGAAGGCCACAACGCACAGACATCCGACGTCAATGGTTGACAGTAACAACTCTACAGTAAGACATAGATTATGCCATATTCGACAATAACAAGTGCAGTTATTCTCGTTTATGACGGGTGATTGGTTCCAGACCTGACCCAAATAAGCGAATTGCCGCAAAGGTATGATTTTGTATTTATAAGTGAAAAGCAAGTGCATAGAAAACATGTTTACTAACGTTTAAATACTTGAAATAACACCCCTTTTATTCACCTTTACGCATGTATTACCCAATATAAGACCTGTGCTCGTATGTGTTGCAATAAATGTGGAAGTCGTGAGGTGATGGCAGGGGTTTAGAGTTGAATTTGATCTTGGAGTAGTTGATGGCTGCAACGGTAGTTTGTGTTATTTTGATGATTATGGTATTGTGCGTGTTGAGAAATAATTTAATACTGCAATGAAAGCCTATTTCTCCGATGATCGAGGTTGATATATTTCTGTCCTACTGACAGACTACAACATACACTGCCTGGCCAAAAAAGTCACCACCAAAAACATAGGTCATACACTCTAATATTTAGTTGGACCGCCTATAGCTTTGATTACGGCACGCATTCGCTGTGCCATTGTTTCCATAAGCTTCTACAATGTCACAACATTTATTTCCATCCAGTGTTGCATTAATTTTTCATCAAGATCTTGCATTGATGATGGTAGAGTCTAGCCGCTGCTTATAGCCTTCTTATATCTCGTGCTCCCTGAATTTGAGGGAGCACAATTTGAGCCTAATGAATCCTGGGATTGTCATCTTGGAATATGCCCATGCCATTCTTGTTTTTACTTAAAGGTCTTCACTTACTCAAATGTATTTATTTTTGATTGACTATTGTGATTTATTAATTATTTTATTATACATATATTTTAACTTTTTTTTCTGAACTGTCAATTTTTTACTCATATTGTTGCTGATACATTTTCAACAACTACCTTTCCTTCTAGAAGATGAGAATGAATGATCAGTAATAGAAAGCAAGGGTTACATAAGTGTTATTACCTACTTGTTTTGAACATGTTGAATTGTGTAAATGTAACCACATGATGGTCCTTCATGAATTTTTAACAAGCAATTCTGAAATAACCATCAATAATCAAACTCTCCAATTATTATTATTTAATTAACTGCCCATTTTATCTTCCAATTTATAGAATTCTTTGTGCAAACAACTTTTTTTCCCCTTTTAAACACTTTATGCCTTCCCTGTCATTTCCAGTGGCAGTATGGAACCAGCTTTCCACCGAGGAGACCTCCTCTTCCTGACCAACCGGGTCGAGGATCCAATCAGAGCTGGAGAGATTGTCGTCTTCAGGATAGAAGGCAGAGAGATCCCCATAGTTCATAGAGTAGTCAAAGTTCACGAAAAGTATGACTTAATTACATTAAAAGATGCATCTAATGCTACCCCAATGTGACCCTGAAAATCATGCATGTCGTTTTTTTCCCCCAGGGAAAATGGTGACATTAAGTTTCTGACCAAAGGGGACAATAATGCCGTCGATGACCGAGGTCTGTACAAGCAGGGACAACACTGGCTGGAGAAAAAGGATGTGGTGGGACGTGCACGAGGGTAACTATACATTATTTAAGATAATGGATAATGAAGATCAGGCTAAGATGTTCGTTCATTCCTTGATTTATCTTCTATACGGCTTTTCCTCATTAAGGTCGCGGGTATGCTGTAGTATGCTGGAGCCTAGACTAAGATGTTGACAATGATAATGCAAAAACTCCGAAAGTGAACAACCGTATTTTAACACACCGTTACAGGGGGAGGCCACCAGCTTCTGTGAGTCTGTTGGAGCACAAATCGCCATTAAAGACACTCTCTTTGCATAACCTATACAGTGGATTCTCAGTTAGCGTCCGCCCCGGTTAGTGTTTTTTGGTCATGGTCAAATATTTGTGTCACAATCTTGCTTTGTTGCGTACATTTTCTAGTTAGTATACAATATGGTGTGTGCCTGGTTGTTAATACACTGTGTGAGTCCAACTGTGTTCTCAAGGTATTTGTAGACGTCCTCGTTGGCACTACATGGAAACAAAAACCACAAATCAACTATGTCGCCCGTCTATGACGTCATCAGCGGGTGACTCTCAAAAATGTTATCACAAAATACTTTTTCATGGTTTTACATGCATATTTTCAATTATAAATGTACAAAAATGACGAATGATGGGGATAAATGAACATTTAGGGTCACTTTTACATTTGTTGGAGATGTGATTGTTCCCAGAGACATGATGTGGCAACGAGACACCACACAAACACCATCTTCACGTTTTGTCATAACATTCGTTCATTCATTTTCTATACCGCTTCTCCTCATTAGGGTCACGGGGATGCTGGAGCCTATCCCAGCTGACTTTGGGCGAGAGGCGGGGTACACCCTGGACTGGTCGCCAGCCAATCGCAGGGCACATATAGACAAACATTCACACTCACGGGATGAACATGCAAACTCCACACAGAGATGCCCAACGTAGATTTAAACCCAGGTCTTCCAGATCTCCTGACTGTGTGGGCAATGTGATAACCACTCAGCCACCGTGCGGCCCTTGTCATAACATATTTCTTGAATTTTATAATGTTGATTTGATAAACGTGAGCTTTAATCAAATGCTGGCACTTGTACAATTCAAGAACTAGAAAAGCACTTGGAGAGTGCAGACCTCCTCCGCCAAGCGCTATGGTTCCTCCCATATTGTCATTCTCACCAAAATAATAATCCTACATTCTTGGGGCATCTTTGTGTTTGTTGAACCTGTTGGAAACCATTTTCTATGGTTATATGCACAAATTTTGAAAATGGTCCTATCTAGCAATGTTTAAGAATCCTTCAAAAAAATTCCTAGATCCGGATCACCCCCCAAAAAATCAGTTCACCATATCCAATTTCTGACAATTTGCTGAAAATTTCATCCAAATCCATTTAAAACTTTTCAAGTATTTTGAACACAGACAAAAACATCTGCACTTGGGCTTGGCAGAGGTAATACCACGAGTGGTGTCTATGTTGATCTCGCTACCACAGTGTCTTGGGAACAGTCACGTGAAAAATATAAGTAACCATTAATATTATTTTAAAATAGTTTCTGTATGTAAAGCTAAAACTGTAAAACTAGTAAAACATACTTTGTTTTAACATTTCTGGCTTTCTGGGACATGTTAATTGGAGTTAATTATTTAAAGGAAAATTGTATTTGTTTAGCGAGGGACTTTCCGGAAGCAGTAAAAGACATCAAGCCAGTGTGAGCAATAGTGTGTATGAACTGAGATACTGTAATTACAGTTTAATGACTTTTTACGCTGAAGAGTCTATTTAAGGCAGGTGCCTATTTGTTGAAAGTGGATGACGCATGACTCAGTTGCTAATGGGGACACGGCACCCATTAGAGGGACGGCCACTACTTGAGGAAATACGGTGGTTCTTATTCAAGTCAAGTAGTATTAATGGTGACTGTCTCGCAGATCTTGTCAGAAAAAGAGATTTACTCTGATTAGGTTTTTAGTGAAACCTCGTGTCATTTTAGTACAGAGGCCATATACCACCTAATTAGATGTCAAGTGGTCCGGACCAGTAAAATCATAGTATAATTAGCCGTAAATAACAATACGGCCATGTTTTTCTGTTTGTTTTAGTGCTAAATTTTCAACTTTTAACTTTCTTGGGCAAAAAAAGGGGTCGTCATATATTTGTGTCAGTATGATAAGGGTCGGAACAATATTATGCTGTGACGTTGCCATGCATGAACTGATCTGATTGCAAGCTGGGCTGACTTTAGAAGTCCCGCTTTAAATTTCCTAAAGGCAGCACTTCAAGGTGATTTGAGTACTTGACTCGATTTGGGATTATGGTTCTATATTTTTTGCCTCCTAATTTACATTGAACAAGGTTGGATTGTAGCGAAACACCTACATAGACTAGAGGCAATCAAGGACAACACTAGACATGTCTTTGACTTCACTGTGTTTGTCAAAACATTGTTAGTTAGCATCGCAGTGACACACTTCACCTTCACCCGAAGCATTATGTAAAATTTTCCCAAAATATCAGTTTCAATGATGACCAATATAGATATACAGAAGAAAGATGATTACAAATGCTGAAGGTACCACATATCATGGACAACACACTGTATTTCTGATTTTAAATTTGTTGCTTATGTCATTGTCTCAATTTTGACGAAAAAACAGACGTAACTCAGAAATACTTAAGTCCTCATTGTGCGTAAAGGTGTATATATATAGTCTTCCTCAATTCAGTTTTATTTACAGTGTGCATATTTGTGCAAGTACATATTTTGGATGCTATAAAATGCTTTTGGTGCACAAGGAGGTGTTACACATCACAGCCACAGAAAATTTCAAGTGCCACCCTTTTGTTTTATTTTTTCTTTGTGACATACAGTACTTTTGCTTGTCATAAAATGATGTTGCACAAACATGGGGAAATTTACATCACATGTTTTATACACAACAGTTGTGTTTGCAGTATGTTTTTATTTGGTTATAGCTGCAAATCACTGATTCAAAGTGATGGCACCCTCTATGGTACCACAATCAGGAGACTGACCCATATTAACCTTTAAGGAGTCCTACCCTTGTTTTGTCTAATTTGAAAGTTTCTCCAATTTATACTATACAGATCATTGATGCACAGTGGATCCCTCTCCTAAATATTTTTTTTTCCTCCAGTTTTGTGCCATACATCGGAATCGTCACCATTCTCATGAACGATTACCCCAAGTTCAAAGTAAGTTTGCTTGCATGAAATTGTCACCAATGCGTCAAGTGTGTCACCTAGTAATTGTGTGCGTTGTCCCCTGCAGTACGCCGTTCTCATCGTTCTTGGTCTTTTTGTGTTGGTCCACCGGGAGTGATGATGAATACCACGTCCACGAAACGAGTTAACGTGCAAATTCTGTCCAACTCAGCCAGCTTTTGCTTTTCTATCTTTTTATTTTTTAGAACATTTCGTAAAAATGTGGGGAATAGAGGGTGTATATCCAAGCTTTACAAATATTTTTGTGAGGGAACAAGGCTGTTATTTGGAAGTGTGTTCATGAACAGCATTCTTAAAAGTGGATATAAGCCCTGCTTCTTTTTTGTCCAGTTTTTGTCATTGAAAAGTATTTTATGATGACTAAATATGAACATTATTAAATATGGAATGTGGTTACCATCCATTATGGATTCATTTGTCTTTTCCATTTTACATAAAATTCAACATAAAATACAGCATAAAATTGAAAATATTGGGGCTCATCTATTACTATATAATCACATTGGCACTTTGCCAAATGCTTTGAAATTATTAAATCATTTTTATTTTGTCAGGACAGAACTTTTGTGTTTAGTCACCATGTTTGGTAAAGTTTTTTTTTGTCTTTGTTCATGTACAATACGTTGATACCTCTGGGAGAAAACCATTTTTCCCACTAGAAACCACACAAGTCCAATGAATCCCTTCTTCCAGACCGCCAAAAATGTTAACACACGCTTTGAATAAGAAACAATGATAAATTACAGTTTTACAATTGAAATGCATGTAAATGATTAGCAATGATCAACAATTGTTTTCATCTTGTGTATCAAAGTGTTGGCACTTTCTTTGGCATTATGAGGTTATTTTGCAGCCGTATGCAATGTAAAATAAAGCAGACACTTTTGGTAAAAGAGTGTGCTAGCACAGTTGGACTTAAGTCACTGCTAAGTCACCTATGTGGGCAAACTGACTAACGATTCTTTACAGATCTTGTAGGTTTATGGCTGGTGAGGCATTGACTTCTTTGGGAGAGAAAAATTCACATGGGATAACATTTTTATCATTTTTTTTTTCATTAACCGAAAAACATTTTTTACCTTTTGTCAGTATATGAAGTACATGGACCCTACACTTCTCCAGTAAAGGTTCTGCTACTTTGTTGTAAAAGTCGGATCATCACCTGGTGACCTCGATTCTTGACAAATTAATTTATCCAACAGAACATTAGAATATCTTCCATTTGATTTGCTGCGAAACAGCTGGTGGTGCTGTCATAAACACCCTCTATGGAAGGGTGGCTGTCACAAGCGCCTTCCAGCTCACGCGTGCCACCGCCTCTTCAAGATAAGCTAAGTATTGGTAAGTACATGCCTCCCGGTATGCCTTTGTGTTTCCTTGATTAGCAAGAATAATGTCACAGAGACATACAGGCTATAGAAAGTCATGGTTACTAATGGTATTGTAATATTGGCAACAGAAAAACTGGCAGGCGCCATGATCCAACTCTGCTGAATGCACTCAGTGCTAGGCACAGCTTGTGCCCTAACATCAGACGCTTGCTGAAACCTAATTTTAGGTTACTTGCCTGTTTAGAAAAAAAGTTGAAAACGATTTGAATGAAAGAAATTACATTTAGAATACAGTTTAATGAAAAATACGGATAAATCCATTTTCATTGCCCCTCAATGGGTACGCTGGAGCCTATCCCAGCTGACTTCAGGCATGAAGCGGGGTTCTTTCTGAACTTGTGGCAAGCTATGGCTCATTCCACTTTCCCACTTACGGACAATTCAGGGTTTCAAATGAACCTAACCTTGTGGTTAGTATGTAGGCCTCACAGGAGATCTGGGATTGAATCTCCATCTGTGTATGGACTTTGCATGTTGTCCCCATGTGTGTGTGATACTCCGGCTTCCTCCCACATTCCAAAGATGCACATTAAGTGTTCTCCATATCTGACACAATGCCCACGTTGCAGCAAAATTGCATACTTCAAAAACATTGAGATTCATCCTTACTCTTAAAAAGACATTGTTTCATTAAGTTGTACGAGATTTCTTGTTATCAAGAATATTTAGTAGAATTCAATGCAAATTTTATACGCTGGCATTAGTATAAAACAATGTTCTTGAAAATAATTATTAGAGTGTGACGGATTCTGCAGAGGGCGTGGATCTGGTCCATTGTTAAAGGTTTGATGCTCTTTTATCTTATGATAAGCATACTTATGATAAACATGTTTGTGCTTGGACAGCAATCACACAGGTATCCACTTTAAATTAGGGCTGTCGATTAAAGGTTGTAATCAGATTAGTTTTCATATTAATCATGATTAATCATATCAGACTGTCTGAAATATGCCAATTTAAAGAAAGATTAAAGACAGGGCAGGATTATATATATTTGTATTTATCAAAACTGCCAAATTAACTGAAAATGTATTTGAAATTAAGAAATGACACACATGTCTGAAAATCTTTTTAACACTGGTTTATTTAATAGCAAAATACTCGAATGGGACTTTTAACTTATTGTGAGCAATAAGGAGTTGCGTACTACGTTATTTAAGTTGAATTCACATTTTGAGTGAATTATGTGGGATATTCGAGCATACTTAAATGCATCAAACTATACTTCTGCATTAAGTATTACAAAGTGAGTGCTAATAATATCCATTTAGTGTTTTTAATCCTATTTCTGTTTATTTAGACCACATAATAAAGACGTCATGTTTGGAGTGTCCCTGAATGCATCTCGCCGTCTTGTCTAGTGACAATGAGAAAGTGTCGTTCCAATGACGAGTGGGCGTTTGTGAGCTGGAGAGCACATGTGGTGTCGGGATGATACTCCTGTTGATGTGTTCAGGTCAGATGAAAGTTATAAAAGAGCGCCAGACTCATTGTAACACTGGGGGGAGCTGCACTGTGTCCCAGTTTGCCATCCTAACAGAGGCTTGGCTTGCCATGAGGCCTGTGCGTCAATTACGCAAAAAAACGTAACGTAATTCCTGAAATAAATTAGTTGCCGCCGTTAACGCGCTATTTTTGACAGCCATGCTTTAAATGTCTACATGGAGCTTGTTATGGAAATACAATACATGACAGCCACTAAACATGATTTGAGGCACTTGAACTTTGATGGAAAGCGATTTGCAGCGGCCCTCATTATGCCCCTTTACCATTGTTTGTTTTCCGTTTTGCTTGCGGTCACCATGGGTGATAAAAAACCGGGGCCGAGTAACCTTTACACCTGCTGCACCGGCAACTATTTCACCTGAGTGTCACGCATTTAAACAGCTAAATGAAGACTCAAAATAAGCATCTTCATCTAAACCGTGAACTTGTCGCCAACGATAACCTGATGCTTCCTACAGTCTTTTAATCACACTGACATTCAGCAGTGCATGTGTGTGTGAATGGCAAAGGTTATGGAAAGAGCAAGGAACACCAAAACATGGGAGTTTATCAGCAGTGTCTCTCTCTGCAACTTGGAGGCGCTGGTGGGTTTGTCATGTCCCCAGTGGGCCATGGCGATGAAGAGCAGCATGTTGCTACTAGCAAAATGTCACCTTGCAACTGGACAATGAAGGAGGAGTAGTGGGGGGTAGAAATTATGCATGTACGGTGCCCATTTATGGACAACTTCCGATCTATTTTGGGAATTTTAATTTTTAATTTTTTTTGTCTTGTCCAGCATCATAACAATTGAATGGGAGTCAAGCTGCCTTTAAGTGCTGAGCAAAATTGCTTTGCCAAGGGAGACTTCATAATCCAAATGAGTCTCCCTTGACATTTGACTGCGTTTATTATGAATTTTGTTGAATCACATTTCGATGCTGGACCTGAAAAGGGACAGGTGGGGGGATAAAAGAAAGGGTGCAGAAGAACCTCACAGACATATTTCAACCATATTATAAACAACCATGATAATTACGATTGCAGCAACAACCAGAACAGTCACAGAGCAAAATGAGCAAAAATACAGGATAAGAAAAAAACCAAACATTAAATAAATAATAATATATTCATTCATTTGTTTTCTATACTGCTTATCCTCATTAGGGTCGCGGGTATGCCGGAGCCGATCCCAGTTGACTTTGGGCGGGAGGCGGGGTACACCCTGGACTGGTCGCCAGTCAATCGCAGGGCACATATAGACAAACAAACATTCACACTCACATTCATACCTATGGACAATTTAGAGTTGCCAATTATATAAATAAATATATATATACACACACATATATACATATATACACATATACATACACACATATATACATACACATACATATATATGTATACATATTCGTACACGTATACATACACATACTGTGCACATACACATATCCATGCAGTACATACATACATACACACACATACAGTGTGCATATATACATATATACATACATACATATATACTAATAATAATAAACATAAAAGAATAACAACGAGAAAAACAGAACCTCTCAAAAATGACCATCCAGATGACACGTGCAACAAATCTACATTAAATCTACATTACTCTGCAGTGACAGCATTACTGCATCAGAGTGAAACAGAGAATGAGGAGATGTTCGTGGTGAACACCGCCATGCATCCCAAACCACACTCCCTCCAAAAGCGAGGGTCCGACTAGGAAGACGCCGGAGCACGGCCCCCCAGCAGGCTCCCCACAGAGGAGAAGGCCTGACCCCGCCCCCCCAAGAGGCAACCGCGAGTCCACTCCGAAGAGGTACAAGGGAGACCTGGCCGGACGCCACTCGGCAGTCGAGCAAGGGCCACAGGGGGGCCGCCGGAACGCCTGCTGTGTTGTGTTTTCTAATTACCCAACGACAGATAGCCAACCATTTTCTTTATTTTCATCAAGCTGCTTCTCTGCACAGTTTGAAAACCAAATGAAGTCTCCAGTAAGTGCATATACTGCATGCCTTTCTCGCTGTACGCATAAACTAAACCAATTTTGTCTTTAACATAACAAAAAGCATAACAGGTTTTCTTCATTTTTGTTAAGTTGGTGCTCATCACAGCTTGAAAACTGCATAATGAAGTGTCCAGTGAGTGTATGTTTATTCCATCAATTCAATTTCAGTTTGTCTTTGTTTTCCTTCAAATTGCTGCACCTACAGCTTTCAGCCTGCATAATGAAGTGTCCATGTGTTTGTGTATATAGGCCTTAATGATATGATATTTTTTTGCCAGAAACGCCTTTTTTTCTGTGTTGGAATGGAATGGATTGGAGTGACTTGGCCATTTTACGCCATCCATGTGAAACAATGCTTGTGGGAGGGCGTATCCCACAAGTCATGTTTAACACCTGACATTCACCTCTGCTGCCCTGTTGTGCTAAAGGCGATTGTGACTGCGGAAAGTGTACACATGTAGCGCAATATGCCACGTTTCCTGGGTTCATGTCATTGCATTTTGGCAGTTGTGCAGAATGTGTGTGTGTCAAACCTTTATGTCAACCAAAACATTAAGTATGTTGTTATGTTTGTTATTGTTGGTATTGTTGGTTTACGATGTTTAAGTGATGTTTTTACATTTTTTTAGGCGCAAGTGTAGGTGCACCTAGTAGTAAAATGTCCTGTGAGTGTATATACCTATAGATCTGTTCTAAAGACGCTTGTATTGATGCTGGTATGTAGTTTAAAAATGATAATGTAATGCATGGTGCGTAACAGGCATCATAAGTGAAGTGGGCGAGGGGAGGCGGGCCCAGGCCAGGAGCGCCTATAAGAGCAGGAAGGATGGCTCCACACAGACACACACACTCACACGCACACACACTGTGCTTCATAGTACACCATGAAGGGTCTTACAGTGAATAACGTATGCCAGTGTTGCCTACTGACTTACCTTCTCTTCTTCTCTCTCACATCTTTGACCTCAGCAGTCAGCTTCGACCTGACCGAGCTTAGGAATAAAGTGGCCAAAATTAAAGTCAACCCCAGAGGGAATCTGTGGGCAACAGGTAAGAAGCATCTTTTTTTTTAATTTATGAAGTCAATTATTTTTGTTCTGTGACTCTGAAGCAAAATGAATGTAATGTTTACTTCTTTCATGTGTTTCTTTTTAAGAAATACTTTTTACTCCCATACTGCATTATGTAGTAAAATCTAATGTACTGTCGGGGACTGTATAATAACACTACCTAGAAAATGTGTAACATGTAATCCAATTATTTAAAAATATTTATTAGTATTTTTTTCTCAGATAGGCTGGTGACCAGATTAGGGTGTACCCAACCTCTTTCCCAAAGTCATTTGGAATAGGCTCTAGCATACCCATGTCCTAGTGAGGACGAGCGGTATAAAAATGGAAGCATTTATGTTAAATACGTCTGTCTTTTTATACTGTATCATATTTATGTAAAGAGAGCCAAATACAGTTATTTCTGCACACAGAGTAGGTAAAAACTACTGTTTATTGTCACTAGTAAGAAATCTCTCTAAAAGCAAAATTAGTTTAATTGTTTGCATTTTTTTTCATCATCTTAGTATCTTTTGTTTACTTTCTTTATATTACATAATATATAATTTAAAAAAGACTGCTCTGAGAGCTATTTTCACACTAAATATACCACAATGCACAAAGCTGCTTCATAAAAATATTTGAATATAATGCAGTAAATTAAACTTTGATTCATTTTTTAAATCTTGATTTTAAAATATTTGTATCTTATGATTTCTAGTTTATATTACACTTAATTATTGTCTATTAAGTGCTGAAAGTGCTGAAAAGCTTGTGCTTTTATATTTTAAGTAAAGTGTACAGTGCCTCTATAAATTTGTTTTTACAAATTTAAATAGTAATATACATGATGGTTTAATAACATTTCTTGTATTTATTTGTATTTCGTATTTTATTTATATATTACATTTTTGTTATTTTCTGTCAGGACATTTCATGGGCAAGAAGAGTGTGATGGACAACCCTTTGCTTTCTGCTGAGGGCCAAGGTGAGGGGGGCGTGGCAGTCGCCAGGCCAGGGGGACACGGCTCGCTCAGTGAGCTTTTCCAGGACTTCCTGCGGGCGGCGATGCAAACCCAGGTGGACTTGCAAGAAAACCATTTAAAAACTCAGGTGAGGCTTGCTGCTTGGCGTTGATTTGCATTTGAAAATGTAACCATGTTATTGTTTGTGTGTGGGGGCGGGGGGCAGGAGGCGGACATCCTGATGAGGCTTTTAGGGAGCTACATGCAAAGAAAGTAGTGCAGAGGATGGATGAAACCATGATGGCCATCAAGGAAGGTCGTCACACTGCACAGTCCACTGTTCTCATTTTCAACTCATTCATGCTCTTGTTTGTGCATGTATAGTCAATAAAATTATGACTTCCACTGCTGTCACTCTAACCTGAGAAGAAGAAAACACAGAATTTATTTGGCAGACATTTCATCTGATCACATGTAAGATGATTTATTCAACTCTAGCAAAGTGAAAACCTTCCATTTCTTGCAATATCATGTCCACAATAGCACTTATATAAATACAAATAGGCAGATTATATAAATAATGTTTCTGGTTGCATGAATAAGTCAGCACAATGTCAATGTGAGCTTTGAAGCTATTTCTGCTCAGTGTAAAAATTCATGAGTTTGCACTCCAAATCAATAATGGTGAAGTGGCGCGGTTTACAGCCTCAAGCCAATCCTTAGGATTTTGTTCAAATATATTTTTAATATGACATTTATACGTGTGGGTGCTGGCACTGTGGCTTTGAGGAGGAAGGATTGTTAATATCTGGCTTATCCTACAATAAATCCAATACATAAATGTGTACTTTTATTCACCTAATGTTCACTTTGGAGGCTGTTGTTAATGCATCCAACATGTTTATCTCACTTATATACCGTACATTAGCAGTCAATTGTTTGGAGACAATTGTCCAGCAAACTTTTTGTTTGTACTGTACTGTGTGTGAGAGTAATGGAAAAAAAAACATTACTTCAAGCGTTCCCTATAAATGAACAATTCAGGGAACTCTACAACTGTAAAGTCAAATAAATCTAAAAGACAGTAAAGTCACGTGAAGTAAAGTAAAGAGACTTAACAACATACAATATACCTGAAATTAAGTAAAAATACTCCAAACATCTATAACTGCCAAATAAATGGAAATGGACTTTAATAATTGTATAATAAAACTAAAATGAAGTAAAACTACATGTACTTTTCAAACGGCCATTCAAAGACATGAACAATTGTATAATATTACAATTATTATAATAATATCATATTATTATTTTAATCTTATATTATATATATTAATACTATAAAAATAAAATTAAATAAAACTACTCAACATCTTGGCCAGGTTGTACCTTGCCTCTCTCCCAAAGTCAGCTGGGATAGATTCCAGCATACCCCTGCGACATTAGTGAGGATAAGCGGCATAGAAGATGAATGGATACGCAAACAACTTTAACTCAAAAAAGGAGAAGAGACTTTAACAACTGTAGAATTACATTAAAATAAACTTAAAACTTTTCAAATATACTCAACTTCCAATGAAAAGTAAATAAATGTGCACAACTATATAATAAAATTTTAATTAAATAGAACACCTCCAACATCCTTAACTGAGACTTTAATAATCGTACAAAATAACTAAAACAAAGTAAAATTGCAGAAAAATTGCAGAAAAATCTTTAAATGCTATTCAAAGTCAAAGAGACATTCGAAACTGTAATAAACTAACACAACTATAGTAAAGCAATATGATAAAATTTAAATTTAATTAAACTACTAAATTAAATAAAACTTCTAAACATCTTTAACTGCCATTCAAAGCTGAAGAGACTTTAACAACTAAAATTAAAGTAAAATAAAGTAAAACTACTGAAACATGCTTAACTGTCATACAAAGGTAGAGAAACCTAACAACTGTAGAATTAAAGTAAAATAAAGTAAAACTACTGAAACAGCCTTAACTGCCATTCAAAGGTAAAAAGACATTAAAAGCTATACAGTAAAATAAAAATAAAAAACGAAACTACTCAGATATCTGTAACTGATATGAAAAAGGAAACGACACTTTAACGACTTTAGAATTAAACTAAAATAACCTGAATAGTCTTAAAACCTCCTTAGGTAACGGAACCTAAAAACTGTAGAATAAATCAAAAATAAAGTAAAACTACTCAACCTGATAGACGGGAATGTTTCTTAAAGAGTGATACTGTTGACTGGTGGCGTTTTATAGGTGGCTGTAGTGTTGTATAGTTTGATTGAGTTGATTGATTTTGAAACAACTGTAGTGCTCCTATTGTAGTGAGTGACTATTTCTGGTTCTATGGTTGTCATCACACCATTTTTCTCTTGACTTTTAAGGCCTTCCAATTGGCTTTTTGAATTGTTATTAGTTATTTTGTAAGGCCTCTTCTGCCTTGAACTCAATAAATGAACTCCGGACAAATACAGGTTAAGTGTTTTGTATAAATGAATGTTGCATCATAATGTGTTGATACAAGAGTTGTAATTACCAGTCCAGGGTGTACCCCGCCTCTCGCCCAAAATCAGCTGGGATAGGCTTCAGCATACAGTACACGTGACCCTAGTGAGGATAAGTGGAATATTGTTTGTTTGTTTATTTCGAGCCACACAAAATACACAGGACAGAACATAATGAACATACACCTATAAACAGGAACAATTTGGCTCGAAAAGGAGTGGGAAAAAGACAAGCTTATTTACTCCCACCCCCTTATTCGTAATACTAAAGCCTGTTATATTAATACAATATGCAGTAATACATGAACAAGATAGCACACGTAGAGAAGATGGATTGAGGACTTATTCATTAACTCATGGGGCTTCATGGACAATTATTGTTGTCCTCTCCTGACATTGGAAATACAAATCCAAACATGTTGCAGAGTGTTAACTGTACTGGACCCGTATGTCTCTACGCAATTTAAGCACATATCCAATTACTTCCTCACCACACAACACGGACACACACACACCCCTCCTGGATTTATTTTAGTATCTGGATGTCGTCTGGTGACTTTTACATTTGCTTCATTAATAAATGTCCCACTTGATCTTGTATGTATATTAGATTAGTGTGATCTATCAACCTTCGTGACTTTGAACAGCATTTTACATTCACAGAGTGTTTTGCTGACAATCAAGCCACTTGAATTATCGTACCAGGAAAGTAAAATGATCTTCATGGATTCTCGCTTGAGCAGTGTGACAATGATCATTCATTTTCCAATGAAACGAATGACTTATACTAATCAATGTGCTTTTATACCATGTACCACTATTTTCATAGCTGTCTCAGGCAATTCCTTTTACCAGTATTAAAATAATCGGAGATTTTGAAAAGGAAAAATATAACAGGAAAATAGTTTAAGAGTATAAAAGTCGTAACTTTGTGTAACAGGCATTGCCGGAGACTAGCATCCCCTACGAATTCTGCCTAGCAACAAGTCATCTGTTTATCTTTGTAACGTCTAGCTAAAATGTTATTTTAGTTGTGACGCAATTATAGCAGCCTAGTATAGTAAATGATGCATTTTGGAGTCATTTTAACATAGAAAAACCAGGATAACAATGGATACACCAACTCTATTCTTTTGAACAAAAGCCATCAACCATTATTGTTGTTACATTGCAGTCTTTTATACAATTCAGGTCCAAATCTCACTTGGTTAGGTTTTAAAAATGTCAGCTAAATTGATTATTTAGTTATTTCATGAGTGCGTCCATTCCTCCATTTTCTACATGGTATTGACCTCTACAGGGTCATGGGTGACATCATATCCCAGCCGAATTAAGGCCGAGGCGGGTACAGCCTGGACTGGTCGCCAACCAATGGGCAATATATTTTGCAAAACATATCCTATACTGCCACCTTGTGACCACATTTATCATCATACAGAATTCCACCAGCAGGCAATTTTTGTTAAAAAACAACCCTCTTTTGATTAACTGGCACTTATGTACGTTATTGACAACACATTACGAAGCATTAATATTTGATGGTCACAACAAAAATATAATTTAAATGAGGATAAGTAACAAATTATGTGACGGTATGCAAAGTTTGTTATATTACGTCTTGCTTGTCTATTAGTGGCATAGTCGTGACGTCAAGAGATCATGTGACCGTTGCTTTGCATCTGCCGCTTTTGGATTGGTGGAGAACTTAAAATGAGCCGCACAGAGGGGCGGGGCGACCGAAGCCATTTTATTAACATAACGTCACTAAGTGCAGCAGGTGCATCACTATTTGCCATAGCTACGTTATCGGTTTCGTGGGAAAACGATGGGTCAGTGTGGAATCACGTCATCCAAAACCGTCTTGGTTTTCCTCAATCTCATATTTTGGGTAAGCAAACAGCATCTTAAGGTTGAGCAATGTACCGCAAACCCATGGAGGATAGCTGTTATGATAGCAAGCTAGCACACTGCGTCAAGGACGCGCTGTAGTAGTCAGCGTTTAACGACGGGCGAGGCACATTAAATGTCATTGCTTTGCATAATAATACATATATTTGTGTGTTTAATAAGATGCATTAATAAGCAAACTGAAAAACGTGTACTGCAGCAGGCTAAACTATGTCGCGAGCAGCCGCCATGACGTAATGCAGCATCTGTTGACCTGCTGTGCTATTTTAGCTAGTATAACCACAGCAGGTCAGAGTATCCCATAATGTAAACACTACAAACAATACACATAGGTGTATACGTTTAACAATACAGTTATTATAGACCTGCGCTGCATTATGCTGAAGGACTGTTCCTAATATTATGACTCTGTCCATCCATCCATCCATTTTCTTCCGCTTATCTGAGGTCGTGTCGCGGTGGCAGCAACCTAAGCAGGGAACCCCAGATGTCCCTCTCCCCCGGCACTTTGTCCAGCTCTTCCCAGGCCAGCTGAGAGACATAGTCTCTCCAATGTGTCCTGGGTTTTCCCCGAGGCCTCCTACCAGTTGGACGTGCCCTGAACACCTCCCCATGAAGGCGTGCAGGAGGGCCCAAGCCGACACATCTGGCACCTCTCAATGCAGAGGAGCAGCGGTTCTACTCCGAGTCTCTCCTGAATGACGTGCTTCTCACCCTACCTCTACCCGCCACCCTGCGGAGAAAACTCATTTCGGCCGCTTGTACCCGCGATCTTGTCCTTTCAGTCTTTACCCAAAGCCAAAGGTTAGGGTAGGAACGGTTAGGGTAGGAACGTAGATCGACCGGTAAAGTCCGCGCCACTGCAGACGCTGCATAAATCCGCCTGTCCATCTGGCATTCCATCATTCCCTCACTCGTGAACAAGACCCTGAGGTACTCCTCCACTTAAGGCAGGACCTCATCCCCGATCCGGAGATGGCACTCCAACCTTTTCTGGGCGAGAACCATGGACTCAAATTTGGAGGTGCTGATTCTCATCCCAGCCGCTTCACACTCGAACTGCGAAACGATCCATTGATAGTTGAAGGTCACAACAGGAACACATCATCTGCAAAAAGCAGAGACCAAATCTTGTGGCCACCAAACTGAAACCCCGCAACGCCCTGGCTGTGCCTAGAAATTCTGTCCATGAAAGTAATGAACAGAATTGGTGAAAAAGGGCAGCCCTGGCAGAGTCCAACCCTCACTAGAAACGGGCCTGACTTATTGCCGGCAATGCCAACCAAACTTTGACACGGTCATACAGGGAACGAACCGCCTGGATTAGGTGGTCCGATACCCCATATTCCCGGAACACTCCCCACAGTATTCCCAGAGGAACACGATCGAATGCCTTCTCTAAGTCAACAAAACACATGTAAATTGGTTGGGCAAACTCCCATGCACCCTCAAGGACCCTGCAGAGAGTATAGATTTGGTCCACATTTCCCCGACCAGGACAAAAAACAATCTGCGCTGCATTATGCTAAATGACTGTTCCTAATATAATGACCCTGTCATGTATTTAATAAGTTAACCAGAATATTAAAAATATACAGTATGTGTAACAGAAAATTTGAAGGGCCTTGTTTATAACGATGTGCATGCCTAAATGGTGCAAATGTGCATTCATGATCTTGAATATCTTTCCTGATAATAAGTAGGTGATGTATTAGTAACAGAAGGAGGCCACAAAATTTGATAGAAATGAAAATGATCACCCTATATCATGCTGAATGATCTTGCAGGCACCATAACGTTTTCCACGGCATCTCCAGACCTTCTCACGTCTGTCGCATCTGCACAGGTTGAACTTGCTCTTATCGGTGAAGAGCACAGGGCACCAGTGGCGTAGTTGCCATTTCTGGTGGTCTATGGCAAATGTCAATCGAGTTCTACCGTGCTGGGCAGTGAGCACAGGGCCCATTACAGGACGTCGGGCCCTTAGGCCACCCTCATGGAGCCTGTTTCTGATTGTTTGGTCAGAAACATTCAGACCAGTGGCCTGTTGGAGGTCATTTTGTAGGGCTCTGGCAGTGCTCATCTTGTTCCTTCATGCACAAAGGACCAGATATCGATCCTTCTGAGGTTTTAGGTCCTTCTACGTCCCTGCCCAGCTCTCCTGTCTACCGGAATCTTCTCCATGCTCTTGAGACTGTGCTTGGAGACACAGCAAACTTTCTTGCAATGGTACGTATTGATGTGCCATCCTGGAGGAGTAGGACTACTTGTGCAACCTCTTTAGCATCCTTGTACCGCACCATTCTATCAATAGAGATATTGAATGTTGATCCAAGCCAAATGAAAAACTACAGCAGTAGAAAGTCAGTAAGTAAAAAATCAGCCAAAAGAGATGAGGAGTCAGTGGCCTCAACCTGGAAAACCATTCCTGTTTTGGGGTCTGTCTCATTGTTGCCCCCCTGATGCACCTGTTGTTGATTTAATTAACAACAAAGAATCAGAATCAGAAAAACTTTATTGCCATTCTAAGGAAACAATTCACAAACTAGGAACTTTCTTTGGCGACTCAGTGTGACGTAGAATCCTAAATAAACTTAGAGCTTTAAATAAACATAGAACTAACTAACACTAAATAAACATAGACCCTGAGTAAAAAGTAGAATTCACTAATAAGTAAAGGCACGAGGGTGTTCTTTAGTGCAGGTATTGTAAGCTGATCATAGTACTGGTTATAAAGTGACCATAGTGCGAATGTTATAAAGTGTTCATGAGTCCAACAGCAGCAGGAAAGAAACTGTTCTTGTGGCGAGAGGTTCTGGTCCGAATGGACTGTAACCTACTGCCAGAGGGGAGTGGCTCAAATAGTCCAACTCCAGGGTGGGAAGAGTCAAGAAGTATCCGGCCTGCTCGCCCCCGAGTTCTGGAGATGTACAGGTCCTGGAGAGATGGAAGGCTGCAGCCGATCACTTTCTCAGCATAGCGCACGATGCGCTGTAGTCTGTGTTTGTCCCTGGGAGTGGCCCCAGCGAACCACACTGTGATGGAGGAGGTGAGATGGACTCAATAATGGCCGTGTAGAATTGCACCGTCGTCTGGACAGGCAGCTTGGCTTTCCTCAGCTGCCTCAGGAAGTACATCCTCTGCTGAGCCTTCTTGATGANTGGCGACTCAGTGTGACGTAGAATCCTAAATAAACTTAGAGCTTTAAATAAACATAGAACTAACTAACACTAAATAAACATAGACCCTGAGTAAAAGTAAAAATCACTAATAAGTAAAGGCACGAGGGTGTTCTTTAGTGCAGGTATTGTAAGGTGACCATAGTACTGGTTATAAAGTGACCATAGTGCGAATGTTATAAAGTGTTCATGAGTCCAACAGCAGCAGGAAAGAAACTGTTCTTGTGGCGAGAAGTTCTGGTCCGAATGGACCGTAACCTTCTGCCAGAGGGGAGTGGCTCAAATAGTCCAAGTCCAGGGTGGGAAGACTCAAGAAGTATCCGGCCTGCTCGCCCCCGAGTTCTGGAGACGTACAGGTCCTGGAGAGATGGAAGGCTGCAGCTGATCATTTTCTCAGCGTAGCGCACGATGCGCTGTAGTCTGTGTTTGTCCCTGGGAGTGGCCCCAGCGAACCTCACAGTGATGGAGGTGGTGAGGATGGACTCAATAATAGCCGTGTAGATTTGCACCATTGTCTAAACAGGCAGCTTTGCTTTCCTCAGCTGCCTCAGGAAGTACATCCTCTTCTGAGCCTTCTTGATGAGGGGTGCTGATCGTCTGCTTCCACTTGAGGTGGTGGGTGATGTTAGTGCCCCGGAAGCGGAAAGAGTCCACAGTTGTGATAGGGGAGTCTATCAGGGGGAAGGGGTCAGGGGGCTTTTAATTTCCTGAAGTCCACGATCATCTCCAAAGCAGCTGAAACTGATTAACAACCCCCTCTGCTACTTAACTGACCAAATCAATATCCCAGAAGTTTGACTGATAGGTCACTATACTCTGATTATAAAGTGTTCCTGTGTTCCTTATGGTTAAAAAATATTTCTTGACCCGACTCATGCTTTCCCAGAATGGTGCTATTTAAGCGTATCCATAGAATTGCCAATTGAGCCTATTTATTAGGGGTGTAACGACTTGTTTTAATGATTCAATTCATGATTCGTGGTAGCCGATTCGTTTCAAGGACGATATTGGTTCATTTAGAATGATCCGATCCGAAATGATTCAGTAACTTTTTAGCCAAAAATTCAAGCAGTCTGTGAAATAAATATCTGGATACTGGACAGTGCAGGTGAAGTTTCCAGAATTCCTGTTATTTTTTGTAAGGGAATCAGGTATACATGAATTGCAGGTAAACCCGTAAATAAAACGTATAGTATAAATCTGATATGGAATTAGAGAGGAAGCAGTAATATCCAATAATATCCTATGAAAAAAAGGATTTTTAAATACGTCCACACAGACTTTCCTCCCAGAGTGCGTGTGACTTACGCCAAATCAAACTGTTACAAGGGTAACTTTTAACATCTTTATCATTAAAATAGCTAAAACAACACACATCCATATAAAGCCTGCTGTGCTTAATTAAATCCAATGCTTTATTTCCTAGTATCAATTCAATTGATTGATTGTTAGATCGATATGTCCTCTGGAATGGCAATTTGGTGAACAGAGATTGATGTAGTTGGATCCTAAGAACACAAATCGATTCATCAATGTAGTGACTGAATCGTGACACCCCTACTAATTATAACATCCTTTTTGTCTATCTGTGACTGCAGGCCGCCGCGGGCATTTTGTGCTACATCGGCGCCTATGTGTTCATCACATACGATGACTACGACCACTTCTTTGAGGATGTGTACACTTTGATTCCAGCCATCATTATAATCGCCGTCGGGACTCTCCTCTTCATCATCGGCCTGATCGGCTGCTGCGCTACCATACGCGAGAGCTCCTGCGGCCTGGCCACTGTGAGTGTACACCTGATTATTATATTTTCTGAGTGCAATAAAGCGGAATTATTGACCATTGTTTTTTTGTTTTAGTTTGCTGCCATTTTGCTGCTGGTATTTGTAACGGAGTGTGTGGTGGTGGTGCTGGGCTACATATACAGGGCAAAGGTAAGCTTCTTTTTAAAACTTAGGGGTAGTAAATTCGGATTGGAAAAAGGTGGACTTGTTACCAATAAGGATTATTTATGATGATAAGGATGAGAGAGAAGAGGTTGGAAGAATGGTGGAACATGTTACCAAGACATATATTATAATGAGGGGCCCCACAACAGAGACCTGGGGCACACCAGTGGAAAAGGTGTTATATGGTTTGTGCTGTAAAATCTGTTGAACATGTTCCAGGTAGAGGACGAGGTGAACCATTCTATCGAGAAGGTTTACAATGAATACAATGGCACCAACACGGACGCTCCCAGTCGCGCTATTGACTACGTGCAGAGGCAGGTGAGGAAAAAAAAGTGGTAAAGTATGGGGATGTTTATTTCACAAGATGCAAAGATCTTCCAACTGTAAATGTGCTAGTTGTAGCTTGAATTGTTTATTTTGCTCGATCAGCTGTTGAAATAATGCTAGGAGACCAAACATTAGGTTGAACAATTTAACCTTTTATTGGAGTGAATGCAAAGCAAGTAAGGCCAGTGCACTGGAGGAAATCAGCTGTTGTGAACCCAAGCCCAAAGAAGCCGCTAGCATTTTCTTTTGACTTACACATTTCTCTTTTCTATTATGTCCTTCACTTACCTCCCTATTGGTTGTTTTGTGTCGGCCTCCTCGAGTTAGCAACCACTGCTTCTCCCCACAAGACTGGAAACATGTCCTTCGACTACTAAGATAAGGAGTCCAAGTGGGAGATGTGTCCTTCAACTAGACTGTGTGTGTGCAGAATGTGACATCCATGTGATACATTGTGACTTCTTTTCTGAGAAGAATAGAATGTACGTCTATTCAGACATAACACGCTACTCTAGTCAGTTGGAAAAATATTTCCTCTACCAACTGGTTGCAGGCAATAAAGAGTGGCTGTTGTGCAATATGAAAACTCAAGTAAAGTCAATTTTTAAATATTAATGATGAGTTTGACGTGCACGACATATTGGAAAATGCTCTCTTTTACCACATGGTCCCTTGTTAACAATAACAAGTATTGTGCAACACAGGAACAAATGAACCAATGTTCATTGGTTCACTGTAATGGCGGTAAGCTGACTACACGTGGGACGTAATAACTCCAGCTTTTGTGGATGCTAATAAAAAGTCACATAGCCACAGCTGTATATGGCAATGTTTTTGGACCTGTTGCCAAATAGAGCCCCCGGCGATTATTTGCTTTTGTAGACCACGCACCCAGTGATTTTACGAGAAGCTGCCCTGTTCTTCCTTAGCTGATTACTACGTCACATGTCCGCTACATTGCCTAACGCAGTCTACCAATCTCCGTCCTTCTTGTCATGGCAGCTCCACTGCTGCGGCATTCACAACTACTCAGATTGGAGGAACACTCGCTGGTTCAAAGAATCCAAAAACAACAGTGTCCCCGTCAGCTGCTGCCAGCCCGACATCAGCAATTGCACCGGCACCCTGACCCGACCGGGTGACCTTTACCAAGAGGTGCACACACCCACTACAACGCCAACTGTGTCATTTAGGAAGGTTTATTTATTTTTTTCACAAAGCTGTTATGATTTTCTTTTTGTAGGGTTGTGAAGCTCTGGTTGTGAAGAAGTTAAAGGAGATTATGATGTACGTCATTTGGGCTGCATTAACGTTTGCGTCAATACAGGTGAGTACAGAAGAATGTAAACAGTTGACAGGAATGCACAAAACCTTTTCATATTTAAATTGGTGATATAATTGTGAATACAGACCTGACCGTGATAAGTACAGTTTGTGAAGTAGGATTCTTTACTTATAAATAGAATATTTTACTAGATAGAAAGCCAGTTTATGACCTACAAAAATAGTTAACATTATTAGAGCCCCTATAGACATAAAATAACACCCCTAAAGTCACTCTAACACTTTGATTACCCTATATAGTAGACATAATAATAATAAATTAGCAATGTAATTCATAAGACTCGTACTGGTGTGTGTTACTGTAAACAGTGGCACAGGAAATTATGTCGGGAGTTCAGAGTTGACATTTAGCTTGGTCCAGCCGAAACAGTAGTCTGTGTTGGGGATTACACTGCCTGTTATCAGATAATTCAAAGATGTAATATTATCCCATTGTTCTTGCAATCAAGTCTGTTGCTTGTGTGTCTCAACGAACATTACAGTGACATACATGACTGACACCTAGTGACCATTGTAGAATACTACATATAGTCCCAGCGTCTTTGAATGTGTCTTCTGAATGGCTTATATTTGTATTTTGGTTCATATAGCCTTTTATATGCTTAAAAATTGTTTAATTTAGAAAAAATACATACAATATGCTTCATCCATCCATCCATTTTCCTCCGCTCGGGTCCGGGTCGCGGGGGCAGCAGCTTCAGTAGGGAAGTCCAGACTTCCCGGTCCCCAGCGACCTCTTCCAGCTCCACCGGGAGGACACCATGGCGTTCCCAGGCCAGCTGTGAGACATAGTCCCTCCAGCGTGTCCTAGGTCTTCCCGGGGGCCTTCTCCCAACTGGGCATGCCCGAAACACCTCACCAGGGAGGCACCCGGGAGGCATCCGAACTAGATGCCCGAGCCACCACAACTGGCTCCTCTCGATGTGAAGGAGGAGCGGCTCTACTCTGAGCTACCAGATGGCCGAGCTCCTCACCCTATCTCTTAGGGGGAGTCTAGCCACCCTACGAAGGAAACTCATTTCCGCCGCTTGTATCCGCAATCTCATTCTTTCGGTCATGACCCATAACTCATGACCATAGGTGAGGGTGGGAACGTAGATCGATCGGTAAACAGAGAGCTTTGCCTTCCGGCTCAGCTCTCTCTTCACCACGACAGTCCGGTACAGTGACCGCATTACTGTGGACGCTGCAATGATCCGTCTGTTGATCTCACGCTCCAACCTTCCCTCACTCGTGAACAAGACCCCGAGATACTTGAACTCTCCCACCTGAGGCAAGACCTCACTTCCCACCCGGAGGGTACAGTCCACCCGTTTCCGACTGAGAACCATGGCCCCGGATTTGGATGTGCTGAGTCTCATCCCAGAAGCTTTACACTCAGCTGCAAACCGCTCCAGTAAACGCTGAAGGTCACAGCCTGATGAGGCCGTAAGGACCACATCGTCTGCAAATAGCAGAGACGAGATCCTAAGGTCACCAAGCTGGACTCCCTCAACACCTTGACTGCGCCTAGAAATTCTGTCCATGAAGATTATGAACAGAATCGGTGACAAAGGGCAGCCTTGGCGGAGGCCAACGTTCACCGGAAACAAGCTCGACTTACTGCTGGCAATGCGAACCAGGCTCCTGCTTCGATTGTACAAGGACCGAATGGCACGTAGAAGCGGACCATCAATCCCGTACTCCCGGAGCACCCCCCACAGGACACCACGAGGGACACGGTCGAATGCCTTTTCCAGGTC
>QODF01000118.1:910211-925950 GCA_024372805.1 Oostethus manadensis | reverse complement strand
GTGTCCACCATCGGTTTCGGGGCTTGCCACCACGACTGGCACCGACCACCTTGCGGCCGCAACTACAACTGGCTGCCTCAGCCATAGAGGCACGGAATACAGCCCATTCGGACTCAATATCCCCGTCCTCCCTCGAGATGCAGGCGAATCTTTGCCGGAGATGAGAGTTGAAGACTTGACGAACGGGAGATTCTTCCAGACGTTCTTAGCACACCCTCACTACGCGTTTGGGTCTGCCAGGTCTGCTAGGCATCTTTTCCCGCCATCTAATCCAACTCACCACCAGGTTGTGATTAGTTGACAGCTCCGCCTCTCTTCTCACCCGAGTGTCCAAAACGTGTGGGCGCACGTCCGACGACACAACCACAAAGTCAATCATCAAACTGCGGCCCATGGTGTCCTGGTGCCAAGTGCACATGTGGACACCCTTATACTTGAACATGGTGTTTGTTATCGACAATCCGTGACAAGCACAGCAGTCCAATAACAAGACACCGCTCGGGTTAAGATCAGGGGGGCCGTTCCTCCCAATCACACCTCTCCAGGTCTCACTATCGTTGCCAACATGAGCGTTGAAGTCACCCAGCAGAACAAGGGAATCCCCTGAGGGAGCGCACTCTAGTACTTCCTCTAAGGACTCCAGAAAGGGCGGGTATTCTGAACTGCTGTTTGGCGCATAAGCGCAAACAACAGTCAGGACCCGTCCCTGACTGTTATTAATCATGTATCTTTGTTCCAGCATTGAGCTAATGGAGAATGACAACACCAAATGAAAAGAGACCACATTTGAACAGCTGTCAAAACACACAATTTTTTATTTGTTAAAACATTTTTTGAAATAAGGTTGTACTAAAATATGATGAGAAATTAGGATAATAAATCTGCAAAGATGATACAAGAAGGAACAAACCACTTCTCTTGTTTGCAAACAGATGCTGGGCATGCTCTGCGCATGTGTTGTGCTCTGCAGGCGGAGTCACGACCCGGCGTACGAGCTGCTGGTCACCACCAACAGCTACGCCTGAAGCCAACGTCGGGAAAGGGAGCGTCACACCACTTCACAGTAGATTTCCGCTGTAGTTCAATAACCTATTTTAAGCATATAAACTCAAGCACACCTTGCACAATCCGATAAAGTAGCGAACACTGGCAACGTGTGGGGCTCGAACAGGAAGAACCACCTATTTATTATTATTGACGTCATGCTTTGTACGTTTTTTTAAATGTGTTATTCCCCCCTTTTTCAAACATAAAGCCAAAGTGTTAATGTTAATGGCTGACTTTTTTTTAAATTTTTATTGTGGTCTATAAAAATAGGCTCATCCAGTCAGGATGTTCAAAGAATGACGCTTATGTGTAAAGTCGAGGTTGGAAGTATTTGGAATGTGATCTCATGAAAATTTACTCTGAAATTGAACAAAAAATTGCTGCATTATTACTAGAAGAAATAAATAGCATTTAAAAAAGTCTGTTACAGGATTGACTCACTTGTACTACTTGCCAAAAATTTCCCATAGAGAGTAATTACAGCTGCAATAATTAATAGATGGCTCACTGATTCATTGATTATCAAATTAATCAATTAATTGATTATCAAATTAATCAATGACTATTATAGTATTTAATAATTTATGTTTTAAATTTAAAAATGTAAATATCATTTGATTACAGCCCTGCAAATTTGAATATTTTTTAAAATTCCAGACCACACTGAAACGCAGTGATGGATATTTTTGCCTCTTTTCTGATTTGTCGCAAGTCCAACCTCTAACTGTGTATGTTTGGTTCATTTTTCATCCAGGGTCTAACCGATTACTCAATTAATCGAAATAGGCAGCATCAGATTAACTGACTAAGAATAATCGTTAGTTGCAGCCCTAGGAGTAATAGAAATAGAAATAATCCGATGCAGGGTCACACTGTAGCCATAAAACCTTCAATGACTGGTTAGGATACGTTTTATAAATTGTATCATTATTAACTACAATTGTAAATGGAAGTTAATAAACCGATTTATAGCTAATCCTGTGCTCTATCTGTGTTGAGGGTCTTGTGAGATTTAACGTCTTAAAAGATGTCGAATTTTGACATCACTCACAAAAAATCGTGACAAATTGTGAAATCACTGATAAGATGCAGCATTCGAATTGAGAGCTTTCACTGAATTTGACCATAAAGGCAAACATTAATAATAAAACATTTCATTAGATTAAATTAAATGGCGCCTAATGCAGTACGTTTCATACCAAATCCTTAAGTGCTGGTAAGAAGAGGCTTTGTGTGGGATGTATTTCCTTATGTGCTACTTTGTACCGTGTTTTGGCTTTGGTTGTTTTGAGGGGAAAATACAGAAAAATGTGAAGTGACATTTGAAGTCCTATTTCATTTTTTTCATGCTGTGAATTTCCTTCTGATTCCGCTTCACTTTTGAAGCACTGTGAATATACAAGGCCGTGTGAGCCAGTCACCTGTGTTGTCAGTGGATGTATTATTAGTGTTATGCATAGCATACCCTTGTGTCCATTTCCTCTGTTTAGTCATACGCCCACTAGGAAGAATGACTTCTTTTATATTTCTATACATATTTTTTGTGTGTGTGAAATTGTGCTGTTTTCTTTCTTTCATTTGACCTGTTACTTATATTGACCTCATATTTTAGGGGGAGCTATGAGGAAAGGGGAGATGAATAAAATTATACATTTGATTTGAATAGCAAACAAATAAAGTCATACATTTCAACTTGACTGCTCCTCATTTGTCACTGTATTCTTTATTTTTCAAATGTATTTAAAGCACAGGGGTTTTTAAAGTGTGAGGCGGCCCTCCCCTGGGAGGTGGCAGAAGACTTTAGAGGAAATGCAGCAGCTTGAGAAAAATAAAGAAAATACGTCTTTTTCGAACCTGCTAAGCTGACTTGTGTCCAAAGATCAAAATTATGTATTTTTTAGTTGCTACGGTGAGAGACTAAACAGAGTCTTGGTGAACAGAAAAATTTAAAACGAACAGAAGTGCACATGAGGCTCTAATTGTATTATTTCCTCTGAGGGGAGGCTTACTGTGCCACACTTTCAAAACTACCAGGACTTAAGACATGTAAAGATACAGCAAGGTTGGTAAATGCCTTGTGGTAATTTACCTTTGCGTCATTTTTAAATGCAGTTTAGTCGTCCCTTGTTTATCGTGGTTAATTGGTTCTATACACTACTGCGATGAACACATTTTGACGATGTAGAATTTGTTTATTTATAAATCAAATGTTTTTGTAGTTAGAGCATAGAAAATCTGTTAACGGCCCAGTCTTTGTACGTTTTTTAGGTTATTAAAACCCCCTAGACATAGACACCTCTGTAGTCATCTTACACTCATATTACCCAATATAGTAGATATGATGATAGGACATAAGTCATTTAAGACATAAATAAGACTCATGCTTGTGTCTTTTAGCTGAAGCACGGCCACAACCGTACCACATGGTAATATGGTGGTGGTGATTATTATTTTTGTGCCTGTTGTGAGATAATACAGACCTGCAATAATCATTGACAGCAATCAAGTCTGGCGTGTGTTATTAGTGACACTACAGTTCATTGTCCTTGAATCCCTCATACTCTATTTGATTTTTTTGTTTATCATTTATATGCTTGCAAATGCTTAATTTAGGCAAAGAATACGGAAACATGTATTTTTTTCTAATAGGCTGTAGTCAACCACAAAATGTTGTTTTTTTTTTTTTTTTTTTAAACCCAGGGTGTGATGTTGGAACCGCTAAGTGGTGTATTTTTTCTTACAGTGATGCTGTAATTCATTTAATTTAATTCTTCATGGATCAATGTTGAAATATCTGGTAGCTTTATGTTTATCTTTAAACTTCAGTGTAACCTGCAGCTTTACAGATTTCATGTCTGCTTTGCTGTCAGTGTGTTACATAGTAAAGATGTCTATTAAGTGACTTCAGATATCCCAGTGAAGTAGTTGCCACCTGTTATTTTTCTTCCTGAGGGGGGAAAAATCAGTCAATGAGGTGTGGGCCTCAGTCGATCTAATTAGGGATTATTTAGAGCGCAGTGTACTGTAGGTTAGGAAGGAAGTACGTTAGACATTGGTTTTTTTTTATGTGCAGCAAAAATTGTACGATGACATAACAGGTTTACTGGCCAATCCGCCATCAGTAGTGTAGACCACTGAAGTAGGCACAGGATTACAGTGTAAACTTAATCAATGTGAAATTACAGCATATTGTTGAGACATGTAATTATGAAGTTACGTATGAACAATATCTTTGCTTACGCTACACTACCGGTCAAAAGTTTTATAACACTGATGATCTGTTTCCCCTTCATTGTTACTTTCTTTTTTCTTGCCATTTTTGTATCAACAAATCACTTTCTCTAGTACAATGCTGTTCAACTGATGCTCAGGAGGGTATAGTACCACAGTGTGTTCCATACACTGCAAGCTTGAGCAACATCTCATTCTGCAGAACAGCTTTAAATTGTTGACCCATTTGTGGTTCCTGAAACAGGACTTTTTGTATAACTCTGAAATATACATAATTTTTCCGTTTTGGGTAACCCTACCTTTTTTAACCTCTGGCACTTCACCACTTAACGTTTCTACCATTTCAAGCTATTCTATGGACTTGTATGACTTAAATTTCAATAAATAACTGGACAAATTGGGGTGTTTTAAAACTTTTGACCGGTAGTATAAGTTTGACTCGCCTGATTTCTCGTATCTTCTAACACCAATGATTTTGTTTTGCTTGATGCTTTCTATGAGTTTATTCACAGTTTTCCCAGATAGTTCCCAGGCACGATTCCCGTCTGCCCGTGTCGCTCCACCGTCCACCAGCCATCCTCTCCTCTCTCCAGGACCTGTACCACATCACCTCTGCACACGGTCAGCTCATCGTCCACCTGAGTATTCCATGTCAGATGGTAATTCCATGTCAAAGGTTGAGACCAACAAGATTCAAAATCATCATCTCTGACAAATTATTATGATGACCTGTGCACTGTAGTTATAAAGCACGACGTAGGTGTTCATATTCAATGTCGGCAGTGACTCATATGACCCATCTGAGGTTTCAGCTGAAGTCAGAGAAGAAGGTAGGACATTACAGAGCAAAGATTTAATCAATTGGAATCTTGTGCTAATAAAACCATACATTTGAATGCATATGAGTTAAACGTGTGCAGTGGAGGGCTGAGACACAGCAGGTTTTCTCACTCTTCAACCAGTTTCCCCAGCAGGTGTTTTAATTCCCTCAAATTGAAGGAGGTGTGATCATTAAATTTACCCGCTTAAGTGACCAGCTAGGAAGAAAACCTGCAGGGTCTCGGCCCTCCATGGCACAAGTTTGACACCCCTGTTTTAATGTATTTTGAAAAACAGCAGACACTGCTGCACATCTAAATAGCGTTTGAGTTACCTCCCCCACTAGATGGCAGTATTGATGTCTGTTTTTGAGGACCATTTCTCTTCACAGAACCTTCCATTAAAGGACTGGAACATCTGGAATAACCAAGAAGACAAAGCAAGTTAAGAAGTCAATACTTTAACAATCTGACAATTTGTCTGGGACACACCTCCTCAAGACGTTCTCTTCTGGGTGAGCTTGGCCATTTCCATCCCTTGGGTAATAGCTCTCAAATACAATAGGCTCTGTCAGATGAAATGTTCTTTAGGATTTCACCCTAACTACGTAATTTATTCGGACTGTACATAACTTGAGGGTGGTACCACCTGAAATCCTGCGGTATATAAAGGTTCCAAGCAAGGAATTGCTTTTGACTTCTCAGTTTAAGTCACTATTGCATGAGGTTTTGTTTTGACTGTTGCAACAACTACAAAAGGATTTGCTGTACCTTACATTTTATAGAAAGGTGGCGCGTCATCCAAGGAAGAACTTGTGAAATGTTGGTGCAGATCTGAATACAAATTCATTTTAATTATTATTATTATTATTTTCACAATCGAAGCCAGTCAGTTGCTGGAATGAAAGACGCTGGTTGCTTGCTTAAATTTGTTTATTTAAAATCTGGGGGTATTTTGCAAAGTAATTATAGTGGCTTAGCGAGTGGAAAGCCAGACTTAACTGTTGTAAAAAAGGAAACTTTCTTTTAAAGCAGCTGTATCACAGTGGTAACACAGGCTAAACTCATAATCTGGTCCTGACCAGGTCATAATCCAGGCTTTCATCTTAAAATCTGCTATGAAAGTGTCACCTATACGGAGTCCCCGAGAAACATAGTGGGAAAAACAGAGCATATTATCCCTCTATAAGCGAGATAGATTTTCAGCTGAGTGAATGCGCCTGTTATGCTCACTTTTAGAATATATATATATATATATTCAAAATATCCCGTTACTGATTTCCAAGAAACATTGGGGTTTAGGTACAAACACTTAAATTGTTGGTGCAGTCGGTATATTTGGCATACGTTTTTTTTTTAATACGCCAAAGCACCCAAAGCTTTAAATACGTGTGGTCCATGTACTAAGAAAGTATATGTTCAACGTTGGTGAAGATCTGGATAAAGGTGCTAATCAAATAATTTACTTTCAGGATAAAGGTTTGCTTTTACTGTACTTTATTGCAGTAATGAGAGTTTCTGTTTTTAATTACCATTTGTTGGTTGGTGGGTTTGTTTATGTAACCCGCCTGGTTTGCAGCCAGCCCCTGCCCAAAGACCTTCGGGATGAGAATCGAGAGTGCCAAGCGTTAAGTTAAAAGCCCAGACAGTCAACTCGGAACTCAGAATGGCATCTGAGGTTCACAGAGTGAGGTTGATTAATGTACAGTTACACGACCACACCAGCTGGCCTACGCTACATTCACACCCCAAAACCCACTCTCATCCACGTCATGGCACCTCCGTAACCTGCCTTGTTCAGCCAGCACCCTGCTGGGCTCCAACCAAAGTCCTTTGCCATGAGAGTAGAGAGTGTAAAAGAGTGAGGGACAGTTGCACAGCCACACTGGCTGGTATCTGTTACACTTTCACATGACCTACATCAAGTTTTTTTTGTAGAGGCCATGCAGGAGCTGAATATTTTCTAGCTGCCAATATGTATAGGTATTCAAATCAAGAACTTTATTTCAGTCTTCAATTTTGTTGTGGAAAATTTTTATTTTGGTGCATATCGATTATATTCACTTTTTTTTCTCATTACAGTCTGCTTGCTTTAGTGTCATTAGTTCCAGCAGATGGAGCTGCAGTGTGGACAAAGCTTGCTGGGTGGCAGTTGGCAGCTGCTTTATAAGAGACATGACTGCCCCGGAGTCAAGTGGACATGTTTAGTACTGGCCTTGGTGGAGGTTAGTGTTGTGATGTTCACGAACGAATTGGTTCTTTTGAACGGCTCTTTAACATGGATGGGAACAGATTTGGTAAATGTTCTTTTTCTTCCGGTTACACGGGGAGGAGCGCAGCCCAGTGCGCTGCTTATTAGATATGCAATTAACCCAGGGACATTTCAAGAGTCATGCTTAGGGTTTAACTTTTTTTTTTTTTTACAGGGCAATAAAATGCATCTGAGGTCAGTCCACCAGTCTATTGAACAGTTTGTATGTTTTGTTGTTCTGTATTATTAACAGTGTTCTTGTGTGGAAATCTTTGCACTAAAATCTGTTTGGCACAAAAATTCATCCCTGCTTTGTTTTGTAATGTTTGTAGGTGTTCAAGTCATGGTTTACACACATACACGAATTTTGTACAATATAGTGTCATCACTGTAAAAGGAGAGTGATATGGCGCCACCCTATGGAATATTTGCTATTAATCTAGATCCCTTTAAAAATGAAACCACACATGTCTTATAAGGTTATATGTGGGAAAGTTCACCTGGTGGATGCCGACCGGTACTTTTCATCTCAATGAAACAGTTGTTGTCAGTGGGGATGTCACAGTGCTCCAGGTGCTTCCTCACCTCCTCGTAGAACTGATTTGATAGAGGGAGACCACCCATTAGAATATATGTGTTACATCAATGAAATGTGTTGGCTGTCAACACACATAACTACGCAAACAAAAGAGAATGTAAGGTTGCCTCGTCGTCTTTAACACACTGCATGGACATGTGATTGCAGTGGTCCCACAGGGTGCACCTGAGCACGTTGATGCGATCGGCCTCCAGCTGCTGGAACACCTGCAACATATCAGCATTAAAGGTTGCCTTCCACTTTTAGCTGACTGCACGTGACTCGTAGTTCCCCTCCTTTAGGCGGAATTGTGTCCGCAAAGAGGAAGTGGTGTGACTTCTTATGACTGTGTGTAATAGTTTTGTTACCTCACATGTGCTTCTGTGTGTTTCCTCCCAGTCCTGGCGAACGCCTTCCAGTAGGGTGATGTTGGTTGAGTATAACCTCTCTGTCAAAAGGTCAGAAAGTCATTTAGATGTATGTACAAGTATTGTACATAAAAACATAATTTTTTGCCGTATAACACTGGATTTTACCTGCTTCACACGCTGCCTGCCTACATTGTTTGGCCCTAAGGCGTACCTGTCAAATAGATGTTCACATTTCACTGTATGTACTGAAAACTGATTTAATGACTTATAGATGTCGTATCTTCCTTGCGTCTAAAAAGCATTTTATTCAATACATGCAGTCTGAACAGTAGCACTACTGCTATGGATTGGGATAAATAACCAATTGTTCATACGTCAGTCTAAACTAGTTTGCTGTCTTCTATGGAAAACTGTGCTATATTCATGCAGATATAATTTCCCCTCTATTTTGCCCTAGTATGGAGACAGGAGTTCAAAACATTCTCCCATTAGAAATGTTGAAAGAATGTCAGTAGTTTGAGTGTTACTTTTTCAAGGAACTTTTGTCAAATCCCCTTCCTTAGTGCTCACACATATACTGTATAACATACTGTAGTCTAGACTACAAAAGCATGGACCGCTGTGGCAGCAGCAGTGAGAAATATTCATTTCAAGCAATTTTACACTTAAAATTACATTATTTGAGGTCAGATTACTAATTATTGCTTAAATGTCCATTTGCAAAATTTAGAATGCTACTTGTTTAGTTGGTAATTTGCTCGTTTTCATTGAATATAATGTATCTCCATACAAATTGGGTTTTATTGGTTGTTTCTGAAGAAAATGAATTGTCATTGTTTATCGTTTTTTTCATTGCACCTTTTCCCCATGTTTGGCTGCATCTTTGCCCATCTTTGTCGTATGTTCAGTCTCATCCGCCTCCTTGCATCTCAACTCATAGTTCTTCTTTGACTATAGAAAGGCAACAGACAACAAGAACTGGGTAGAAAAATCATAGTCATATCACATTTAGTGTATATGTCATATACAATGAAAAACACCATGATAGCAATCATTCTGAACATAAGGTATAACAAAGTTTACAGACAGACCTCGACGAGAACTAACGAGAGCTGAATCAGTTAAAATAAAACAAAGGATTTTTGTCAGTTTTTTTGTTTAATTATAAGAAAAACTCAATATACTACGTTTATAAACTATAATCATTATTAATTTTGTTCTTGTTCCTTGGATATTTGTAAGTTTACGCGCGAACTGGAAGTTGTTTACTGGCAATTTCCGGTTTGGCTGCCACACCGGTTTGAAAATGTGTAAAAAATGTGTAAAAAATTTAATAAATAAATATTTTTATTTTGTACCTTAGTACGACATTATGTTCACAAGGTAGTAGCAAAAACAAATGGTTGCCATCTGTACATGAGTTCTAATGGAAGTTCGATCATCCCAAAATGACGATGAAACGGTAAAAACGGTAAGAAACTCAAGGCTCTGGATGTTTGGGTGACTGTTTTGGGTGACCTCTACAACATTGCATGTAAGTCGAGAACAGTACCTCTGGGCTGGCAGACCGGGGGGGGTGGTCCCCATTTTTAAAAAGGGTGACCGGAGGGTGTGTTCCAACTATAGGGGGATCACACTCCTCAGCCTCCCTGGGAAAGTCTACTCCAGGGTGCTGGAGAGAAGGGTACGACCGTTAGTCGAACCTCGGTTACAGGAGCTTCAATGTGGTTTTCGTCCCGGTCGCAGAACACTGGACCAGCTCTACACCCTTGCAAGGGTACTCGAGGGTATGTGGGAGTTTGCCCAACCTGTCTATATGTGCTTTGTAGACCTGGAAAAGGCATTCGACCGTGTCCTGTGGGGGGTGCTCCGGAAGTACGGGATTGGTGGCCCGCTACTACGTGCCATTCGGTCCTTGTACAATCGAAGCAGGAGCCTGGTTCGCATTGCCAGCAGTAATTCGAGCTTGTTTCCGGTGAACGTTGGCCTCCGCCAAGGCTGCCCTTTGTCACCGATTCTGTTCATAATCTTCATGGACAGAATTTCTAGTCGCAGTCAAGGTGTTGAGGGAGTCCAGCTTGGTGACCTTAGGATCTCGTCTCTGCTATTTGCAGACGATGTGGTCCTTATGGCCTCATCAGGCTGTGACCTTCACGGTTTACTGGAGCAGTTTGCAGCTGAGTGTGAAGCTTCTGGGATGAGACTCAGCACCTCCAAATCCGAGGCCATGGTTCTCAGTCTGAAACGGGTGGACTGTACCCTCCGGGTTGGGAGTGAGGTCTTGCCTCAGGTGGAGGAGTTCAAGTATCTCGGGGTCTTGTTCAAGAGTGAGGGATGGTTGGAGCGTGAGATCGACAGACGGATCGGTGCAGCGTCTGCAGTAATGTGGTCTCTGTACCGGACCGTCGTGGTGAAGAGAGAGCTGAGCCGGAAGGCAAAGCTCTCTGTTTACTGATCGATCTACATTCCCACCCTCACCTATGGTCATGAGTTATGGATCATGACCGAAAGAACGAGATCGCTTCTGAATGTTCTCCCATCACACCTTGCCTATTGAAGAGCGAATAACATTATGCTGTGTTTATTCTAGTTGTGTTCATTGTTTTATTAATACCTCCATGGTTTTCCTGAACCTAGACAATTTTTTCTTCTGCACCTTCTCCATGATGCTTTCAAACTGTGAGGAGAAACATTTGAAGAGCTTGATGAGAGCATGTGAGTGTGCGCCTATGCTTACTGTGAGTATATTTGTGGTAGATGTTAACACATATTAACATATTAAAGATATTAATAATAATGCACATAATAATAATAGTTCACATAAATTATAGTCATGTACCTTCTTTCTCTGCTCTTTCTGTCGCTCTCTGAATGCCTCAATCTTTTTCACCTCTTCTTTCATTGCCTCTGACAGTTGGATGTGAAAATTTCCCATGTTCTCCATCTCTGCAGCCATAAACATCACATACTGTGAATCATAGTGGATTCATAGGTAAATGAGATAAAAAGAAGCTTCATTAAAATATGCACTCAAATAGTGTCAGTTTATGTCCTTAGCTGCAGAGGGTACCCGTAAGGTGACAAAGTGCTTCTGTAGGCGGAGATGTCTTTATTTGTACAAATGTGTAAGAGTGCTTTGTGTTGAACTTGATTGGTTGATGGAGAATACCCACTTTTGTATAGCAGAAGTTTATGTGTGTATGTGTAACCACCTCACATTGACAGTTTTCTTGTGTTCTTCTTCTTGGTTCCTGTAGCTAGAGGCGGAAGTAATAGTTTCTGCACTGTCACATACACTAGATGTGTGTTACAACATAGATAATACTGGAAAATAAGTATTTTTTTCAAGATAATGTCCACATACAGCCATATGTCACATAGAACACGCTACATGCTGCTTGCTCTTATGATGTTACATACAGAATCTCACAAGTGAGTGCTACTCACACATTTTAGCAAGTTGCAACATTTTTATCATGTATTGTCGATGGACAATACCATAGAAATGAAACTTGGATATAGAGTAGTCTGTGCGCAGCAACTTTCAAGTTTGTGTACCACCATAGCAGCACACAATTGCAGAGGCATAGGTGTGTGCACGGTGCCATAACATTCTCCATCATTCGGCATAGATTGTCAAAGCAGGCCCGAGTCCCACAGAAGTTTGCTTTGTAGTCCACAACCATGAACTGTTCTGTTGCCTACTATCCAAACCCACTGGTCGCATAATCATTCCTTCCATTGTCACTTTGTCACGGTTTTCAAAAATGTATTCATTAATAAATAATGCTTTTTTGTGGTTGAGTACAACCTATTGTTAGTCAGAAATATGCATATTTAAGCAAATTTTGTGTATTTTTTGCCCAAGTGAAGACTTTTTAAGTATAAATATGTCTAAATGAACTAAAATACAAATATGACACTTTTTATGAAACATAGTATTCTGCACTGCTCACTAAGTGTTAGTAGTGTTACTGTAATTTTCGGCGAGACACACAAGAATCAGACAATAGCGATACTTACGTGTTTTTAATTGCAGGAATGAGGCTTTCAAAGTGCTGCATTGGGCATATATATATATTTATATATAGTTAGTTATCACAGTAAAAAACACTATTTTGCTTTGGAAATGTTTTCCAAAATCAGTTAGAACGATACTTACCTTATCTCTGTGTGTCCTCCAGCTTTACGGGCAATGGTCACCATTTCCCTGCCATACTTTTCCTCTGCTGCCGCCCTGTGCGTTACAGACATTTTATAAAAGACTACAGTGGAAAAAGTTTGTAACACTTTATTATTGGGTACTTAGGGTGTCACAAGATCTCAAAGATGTCACAAGATCTCAAAGATGAAAAAGTGACAAGATTTCTCTTTCAATAAGAAAATCTCTTGTGGGCACTAGGCCTGGGACAATAATAAATACATTATTTAATCACACAATAAGTGAAAATGAACGTGATAATTTTGCCGGCCTCATTTTATTATATATTGCCATGTGGATGTATGTCTGTTTTCCTCGCCTCCAAAAAGTCGGGACGAGAGTTCACTCTGTGCATTTGTTTTAGCTAGGGATGTCGAAGTTAACCTGTTATTGCATTAACGGAAGTTTCCTTTAACGGCACTATCTTTTTGACATGTTTTTTAAAATGTCATTTACACTGTTGTACCTTGGCAATATGAGTTAACATTAGGACTTAATAATGTGACTTAATATTATGACTTTATTCTCATATTTTAACTTTGAAATATTATTATAACAGCAGTGCAATGCGACTAACCAGATTAATAACTGTTATTAGTATATTTGTATTGCAACACGGCAAACAAGTTACCAGTAGGTGTAGTAGATTTGATTAGTTGAAAGGGATGTGTTCAAAAAATAGGAATGTCTGCCGGTGACTTTGCAAACACTATACTACTATACTACTATAAATTTAGCTACTTTGTTCTATTATGAATATTATTATTTTGACTTTATTTTCTTATCATGTTGTCCTTATTCTTGTAAAATAACTGTCCTTTTTTCATTTTTGTCGTAGGGTTTTTAGTTTCCGTAATAAATTTTTGGATCATGCTGAGGGCCAATAAAAAACAGTTGCGGGCTGTAAATGGCCCCCGGGCCACACTTTGGGCACCTCTGGTGTAAAACTATGGCAGGAACCGCATCAAATTAAAAGCACGAAATGAATACAGACCCATGATTCACCAGTACATACGTGGAATTTGTTTTTCAGACAGGTTGTGTACCAAACATATCTGCACTCAGTAAGGTCATCAAATCTTACATTTTTGCATTCCCACATAGTATCAGTATTTGGAGCAAGTATAAGGTGAAAGAAAAGGGTAAAAATAAAGTATAATAGTCTTTCGGTGTGAATTTATCTTGGAGATGAACAAAGCATGTGAGAAGGTGGGTTCAAGGACTGTGGACAAAGTGGGACAATATGCCGCTAGCATTAAAAATTCAAACACTGTGAAATTTCTAACTATATCATTTTTGAGTAAAATATTTGCCATATTTACAAAATTGATATCCCTTTAGATGAAATTTGATGTAGCTATTTTCGTAGTTGTGTATTGAATCGTCAACCACAAGGAGATTTACATCCCTACTTAACATAGATAAAAACCTTTTACGATGCAATTTATTATGACTTATGGATGTTTAAACATGTTTGAGTTAACTATTGCCAAATTTTGATTAATCACGATGAAATATTTTAGTGGATCGACAGCCCTAGTTTCAGCACTTTGGCATGTTTCTTCCATATAACGAAGTGAACCCTTTTGTCACGGTGGGTGGAGGCGGGGCTTGTAGCATACACACAGATTGCTGAAAAATGTAGTGTAGTATAAATTAAATGAGTAGATTGTAATATATTGTTAAATATTTGTGATATTTTTAATTGTACTATTTTTAAAACTAATGGTAAAGTCTGTCTTGTAGACCCAACCTTGTGTTTTGTATCTCTTGAACTCAGTGTCTCTGACACCCCTATTAGGTACACATGTATAATCTAATAATATCCAATGCAAAAGCCCCATCAAAAATTTTGCTTTTACAGTGATGATAATGCTCAGCCACTGATAGAGAGGTATTAAGTTAACAATTTTTATTATTGTGCATTATATTCATTCATTCATTTTCTATACCGCTTATCCTCATTAGGGTCGCGGGGATGCTAAAGCCTATCCCAGCAGACTTTGGGCGAGAGGCAGGGTACACCCTGGACTGGTGCATGTTTTTGGAATGTGGGAGGAAACCGAAGTACCCGGAGAAAACCCACACACGCACGGGGAGAACTTGTGCATTATATTAAGAATTTTAATATTTTTAATAGTTTGTTCATCACCAGGAAACAGTATGAAGTAGTTCGCCTCACTGCACGCGACCACAATCCTAAGCATAGTGCAATATGAACACATCAACTTTTGTTATATGTTCTGCTCTGATTGTGTACCTCATCCTTAAAAGGTCTTCCACATCTTTGCACATTTGTCTTCCATCTTGTAAACGTTGCACCAAAGCCTCATAGCCAGCATGGCTGGTAAAGTCGGACCCCTGCATAAAGAAGAAGACATGTGCACTTGCTTAAGGACCGTGCAATGACAAGCATTGCTCAGCAACTATTGCAACATGTTGTAGAACTTATTCTGGATTCTCAATGTGGTAAAAAATGCAGAACCTGACTTCAAAGTAACAATGACAGACAATAAAATACAATAAGCTGAATGTTTTTCACTGCTGAGACAATCCAGGTTATTTCCCCCCTTGCATTAATTGAGTATTTGTTTACTTTTTGTTTCAAACGCGCGGCCAACACCTTGTCATTCTCAATATTTCCAAGCATGAAACACAGCAGTGACTTACCCAGAAAGCATCCCTAAACATCAAACATGTCATCTTCTATAGTTCCTCGAGTATGATGTAAATAAAATAAACTTGTAGCTGTTGTTTGATGATTTAAGGTCAGCGGACTCGCTGTCTGAACTGAACTCCCTGACTACCAGTGAGTCAATTTGAATAAGGAAGAGCTTGTGTTCCATGATGTCACAGACCACGTGCTTTCAGCATCCATGCTTGCAAATATTAACACTCTTATAGATAAACTCCTTACATAGTACAGTATACCTTTTCCAACTAGTAGATGCCTTAATTGTCCTAATTGCTGTTTCTGTTAGCCACTCTGTCCTTGGTTGACTTTCTCTTAACAAAATCAGGTGATGTGTTTGTAGATGGGTTTTACCCACAGTAAAAATTTTAAGCACCAAAGTCATGTCAGCGGTTAGCACAAGAATGTAAACAGGACGAGTAGGGAGTGAAAAGCACTGTATGAGTTAATAACAGTGTGTAGATTTTGTCACATATGTGAGATGCACACTTTAAATATTGTTTGACATTTTAAATAGTAATATTAATGATTTCATTCAGGTGTTATTTTTT
>QODF01000118.1:767091-904394 GCA_024372805.1 Oostethus manadensis | reverse complement strand
ATAAGGGTCTTCTGAATCACTCTTAGTCTGGCCCGTCACCTAGAACCTGTTTGCCTTGGGAGACCCTACCAGGGGCATAAAGTCCCCGACAACATAGCTCCTAGGATCACTCGGGCACTCAAACCCCTCCACCACGATAAGGTGGTGATTCACGGAGGGGGTTAGTGCAGTATTTCCTTTATTATGTAGTTTTTTACTGTAAAGTTGTGGAATTGCCTTTTATGACATGTATTTTCTCACAGGCGCTTTGTACTATCTATAAAACTTTTGCAGTATTTCTGTATATGCTGGCTTTGCAAAAAAGCATTACATAGCAGCATCTCTTTTGCAGTGTATTTATCTACACTCTCTGTGAATGCTCACCATTTTTGTCTTGGTACGGAAACCAATGCACAGACTGAACTTGCCTGTTTGGGGGCAAAAAAAACAGACACCGGTGTGTTACTAGCACCACAGGCTAGGGAGCATCAGTATAAATGACTGTGAAACTAAGCGTCTTCTCATGATGGAGCTTGTTTATTAATCAGCTGTGCATGGCATGTGCATGCTTGTGCGTCAGCTGTGCATGGCTAAAGCTAGAGGCTGCAGTTTCCCTACTTCCTACTCAGTACCATACCGCACCCTCTGCTGGCATAAAAATGTCATGAACAAGTCATTACACTGTCAAAATTAAATAGCAGTACATACTTGTAGAAATACCCGGGCGCCTCCCTGGTGAGGTGTTCCGGGCATGCCCAGTCGGGAGAAGGCCCCCGGGAAGACCTAGGACACGCTGGAGGGACTATGTCTCACAGCTGGCCTGGGAACGCCTTGGTGTCCTCCCGGTGGAGCTGGAAGAGGTCGCTGGGGACCGGGTCTGGACTTCCCTACTGAAGCTGCTGCCCCCGCGACCCGGACCCAGATAAGCGGAGGAAAATGGATGGATGGACTTGTATAAATGAGTTAGCAAGGTTCAACAATCAACAAAAATCATGTGCCTGTTTAATTTACAATTCTGCATCTATCATTTCCAGAGTCCTATACATGCACATGGCAATGTATGGAGGCTGGCAAAAGTATCCAGTTAATTGTGATTAATTAATGAATTTAGTGTTGCAAGTTATTAGCTTGTTTTTAAAATCTGAATGAGAAATCTCATCACATTGTCATATCATGAGATCGCGTGACACAAGACCTCATGACACCCCTAAATGATATATAATCCCCAAAAAACAAAGTCAGACACTTACTAAGGCTCAACAAGCGCTACTGTACGTTCAACATTTTACAATCTAATGTTGTTGGACTTCTTCTGTGACAGTAGGTTTTACTTCTCATGTTGGGTTAGCACTTAGCGTCAGTGCTTATGTAAAAATGCACATTTGTGCATTTATATTTACCACTGTTTTAAAAGCAATTTCTGCTTCACAACCTTAGAGGGAGCCCCGCAGCAGAAAATATTTATGGCACCGTGTCTCGAGGGAGCTCGGGGTGGTGCTACTTGCTGCATTGGGGGGGTAGCGGTCCAGGTGCTTATGTGAAAATGTAGGTGTGTGGGTGTATGTGAATGGTGGAACAGGGTTTGGTGTGCGGTGTGTGTACTGGGGCTGGGGTGTGTGAGCACTGGGGATGGGTTGGACGGGGTTCTGTTGGAGGGGGGACAAACCCAGGTGTCCTCTAGGGGCGCATCCCTCCGGCGTCGGGGTAAGCGATGGCCCGTGGCAGTTGTGTCTGGGGCGGCCTGGAGCTCCTAGGGTGTTGAATGTGGCCCCTGGTTTGGGGGGTTGGTGGCTTCTGGGCCCAGTGGGGGGGGGGATGCCCTGCTTGCCCGTAGCTGGCCGGCCCCTGGCGGATGTTTCGGCGGTTGGCGTCCGTGCCCCCCTCTGGCCCTTGCTTGGCTGCCGAGTGACCTGAGTGATGTTGGCCTCCCAACCTGCGCACAACTCTTGTTTGTGCTGTTTTGTCCAATTAATACTAGCGTTTGTGCTACTTTCGTTTTTGAGTTACTACAGTTTCTTTTATAAGTTAACCAAAGGTCATGCAGCCCCCCATTTTCTCCAAATGAAACCAAAATAATCCCATTTGCTTGTGCTGCGTTTGTGCTGTTTTGTGCAGTTTAAATGAACAATTGTGCTACTTTTGTTTTAGAGATATTAACAATTAAAGTTTTGAGCTATTACATAATCTGCCCATCAACAAGCTCTGAATAAAACCAAAATAGTCTCATTTTGACCGTCCTTGTTTGTGCTATTGGGTTCAGTTAAAATCAAATTTCGCGCTGCTTTCGTTTTGGAGATATTGCACGTGGCCGCACGGTGGCTGAGTGGTTAGCACTTTGGCCACACAGTCAGGAGATCTGGAATACCTGGGTTCAAATCTCCGTTGGGCATCTCTGTGTGGACTTTGCATGTTCTCCCCGTGCGTGTGTGGGTTTTCTCCGGGTACTCCGGTTTCCTCCCACATTCCAAAAACATGCATGTTAGGTTAATTGGGTATGAATGTGAGTGTGAAATGTTTGTCTATATGTGCCCTGCGATTGACTGGCGACCAGTCCAGGGTGTACCCCGCCTCTCGCCCAAAGTCTGCTGGGATAGGCTCCAGCATTCCCGTGACCCTAATGAGGATAAGCGGTATAGAAAATGAATGAATGAATGAATGATATTGCACGTTTTTTAAAGATCACCCAAAGGTCACGAAACCCCTGGACATGGTCCGAATGAAACCAAATTAGTCTAATTTTTTTTCGTCCCGTTGAGTGGAGTTTTGTGCTGTTAAAATAAAGATTTGCGCAGCGTTTGTTTTGGAGTTACTACACATTTATTAAAGGTCACCCGAGGTCGCTTACTTGTAAACAAGCTCCGAATGAAACGATTCGTCTCATTTTGACCGTTTGTTCTACTAGGTTCAGTTGAAACCATCATTTTTGTCGCTTTTGTTTTGGAGTTATTAACCAACAAAGGTGCGTGTGACAGGTGTGAAGGTGGCCCCCCAACCTGTGCAGAACTCTGCTCAATTTGTCTCATTTTTTTCGTCCCGTTGAGTAGAGTTTTGTGCTGTTAAAATAAAGATTTGTGCAGCGCTCATTTTGGAGTTATTACACATTTACTAAAGGTCAACTGAGGTTACTCAGCCCATTAACGTGCTCAGGTTTAAACCAGAATAGTCAAATTTTTTCTGTATTGTTTTGGGCGAACAAAATGAACATTTGTGCCGCCATACTTTTTGAGTTAATAAACATTTAATAGTCCAGTGATTACATTATCAGGTGTCATTCCAGACATGCTCAGAATCAAACCCAAATAGTCTCATTCTTTTCGTCTTCATCTGTGCTTTGTTGTGCAAATAACATTTTCTTTAACTTGTGGCTGAAAATATTTCTCCGATGATGACGTCACATCCAACCCGGTACAACCCGGAAGTGATCCTGATGTTTTGCCGGGGCTCGTCTGTGAGTAGCTTTGTTGTCGTACACTTTTTAAGTGTTTAAAATCGTCTTATTGTAGTGTGGCTGGCACAAAAAGAATGTCAGGTCAAAGAGTTACCGTGTTAAATCATGAATATCCGGCCTGGTCTCCCTTGTACCTCTTCGAAGTGGACTCGCGGTTGCGTCTTGAGGGGGCGGGGTCAGGCCGTCCCCTCTGTGGGGAGCCGGCTGGGGGGTTGGTGTCCGGCGTCTTCCTAGTCCGACCCTCGCTTTTGGAGGGAGTGTGGTTTGGGATGCATGGCTGTGTCCACCACGAACATCTCCTCATTCTCCCTGTTTCACTCTGATGCCGTCATTTCGTCACTGCAGAGAAATTTAGATTAGGTGCAGATTGTGAGGTTCTTCTGCACCCTTTCCTATATCTCCCCACCCCACCCCCAAGCATCCCTTTTCAGGTCAGGTCCAGCAAAAAAGAAAAAAAAAAGAAAACTTTTCCTTCCTAATGCCTGCACTCTTATCTATGTATAATTCCTTGGGACCTGCTATATTCTGCATAACATCTTTTTTAAAAGATATAGAAGAAGCCCATGATATTTGTAATCATTCGTGGAACAATATGTCTTTATTTCTAATAAATACAGCTAAATGCTTATGTTCCATTGATGGACACATGAGGGAAGCACAGACTTGTCTAAGGAACAATCTTTTCCTGAAGTCAGTAGTAGCTGTGTGGTTGGTGAGAGTGTAAGCTCGTTAGCCTAAATCAGTGCATCCAGTTGGGATGAACAGCCCAGTGTGCCTGGGGCGTCTTTATGAGAGGACACGCGACTGAGCATGCTGGAGCTTCTCATTGATTTTCAAATTGAGTAGTGGGACAGACTGAGGAGTCACTCTCAGCAAGCACTCGATAGTGAAGAGTGAAAGTCTGAGGCATCACGCACACCTCAAGGCATGTCCACAAAGCAGTAAAAATCCTTCAGGGCCAACTGAGGTTAATAAGTTAATAAGGTTAATTTTTTATTTGTGTACAATTTCATTGTGCGGACTTTGAGGCCCCTAATAGAGTTGAAGGTTGGAGCGATAATAACAAAGGCGATTGATGAGACTGGGTATACAGGTATGAGACGAGACGAGGTGTTAACATTATTTTTAAGAAAAATACAATCAAAAGATATATGACTGGACAAACAGACTTTTTAGTTTTACTGAGTCACAAAACAATGCAGGTGTATTTTGAAATGTTTCTTAGTATGTAAACATTTACTAAAATTAACTAAACTAACGAACTAAATTAAGCACTAATATTATGTTAATAAATCATGATAGTAACAATGATATGCACTTCTGATCAAAATTTTAAGTTAGTCAGTTCAAAAATTGCAAGAATTTTTTATTTTGCACTGTTGGAGGTTCTAAGTAGAGCATCAAATCACAAAAAGAAGAAATGATAGTGACAATTCTTTTGAGGAAGCAATTCATTGCAAACAAGCATTAACCCTTTTCTAAGTGGGTTAAAGTGAAAAGGCTGTTCATCACCTCACAAAATCTTAAGACCACAGCCTTTAAAAAACAACATCTTGGCAAAAATGATTCAATGTTGTTTTTCTCAGGTATTCACGATGTCAAGATCTCTTGATGGCAAAGGCAAAAAAAAAAGGCAGTGGGATAAGCTGCATAAGCAAAGCCTCTCACTGTACACCATTGCTGCTGAGGTTGGACATTGTATTAAGGCAGAACATTGGCTTGTCCGTGTCAGTGGGCTCAAATCGCTCATTCAGTTTGAAACCAAAATATTCCCATTTGGCTTTGCAAGCATCTCTTTCCCACCTAGTTTTACCACGTTACCTTGCATTGCTCCTCACCAGGCATCACTTTTCTGCTGTGTGTATGCTGGTAGCCCCGCCTCCCCACAAGAAAGCTCACTTCATTCAAGTCGTTGTTTTATGAAGCTCAAAACAAGCACAGAGAGAACCATCTTTGTGCCTGTTTGAAGGCGAGAGTAGAGGAAAACAGACGTGCATGCACATAGCAATATATAAAGACTGACAAAATTATGAAGTTCATTTTAACTTATCATGTGATTAATTTATTAATTATATTTTATTTCTGAAGTAACATCTCGTGATAATCCAATACTGTTCAACACATCATCTTTATCCTTACAGACGCAAAAACTAAGATAACAGAAAAGAGCACACCATAGCATGTAGGAGACTTGGTTATGCTCTAAGGCTGCTTTGCTGCAGATGACAGAAGGTGTCTTCAATCTGTTCAGTGTAAGTGAGCAAAATGTGTTGCCAAGTGCCGACTGTTACCTGTGCTCTCAATCACAGGTGAGGGGTCACACACAGCCAAAAACAGAATCGCTAAGGTGGCCTTCTATGAGCCCTGTTCTACTGTAAATCTATTTAAACATAAATTACAGGCCAAAAGTTTAGACACACCTTCTCATTAACTTGGGGACACATTCAAAGTTTTTTCAATTTTACAGACCGACTGGCCTTCATTTCCTAAAGTAATATTGGCCAATTGTTGCCATAATATGAAGTCTTACAGTTAATATGAATTCTAACAGCTGTCCAATAGGGCTGCATCAACCTGACTTCTGCACAACACAACTGATCGTCTCAACCCCATTAATAGAGCAAGACACAATGCACACCTGTAAAGTGAAAACCATTTCAGGTGACTACCTCATGAAGCTCTTTGAGAGAACAGAAAAGGCTTAGCCAGCGCTATTAGAAAAGCAAAGGGTGGCTATTTTGAGGAATCCAAAATATAAGACATAGAGTTTTTTCACACTTTTTTGTTAAGTACATAATTCCAAATGTGTTTATTCATAGTAGCTTCAGTGAGAATCTACAATGTACTGTAAATAGTCATGAAAATAAAGAAAACACATTGAATGAGAAGGTGTGTCCAAACTTTTGGCCTGTATTGTGTGTGGAAAAGGCTGATATATCATGTCATACATCATACATATCAAACCTGTGAGTGCTGGTTTAGTTTTCCGTGGGGAGTGAGCGAATAGGAGGAGCCAACAGAGACCACGAGTGCCATTTTGAGTAATTGTTATTAGGTTTAGCGTACCATCGTTTGCGTCCTGGACTGTTAGTTATTGTATTTTTAAAAGTCCCGACGAGTCTCCCTGCAGGTTTCCACACGGACTTTCCGCTGCGACTTGTTGGCCTTCGCCGTGACCCTGTTTGAGGCCTCTAATGGAGGACAAGCTTTGGGAATCAGATGTGTGCCCCATACCCTTGAGTGCATACACACTCACACACACACGCACACACACGCACACTGCATGGTTGTATCCCCCTCACGCTCCCTGGAGTGGCAGTTATTGAACTGTGACAAACGAGCCGTGTCAGAGCAGCCCCCCCACCTGGAGAATTGGCTAAATGACCTTTCCATTACCAAACCACTGCTGTAAAGCTCCCTGCCCAATTCTTCCCTAGATAGAGTTACACACACGGCCCATTTACCGGGACCGGTGTCAGAAGCGGTGCCATTCTTCTACAATCTTTATTTTACTTGAGGTATTTCACAGAGCCTGCACAAACCATGCTGTCCCATTGATTTTTGTGCACTATCATGTGTGTATGTGAGCCCACTGCTGAACGTGATGATGGAGACGTTCTGGGCACATGAGTGTGTGTGTTTTTTCACACTCTCTCCATCTTCAAGTCCTGCTAATCCCCTGTAGACCAGCGGCACCAGCCCAAATCTCACCAGACACTTTAAAGTGTCTGTGAGGGAGGGGAAGAAGAGCATGTGAAAAAGTAGAGAGGAAGGATATACGGTAGTGCAGGTTAAATCGGAACAGAATAACCCTTTAACTGCCTCTGCCTCTGGACCAGAATTCTTGGCTGCGCGACCTTGGTCACACTTAGCGAGAACCTGCTCAAAAGTTGAAAGATGGCCATCTAATGAGCCGTACTTGCCGCTGAGGCCATCTGTACTCGCTGTCATAATACAGCTGAAAGGCAACAGCTGAAGGAGGAGGAGGAAGAGGAGAAGTACTGCTATGACCCCAGAGAGCAGGTCCAGAGCCTTTCTCACGTTTGATCCAGGCCTGGCTCTAAAATGAAACATTTATTAGCTACCTTAATCCTCTGTATTAGTGCTAGCAGACAGACCTTTATTGATTTACTCCTTATGTTTGTATTATCCACACATGCACATGGAATATGGTGTTTCTGGAAATAGCTCCTGTTCCTCTAATAGATGCTAGGCTATTAATAATTGCCCGACATCATTTAAATAACCACCTCCTTCAAATAGACATGTCTTTCTTCCCCTTAATAATGGTCCATATTGTCAGTTTTTAAAAATTAAATTATATTGCTTATCAAAACAGCAGTACCTACCCAGCTAACACGTGGAGAACGTTGTAGATGTGCTCCCTGGGCAAGATAGCGTTAGAGAGAGTGTGTGTTCTGGTGGTTAGCATTGACATTAGACTGACAGGTGGTCTCCCTGCAATGTTGCGTGAGTCGGAATTATTTAGATCCATGTGCTTTATTAGTTTCACTGAGTCTGGCTCTTTGTTGGTGTGTCCTCCATTTCTCCAAAAACAATTTTTGTCATAACTTTCCTAGTTTTGCTGTTAAAAAAAAAAGTATTTCTACAATGTGTCACTGCCCCCTAAAAAAACTTGCTACTCATGACTCCTGTTTGCCAAAGTCCGGGCCGCACATTTGTGGAGCTGCACGCTTCCACACGTCACCTTTTACAGCGCTGCTAACTCACAGATACCGGGTTTGTGGCTGTGGATGGCCATGATGAACACTTCATCGTCTGTGATTGCTTGTATTGGAATACTGAGTAAATGCATGACGCAAGGAACTTCCTGGTTTCACTAATAATGTGAACAGTGTAGGAATTTGAGGCCACATTGCGAGGCATACCGCCCCCCCTAGCACAGTATAGCACGCACCAATAAATGTTGGGCCCTATGATTTATGCGGTAACAAAATTGCGGACGGAATTGTGGCCAATCTCACCAACACACACAATACTTATGGCCTTCAAAATAAGATTGCTGTTTGTCACAGCTTGTCTATTTGTGTAAACAAAATAAGGGTGCCATAAAAAATATCTTACATTAATAATGCAATTGTAATTGCATTGATGACTACATTTTTCTTAACCATAATTATGGTTATTACAGTTCATTGAAGATGTTATAGCAATATGTGCAGAGGTTGACATCCCATTAGAAAACTTAGCCAGGCTACATCCATTTGTCATTTCTGGGCAAAATTGCCCAATGATGTATTGTATCAATAAATGTAAGGATTTTTGCATTTAGTCAATGGACATTTTATTCACTAACCCAAAAAGCACACACTCTATGCTGGTAAACGTCCTCCTACCGGTTGGTCTTGGCCTGAACAACTCCCAAGGGAGGCGTCCAGGGACATCCTAACCAGAAGCTCGTGCCACCTCATCTGGCTCCTCTCAATGCGGACGATTTAGAGATTGCGCCCTTTTCCGGGCAAGAACCATGGACTCAGATTTGGAAGTGCTGATTCCCATCCCAGCCGCTTCACACTTAGCTGCGAACCGATCCAGTGAGAGTTGAAGGTCACTGCTCGATGAAGCCAGCAGGACCACATCATCTGCAAAAAGCAGTGACCGAATCCTGTGGCCAACAAACTGAAACCCCTCAAAGCCCTGGCTGCGCCTAGAAATTCTGTTCATGAATGAACAGATTTGGTGACAAAGGGCAGCCCTGGCGGAGTCCAACCCTCACTGGAAACGGGTCCGACTTATTGCCGGGAATGCGAACCAAACTCTGACACCGGTCATAGAGGGAACGAACTGCCTGGATTAGGTGGTCCGATACCCCATATTCCCGGAGCACTCCCCACAGTATTCCCCGAGGAACACGGTGGAATGCCTTCTCTAAATTCATAAAACACATGTAGACTGTTTGGGCAAACTCCCATGCACCCTCAAGGACCCTACTGAGAGTATAGAGCTGGTCCACAGTTCTACGACCAGGACGAAAACCACACTGCTCTTAATTAATCCGAGAGTCCACTATCTGGCGGATCCTTCTCTCTATAACCCTGATTAGACCTTCCCTGGAAGACTGAGGAGTGTGATCCCACGATAGTTAGAACACACCCTGCAGGCCCCCTTCTTGAAAAGCGGGACCACCACCCGCGATGCTGTGGGCGTGTCAACCAAGACACGCCCACAGCATCCAGGGCCTTAAGGAACTCCAGGCGAATCTCATCCACCCCCGGGGCATTGCCACCAAAGAGCTTTTTTGACCGCTTCGGTAACCTCAGCCCCTGAGATATGGGAACTCATCTCAGAGTCCCCGGGCACTGCTTCCATGTTGGAAGACGTGTCGGTGGGATTGAGGAGGTCTTCAAAGTATTCCCTCCACAACATCTCGAGTCGCGGTCAGCAGCACACCGTCCCCCCCCATACACGGTGTTGACTGTGCACTGCTTCCCCCTCCATGGCCTTGCCGAATTCCTCCCATGTACGAGTTTTTACCTCAGTGACTGCCAAAGCCGCTGACTGCTTGGCCTGCCGGTACCTGTCAGCTGCCTCCAGAGTCCCTTGGGCCAAAACGGGCTGATAGGATTATTTTTTCATCTTGACGGCATCCCTCCCCGCTGGTGTCCACCAACAAGTTCTGGGATTACCGCCACTACAGGCACCGACCACTTTACGGCCACAACTTCGATCAGCCGCATCGACAATGGAGGCAAGAAACATCGCCCACTCGGACTCAATGTCCCCTGCCTCCTTCGGAACTCGGTCAAAGCTGTCCCTCAGGTGGTAGTTGAAACTCCTTCTGACAAGGCACTCTGCCAGACATTCCCAGCAGACCCTCACAATGTGTTTGAGTCTGCCAGGTCTGACCGGCATCCTCCCCCACCATCTAACTAACAACTATCTAACTAACCATCAACTAACCACCAGGTGGTGATCGGTTGACAGCTCCGCCTTACTTTTCAATCGACTGTCCAAAACATGTGGCCGCAAGTCCGACGACAAAACCACAAAGTCAATCATCGAACTGTAGCCCAGGGTGTCCTGGTGCCAAGTGCACATGTGGACACCCTTATGCTTGAACATGGTGTTTGTTATAGACAATACGTGACGAGCACAGAAGTCCAATAACAAAACACAGCTCGGGTTAAGATCAGGGGGGTCGTTCCTCCCAATCACACCTTTCCAGGTCTCACTGTCACAGCTAACATGAGCGTTGAAATTACCCAGTAGAAAAAAGGAATCCCCCGAGGGAGCACTCTCTAGTACTTCCTCTAAGGACTCCAAAAAGGGTGGGTATTATGAACTGCTGTTTGGTGCATATGCATAAGTTGTTTGCATAAGCGCAAACAACAGTCAGGACCCGTCCCCCCACTCAAAGGCGTAGGGAAACTACCCTCTTGTTTACCGGGTTAAACTCCAACGTGCAGGCTTGGAGCCGGGGGGCAACAAGAATTGCCACCCCTGCCCGTTGATTGGTTCCAGAACCCTTGCTGTGCTTTGAGGTGAGTCCGACTATATCTAGCCAGAATTTCTCCACCTCACGCACCAGCTCAGGCTCTTTCCCCGCCAGAGAGGGGACATTCCAAGTACCGACAACTAGCTTCTGTAGCCGAGGATCGGACCGCCAAGACCTCTTTTTATTTTTTTTTCACTATTACTTTCCTATTTTTCTCTTCAAATCCCCTCCTTCTTTCCTCTAACTGGTTGCCTCTTAACATCTTCATGTTTCTTTCTAGTTCTGCAAGTCTCTTGTGACTGGGCCTTTACCACCTCATGCAGCTTACTAGTGTGCCTCCATGCACATTTTGTATGTGTGTGTGTGTTTGCACAGTCTGTGGGTGTGTTGTAAAGCCAGAAAGGAAAGAAGGCCTCCTAATTTGCTAAGTGGATTCATCCATCTGACAGAGGACAAAGATTCTGCTTGGCTTCACTCCTGTGATCCGGCCCCCCACAAGGGGAGTCAAAGTGGTGCCCAGATGAGGGGTCAGCACACGTGGCCTCGAGGTGTGGCACTGCTTTATTGTTTCTCTTCACAGAGTTGATCATTGATTTAGTTACTGGTTGTTTTAATTTTTTATTTAATAGATTTGTTGTATTTGTCACTATTCAAGTGTGGTGTGGTCTGTGATTTGGCAATGAGGGTTTATTGTGTCACCTTGCCAGCAAACGTACATCTTAGGAATTGCTTAAGTTAAATAAATAAAAAATTTAGGTTTTATTTGATTGTCATTCATATGTATGTTTTGAGAACATAATAATTATTTTAAATCCTATTATAATATACTATATCATATAAACGGCATATAAAATGGGTGGATTATAATGCAATATTAGGAAATACTACAGTATAATTTAGGTTTCAAGCAGCTGTCCAAGAATGTCATTCTAAACTTTATCCCAGAATAACACAATTACAGCAAAACGGGAAAGCTAAGAAGAGAAAAAATAAGAAAATAGAATACAATAGAAGAATAAATGCGATGTGCAATAATACATAATAAAAATAATAAGATTCAATAAATAATACATTATAATAATACATAGTTGTGTGTGTGTGTTTTTTTTAATATATATCTCCCCCTCTGTTGTGTTGAAAAGCAACATCGCATGGGGGAGGAATGATCTTCTCAGTCTGTCAGTGAAGCAGGACAGTGATAGTAATCTGCCACTGAAAGTTATCTTCTGTTGGGGGATGATGCTGGTAGTCCATGATGGAAAGGAGCCTCTTCAGTGTCCTTTGCTCTGCCACAGATGTCAGGCTGCCCAGTTCAGTGCCAATCATAGAGCCTGCCTCCCTCACCAGTTTCCTTCTTCTTCAAGCTGCTCCCCCGGCACACTACTGCATACAGGATGGCACTAGCTACCACAGTCTGGTAGAAGATCTGTAGCAGCTTCTTGCATACGTTGAAGGAGGAAGTACACACAGCTCTGTCCTTTCCTGCACAGAGCATCAATGTTGGCAGTCCAGTCCAGTTTATTATTTATTATTATATAGATTTATTATTCCATTGATTACAAATATAATAATAGAAAATTACAAATTTGCATCTATTCATCAGCCTCATTTCTTTTTGCCACCTGCATCAGTACCCTAGGTGAAGACATGTATCCAACAGCAGGTGGTGGTGTTGAGTTTCCAGAGCATCCTGACTTCTGCCTCTTAAAGCACATTCCTTTTGTTTTCTGTTCAGTCTCATTCAAACTGATGAGGGCGTCTGACATTATTATCACCGAGCTAAATGTCTGCCACACACGCACACACACACATGCACGCTGGAATAGTAGTGGTGACACCTTAAGAAGGGTTGTGCTTTGAAGACATACCTGATCTTCAAATGCTTGGATGTTATGTACAACTCAAACTTTCTGGAAGGTTCCTTTGTGTGAACCATGGTCTGCTTTTGTAGTGTAAAAGGTCACATGTGTCCCCACCAAGAGAGGCTTGTATAATTCTAATTTAAATACATTTTACATGGAACATCTACATTTCAATGCATGTTAGAGAGGTCATCTCACATTCTTTATCGCTGAAGTAATCTTAAAGTGTATACATATGTTTTCTTTAGCCCAATAAAAGACTATCTATCAAATATTTTGCACCAAAGCCTTCAACCTAGCCTGAACCTGCGGTGCAGAGGTAATTTAGTGTTGCACGCATGTTTTATGTGGCAGCGCGTCTTTGATGTTGAGTTGCAGCGATCTAGCCGACATTTTATTGCCATGTTGAAACTGAGGACAGCACAGGTTGTGTTTTGTAGCATTAAAGACAGAGAGGTGAGCTTTGGTTTCCGTTTAAGGGAGTTTTTCCTTGACTCCGTGGCCAAAGTGCTTGCTCACATGGGTTTCAGTTTTCTTGAACGTATGAGGAGCTTGGTTGTAGACTGCTCTATGTGTAATGAGCATTGAGATGCTGTGAACTGGCGCTATGAAAATAAACTTGAAAGATGATTCCTTTTTGTTGCTGGCCCAACTTCTTGTGCTTGGGGTTTTTACCCTAATATATACACAAATACAGTGGTACCTTGGTCTGCCCGTTTTAGCGCATTTGCTGGTTAACATCTAAAATTTTTGCAAACATTTTTCCTTGACCTGCGTTCACCCGCATGGCACGCAATTTGTGTAACTGTCGTTTTTGCTCACGTGCCCAAGATGAAATCCCGCAATATGAAATTTTACACGGGCTCCTGCATTGCATTGTGAGCCATAGGCGGCATTTTTAGAGCAACAGCGTTTGTTTTTATCAGAGTTGGTGCTGCCAGAGAGAGATACACAACGTAACAAACACATGGACCATACAAAAGAGAAAGGCGTTGGACCGTACCGAGGCAGGGTACACCCTGGACTGGTCACCAACTGATCACAGACAAACAACACATTCATGCTCAGATTCATGCCTATTGACAATTTAGAGACTCCAGTTGACCTAACATGCATGTTTTTGGAATTTGGGAGGTAGCCAGAGTACCTGGAGAAAACCCATGCACACATGGGGAGAAGATGCAAACTCCCTCTGAGCTTCCCAATCTCTTGAGTGCATGGCCAACATTCTAACTGCTGCTTCAAGTTTCACATTTTCTTGTTATTGTCGTAGCTGACATAGGGATTTGCCTGAATTTGTCACATAATTCCTCTTTTTGTTTACCGTTGCGTAAAAATCTTAGATGAAGCCCTCCTTCACAATTCTCCCATCAGTGAAAGATGTTTTGTTTTGCTCCAATATCCACACAATCCATAGTGTGGCGCACTATAAAGATTTCCATGTTGCTGTGCCATAAATGAATGCGTTATGACTCACATAGATTTTCCCATACCGGGATCTATGCAATGTTATTTTCAGCGCTTTCACTTTCCACTTGGGTGGATACTTCTCCTCGAATGATGTGTTTTTTGTCAGGTTGTTACATTTTCTACAGTTTTAGAGCATTTGAGACCCAGCGATTTGGCACTGGATTCTGGAAGAATGAACATACATTGGTCTGTCCATTCACTTTCAAATGTTCAGTTTTCTCTATCAACTTTTGTTTTGTTTGAGCAAGGCATGTGTCTGCCTGTGGTGTAACCTGTGTGACGGTCTATTGTTGATTTATATACTATACTGTAAATTATTGTTGATTTATATACTATACTGTAAATTATTGTTGATTTATATACTATACTGTAAATACAAACAACAATATTTCCAAACATTTAATACCATAATAAATATATTTAATGTACGGCTCCAAAACACAAAATGTAGTAGTTGTAATAGTCTCCTAATAGGAGACTATTAGGTTTTGTGGGTGTACCTAATCATATACCCAGTGGATGTATGTATGTATACTGTATGTACAATACAATCTGACTCAATCTTTAGTCTATACCAGTGGTTCCCAAACTTTTTCTGCAGCACCCCCTTTTGGAGGTGAAATGATTTTCAGCGCATCCCCCACCTGAAAAATATAGTAATAATAAAAAGTGTTCGTGGTAGCCCCGTCATAACGCCGGGACCCCCCAGTTTGAAAACCAACGCTCTATACTATCGATCTGTGTTGATGTACTGAACATACACTCTATACATTTCATAGTCAAGTAGACTACTCCAAAAATTAAAGTAAAATAAACAATATATGACAATGGACTGCGTAGTTTAGGTGATCACATAAGTTATGCAACATCTTCATTCGAAGGTCAATACTCAACATCTATGGTTACTATTAACATTATTAGTTAACATTATTAATATTAACTATTAACATACTATTTAATATTGTTGTACAGAGTACAGAGTAAGTATTCAAAGGTCATATGTGAAGGGTGGGATTGACTCACATTATAAAGTAAAATGCATTTTAAATTAGTAAAAAATATTCTTGTTTTTCCGACCACGCTGCTTCTAAAACATGACTATTCAGGCTACTAAACCACTTGAACCTCTGTCACAATAACACTCGCCCCAAATCTCTATCTAATCTCTCTTTCCGAACAATTAATTACTCTAAGTGCACGTGCGGCTCCAGGCAAGCGTGTTTGTTTATGCAGGCCCTGCCGGCCCCCAGGTATTGCCGTTACACTGGTGTTGTGCTGCGTGGCTGCGTGCATGATTATCGACCAGCGTGTCATGCAGGATAAGGCCCGGTGTGCCTCTGTTGACTGCTTTGCGGTCAGCGCTGTAGGGAGGCAGGCATTGTGGTTAGCCTGCACACAGCCAAGGATGTGTAAGAAGAGCGGCTGTGTGTGTGTGTGTGTTTGCTCTGTACCATCTTTGTCTGCTTTCATATTGTTTATATTCCTTGTAATGAAAGGCACCTTTTGGTAAATTACATTGGAACCTTAAAGGCCAAACAGAGCCTATTTTGGTATGTGTTCAAATTTGAAGATTATTTTTTTCAAAAGAAATAATGGAACATTTTTATACCAGGGTTACCATGATAAAATCTTTTTTTAAATAAAAATAATATTTTACCATTCATAACTCTCATAATTTCCCCTCACAGGATTAATAAATGATTTGTATTTACATGTCTTTATCTGTACAAGTGTAAAAAGAAGTTAAGCAGAGTTATAATACTGTATTGCATGTTGAATTGTGAAAGTGTAATCATATTACAGTATGTTCCTTTTGTTTCACGTTTGACTATGACATCACAATTATCATAAACATTACCTTTAAAAAAGTACCTTATACATCAAATCATCATTTCTCATGAACAGTCATACAAGTGTAAAAATAAGTCATAATTTAACCCTTATGAAATGCAAACCGCTAAGACATTCAAGTAATAATGCATAAAGCATTAAGTTGCATAAAGTTGCATAAAACTTTCCAGTTATCGCCGAATAGAAATATAATATGAATACTTTTGCACAGTCTTGCTGTTTTGAATGTGAAAGCTAAAGAAAAAGTTAATACTGTGTCAAGCTTTAGTCAGGTAGTTAGAGGAAGCCCCTGACGTTTACGTTTTGTGCTACTTTGAGACATCCTTTTCTCTGAAAATGGTGCACGGCCATTTAAATTTTGTGATACCACTGTAGCTGTAAAAAAGGAACCAACTCCAACATACAGTATTTATGTCACTTTTTACTTCCTGTAGGTGTAATGGTGGTAGGTGTCCCAATACTTATATTTATGCACGAACATGCACATATAAGAAAAAGCAGCACTTTTTACACCCTTTTGGAAACGCCTTAAACCTAGCTTGTGTGCTTTTTCGACTGACGGGCATAATGGTATAATTCCTTACTTTCTCCCGCTTTACTGTATTATTGCATTCCTATTAGCATCCTCCACCTGCAGCCTGACCACATACACAGAAGAGCATCTGGAGCTAATCCAGACACCTCTTATGGACACCTCTTATAAACGCTTTGAGATACTGAGATGCACTTTTGCCATGCCCTGATTCCCCATCCTCTTCCCTCCTTTGCTTGATGATAGAAGCCGTCCTGAGAGCCTCATCAATTCTTCATGGGCGCCAGCTACTAAACACAAACAATATCTGACGGAGGTTTTGCCACAGGCAAGCCCAGAGCACCCTAAACCTCCTCTCCCTTTGTATTCTCCCGCTATGTTTGGCAAGCTCCACTGGTTCCCATACAGTGGCTGCAGGAACAGGGACATCGCGCTCGACATCCAGTGGAGTGTTTGATGCGATGTATTTAGCCTTGGCTGATCTTGACTCTTGTCAGGACAAGCCAGTATTGATTATTTTGCATTTTATTGTTTTGGAGCGTTCATCAAGCGATAAGCGTAGCCATTTTGTGGTATCAAGATCATTGCAACTTGTTTGTTGCAGTCAGTTTTACTTTAAACTATAATGACCAGAGCTATTTCCTGTATAAATGTGGCCATAATCATGAGAGAATAAGCATGCATCAACAGTAATATGCATTGTGCAACATAGCATGAAATTCAACCCTCAATGTTGAAATATCAATACGGAAATTTACCACATTAATGTGTAATATGAAGTTAATAAATATGTGAGTAATAGATGGCAATATAATTAAAATATTATCTAAATAATTGAGACACTTTGTATGTTTTATCAAATGCTGTACAAGGAATTGTTGCATGTTGTCATAACATTATATAATGTTGTTTATTTAAAAACATGCATGTTTGTTAAATTGATGTCTCCAAAATTGTCCATCGGTATGAATATGAGCGTGAATTGTTGTTTTGTGTGTCCTGCGAATGACTGGCGATCAGTCCAGGGTGTACCACGTCTCTCACCGGCATACCCCCACGATGCTAATGAGGATAGAAAATGGATGGATGGAGGGTTGTTTATCGTTTTAGTATTAATCAACCCATTTGCAGGCGGTGCATTTGCTACCTTGGCCCTCAGTGGGGTCTGAACTGACTTAACCATTCTCTTAATAATAATTATACAAACCAACAACAATATACAAATGCAATATAACAATGCAAGGCACTAGCGCACGGGTCTTCAATTAGATTTATCCAAGGGCCAGAACTTTTCTCTGTGGGAGAAATGGGGGAAATGATAATAAAAGGGTCAGACAACTCCAAACATCTACACCACAACATTATCTGGAGTAGTTCACAATCAATATTTATCTAATAACATGACAAAACCAGAAAACTATTACATAAAAAACATCTACCGGTACTCACAACAGATGTCAAAATCTACTCCTCCATTGTGGTTGTAACTTCTCTTGTCTTTGCTCTAATCAACCAATCATTGGAAGGAAACTTTATTGCGGGCCAGCTAGCTGGCCTTGTGAGGCAAATCTGGAATCTGACTGGTTAAGAAAACAGCCCCATTGCTAAAAGTGTTTAAGTGACATACTGTAGTCAAGCACTCCTGATTCGGAAGGCCCTGGGCAGATTACATTGACATGGAAACACATAGAAGCTGAAATCTGATTGCACAACAAACAATCTAACACACACATACACACACTGGAAGCAGTGCAGCCAGGAAACATGCTACAAAATGAAGATAATATGCTGTTGGGAATAAATGAATACACTTAGTGTGGAACAAATACTAGAAGTTAAAGTGTAAATGTTGGTCGTTGCATCTGATAGCGTAAAGCCAGCAGAGAAGGCTTTACTGGCTTGTATTGTTATTATTGATTGTACATGTATTAATGACAGACCTTTGCAATCGGTATTATTGGCATTACATGATATAATAATACATTCTGAGCTTAAAGTATATTTTCTATTGCTCTTGCTGTTAAATACAGTATATGGTCATGTATGATCTTACAGTATTTAACTTGAACTCATCACTTAACACTGCATATAAACAGGGATTGGGACTCATTGCTTTCTGTTTCTGTTCTTAGAGTGATTTGGTGTATAACATTAAAGAATTATATAATAGAAAACATAAATATGCATTGGTGGCACTTTCTTTCCAATTGTTTATGTAGTATTTTATAATTGATGCAGAGTAGTGTTTCAGTTGCTAAATGGTATATGTAGAACTTTTTTAAATAGACAATAGTGTGCCACACATTATGCCAAGCATCAAGCAGTTGGGCAAATGTGGGACTGGAAAAGAAATAAAGCAAATATTTTTATCAACTTTGCTCAAATTAGATAAATAAAATAAATAGTTAAATATTTGCATATTGTAAGTTGAATAATGATTGAAAATGTGTAATGGTAATGGTTTAATTTAGTTTGAACATGCATGTAAATGACATTGGAATACATCACTTAATACAATAGACAGTTCCACATTTCCAAAAGGAGTAGGAAGAAGCAAATCTTATTTAGTCCTACTCCCCCAGGGTCTCCCCTATTTCAATACATTTGTATACTTCCTGCATTTAGTAAGTTAAATTGCATACGTAAGGTAATGTGACAGTGTGTTAGATGGAATGCAAGTGAGACTAAAGTCGCATGGTGGCTGAGTGGTTAGTATGTTGGCCACATAGTTTGACTCTCCGCTTGGGCATCTCTGTGTGGAGTTTGCATGTTCTTCCCATGCGTGCAAGGGTTTCCTCCCACATTCCAAACACATGCATGTTAGATTAACTGGCGACTCTATATTGTCCATAGGTATGAATGTGAATAGGTATTTGTCTATATGTGCCCTGCCATTGGCTGGCGACCAGTCTGGTCAACTGGGATACGCTCCCGTGGCCCTAGGGAGGATAGAAATGGTAGGATAAAAAAACAAGAAAATGCATAATTGGGATTGAGACATTAAAAAAAATGAGTTAGCAATTTATATACATATAAACAATCATTATCTTAGCAAAAGTGCAGATTTAGGCTGAATCCCAGTTCTACCCATTAGCTCTTCCCCGTCATCTTACCCCATGTCCTACTCTATAAAGCTGTCATAAAATGTAAAACTGTCATCGGACCTAAGCCAGAGCATTTGATTCCTTCAAAACACAGACTATCCCCAGCCCAAATAAGGTTGTCACTGGTGCCCAGTGCAGTCCAATTACTATCTGCAAGAAAAGAGTCTTCTACTTCAACGCCACAAAATTGGACGTCTGACATTTGCATGAAAGAACCAAAAATGGGACATTTATAGGTGGAAAAAAGTTTTATTCTCTGAAGATAAAAAATGACGGTGAGGTTCCTGATGGCTCCAAGGAGATCCCAATTAAAAATGTTCCAAATGGCACAGTGGAGGGGGCACCACCACGATCTAGGGTGCTTTATCCTTCAACAAAACAATGTGTGGGGTGTGAAATGGCAGCTGACTATGTGGCGATATTGCAGAAGGAGTCCCTCATGACTCAAGGCCCTTGTCTCTGTAGTAATGACTGGGTTCTTCAACAGGACAATACTGTAGTTCACAATGCCTGACAAACAACTGCTCCCTTCTGTGGGACCATCATGCATGTTCTCCGGCTCTAAATCCAATTGAGAACATTTGAGGGTTAATGGCAAGGGGTGTCAACAAAAATAGACACGAGTTCCAATAGTGGAGTCCTTTTTGAATTTATTTATATTTAAATTTAAGGGTAGTTAATTTTTTCAAACTATCTTTTTAAACATTGCATTAACTGATGAAGAGTCTTTTTCAGTTTATTGGTTGTTTAAAAAAATGTGTTTATCGTCAAATTGTTTCACTCCCATTTCTTCTTTTTGCATTTTGAAGCTGTCCTACACTCCTTAAAATCTAACGATGCCAAATTAGATTGTACATTTTTGCAGTTTTTCCAAGTGGTCTTAAATTTTTGATCAGGAGTGAGTTGAGCGCAACAGAAATACAGGTATTCCTTGTTGCAAGGCAGAGTTTAGTGGGCTCGATCACAATTGCCTTTGATGTATACCAGCCATACCCATTAAGGTATTTAAATTTCAAAACTGTGGCTGGTGACATCATGTCCCTGGTCAGTAATCAGACAAAAACAGGATGTCGGACGAGATGCACACTACAGATATTATTCCAAAGACTCCGATTACGATATTAGCCGCTGATCATATCAATTTCACAGCTAAATTACTGTTTTGTATTAGATCAAAAATATTGTTCAGTAAGAAAAACAGCACCATCCAGTAGTAATTTTCAGTAGCACAATTGTCATTAAGTAAAGAGCATTGTGGAGCTTTACTCCCAATTACCACTCCCCTCAGCGCTCACATAAATCACACATTGTTGTCACACCTGATTTATTCTCTGGCCAGCCTCAACGGTTCCTCCTCGGTCCCCATCTTCTCACAGAAAGGGAGTAGCTTTACCTGCTGACCTGTCGTGCTCCACATCGAACGCAATCGCCGGTTTGATTGCAGGAAGTCGCAGTCTAGGAGCAACAATAGCCACCTGCTCATCGAAGCTGTTATGATCGTTTAATGGTCTTCCATTACCGCCTCGTTATCCTAAAAGCCACACTGTTGCAGTCTCCCCGTTTTGATATCACTTTCATTAAAAGGCTCGCAATGGCGTATATAAGTCATTTGCTGAGTGTGTGTCTGTGTCCGCGTGTTTATGTTCGTGTTTATAAAAGAGTGGCTGAGGTGCAGTGTATTTTTATCTGGAGCATCGATCTGTTTCATCCTTCCCTCGTTCTGCTTTTCTGGCTGTGGAAGCCTTGACCTTCAGTGTGGGAGGTAGCACTCAGCCGTGTCACACTCACACTTGCCCCCCCCCACACACACACACTAATACAGCCACAGCAGCACACTGACATATTCACTTGCATACTTAAACATACAGATAGCTTTTTTGCCAAACCTTTTCTGCAGAAAGATTCCAGTGTCCGCATATGTATTATTATTAGCTATTTGATTGATTAAATTATTATTATCATTACTGTACTAAACTTATGTGAACCATTAAAAAGAAATATGAGATCCATGGCATGACTGTCACAACATGCCTTTATCCTTAACATGACTTATTGTTTTTATGCACAGTGGTTGTGTGACAGGGATGTTAAAATGTTACCTAAAACATTGCCGGTGAAGGTTCTAAGACGGAAACAGTCTGACCCTGGAGTAGGCCTGCCACAATAATCACATCCAACTAACAATCCTACATTATTTTTAATCCTGATATTTTGTAGAGCCTGAAACTTTTTTTTGTGGAGTTATATGCACAAATGTCAAACTTTCTTTTTTCGCAATGTTAATGTTAAAAATTCCTGGATTCAGATGGTGATCCGCAACACCCCCAAAATTAGTTTTTCCATATGGCATTTCCAACAATTCCTGAAAATTCCATTCAAATCTGTTGGGAATATTTCATGTTTATTTTAAACACAAACAAACATACAAACACACAAATAGCGGCAAAAACATAACCTTTGCGCTGGACTTGGCAGAGGTAATAACACAAAAACATTGGAACTTACGTTTCATTTGCCGTGATTCCCAAAGTATAAAACTTCATTGTGCTCCAAACGCATTTTGCTGCATTGAGAACTTTGACCAAACTGACAAACAATTACCCCTCTTTAAACATAAACAGCATGTTCCACGCCCATGTTTGTAAAAGTGAATCAAGGAGGTGTACATGCAAATGACCTGTCATTCCTCCATTTGTCGTCGAAATTCAGACAATATTGAAAGTGACACTGATTTAAAATCTGAAATATGGCATAGTAGTGTCCATGAAACACATTTCACTTTTCTACTGATTTAGTCTTTCTAATCAATACACTTTGGGGAACTATTGTTTGCATGTTGCATTTCATTTATTTTATTTAAAAGCTCTTGATATTGTAATTACAATCTTAAATTTGCTTGAGAAATTAAATTGTGTTGCTTATAATGTGGTGTACTCACATTATTATGCCATATATTATCATTACATTAATAAAAAAATGGTCTCCAAATAATGTTGACAATAATATCGTTTATCGGTAATAATTTGTTATCCTGACTGGCCTATCCAGGAACAAATGATTTCTGTTTCTCACGGGGGAACAAAGACATCCTTTTTCTGACATTAGAGGTAGTATTGTTTGTGGCAAAAAATTCTTCTTCATTTACATCCCAAATAAAAGCCGTACACTCACACCAGACATAAGGTTCACCTTTGTCGTCAGCACCATCACAGACGGTGGTGGCTTCGCCTACAGTAAATCACCCCTGCCTCCTGCAAGGGGTCTGTCTGTGAGTGTTTGTGTGTGTATAAGATATTGTGTGTCTGAGTGTGTGTGTTCAGGACTTTGGAGTGAGAAGCCTGTTTCAGTGTTTTCATCGTGTGTGTGCGTGTGTGTGTGTGTGTGTGTGTGCTGCAGGTTTCAGTAGCTGCTGGGCCCATGGATTGATGTCCGCTGCCTCCCCCTCGAGGCCCAGATCGGTGGGATAGTGTGTCAGTAGGACAAAGACATGGCGCCATCCGTCCTGCTCTACGGGCCAGTAACTAGAATTAATTACAAACCAATCGAATTGGCTGCAGCCAATTGGCAATCTAATTGGTAATTTCAGCTGCCCATCTAGTCACCGTCGGTTATCTCGTTATATCGCTCAGGTGGTTGTGGGAGAGAACTAGTCACACGGTGCTTGTGGATGGCATTCGAATAAATTGAATTACAGGAATTTTAGGATACACAGAGAGCTGTAAGTGCTACATCAATTATTTTGCTGTTTGCAACCTTCTAGCACAGGGGTAAGGAAGCAATGGTTCGGGAGCCAGATGTGGCTCGTTTGATGATGACCATATATGGCTGTCAGCCGTTTCTTAACACCATAACATTTATTTATTTAAATGTTTTTTTTTTTTTAAATATATGTCAAATATCTTGCTTACAACAGGGGTCTCCAAAGTGCAGTCTGAGTGATTATTTGGCCCCCGGGACATTGTAAAAATACTATTTAACAAAAAACTTTAAGGAAACAGCAACAATTTAAAAATCAGCAGTAATTTTAAAAATAAAATAAGTACAAATTTAATGGAACAAAAAAAGTTGTAATAATGGAAAATTAGCGGAAAAATTTATAATATTCAGTCAAAATATTACAGGAATAAAGTCACTATTACAGGAAAAGATGGAAAAACTAATCAGACAGAAATCAAAATATTAATTTTACATAAATAAAAAAAGTACAAATAATTTCATTTTAGTAAGAAAGTTATTATTATTATTATTTTTAAATATATATTATGAGAAACAAATAAAACAATATAAAGTTGTATTTTTTGTAATATTAGATTGGGGGAACATTTATATGGGAATAAAGTTGAAATATTGTGCGAATAAAGTAATAATTAAAAAGTCAAAAATATAATTTTTGTTTTATAATGTATAATGTGGCCGCACGGTAGCTGAGTGGTTAGCACATTGGCCACACAGTCAGGAGATCTGGAAGACCTGGGTTCAAATCTCCGTTGGGCATCTCTGTGTGGAGTTTGCATGTTCTCCCCGTGCGTGTGTGGGTTTTCTCCGGGTACTCCGGTTTCCTCCCACATTCCAAAAACATGCATGTTAGCTTAATTGGCTATTCTAAAATTGTCCATCGGTATGAATGTGAGTGTGAATGTTTGTTTGTCTATATGTGCCCTGCGATTGACTGGCGACCAGTCCAGGGTGTACCCCGCCTCTCGCCGAAAGGCTGCTGGGATAGGCTCCAGCATTCCCGTGACCCTAATGAGGATAAGCGGTACAGAAAATGAATGAATGAATGAATGAATGTATAATGTTTTGTGTAATGTTTTTTTGTTGACATTTAAAGGAAAAGATGACATTAGATTAGATTCCAGTGCCCCACCAATCTCGCTTAAATATTCCCCACACATTTTAAAGTATAAAATCTAGGGGTACTCACCACTAATAAATGATAATGTAAGATGATCGATAAAGAGATGGACTCAGATAGACAGTGTAGCCTGGTCCTCAGGCTAGCAAGCTAGAGAAGGCATTTGTCTAAGGTGCGTCTGCATAATTCACTCTGCTTGCCTGTTGTAACTGGACTTGCAACTTATGACTTGCAACTTATGATAATACAGTCACGTTTATCACAGTTAATGGGTTCCAGCGCCGACTGCAATAAATGAATTTCCACGAACTAGGACTAAATATTAATAAATGGAATGTGTTTGTAGTTAAGAGAACCTGCTTTTAACAGTATTAGAGCCCTGTAGACATGAAATAACACCCCTATGGTGACTTTTGTAAACATATTGCAGACATGATAAGCAATAATAAGACATAATAACTCACCATTAGTGTTTTAAAAGTTTCTTGTTGTTGTATTCCAAACTTAATGTTGGTCGATTGCTTGGCATAATAGCATATAGCAAGCAACCCAGCTAACTTGTTAACCTCCAATTCATTTGTTATAAACTTGAGAAAGTGGGGAATAAGGACGAAGAAGTCAAAAACGTCCACACGGAATGGGAGGAGAACGTTTATTCACTATTGCATGTTTGACTGCAAGGATCCACGGCTGCAAGGTAATATATTGTAATGTAAAGAAATGTCTCATCAGTGTAACGTTACTGACGCCTGAACAGAATAATATTATACTTGTCTTTCAACATTTCTTGATTCATAATTATCAGTACCACAAATCACAACTTACACTACAAATTATTACCAACATAGGGTTAATGAGATGGGATTTCTGCAGAAGAAAATGACATCTTTTTGGACGAAAATGTAAAAAAATGAGTGTTTTACAGAAAATCAGCCAAATTTGCTAAATCACAAATATACAAGAATTCACTGTATAGTATTACCAATGTACACATATAGTAGGATTTACATTATGGGCCACCTTCTGTTTATCGTATTTATCATTGTTGTATTTATTCAAGCCTTGTTTTTTCCAATGAAAGGTTGTTGAGAAAAAGCTAGTGATTCATCAACTGTCACTGTGGAAAATGTCTTGAAAGAGACTGCGCTGGACTCGTTCATGTGTCAGTGAACTTGTTGCTGACGTTGTAAGAAGTGTCCAGAGGTGAGGTTCACGCTACGACGGCAAAAGAGCCCCCTACCATTCTCTTCAAGACATTCCCCACAAATAAGCCCATTAGCCTGTACTATTGTGCCCCATTCTTTTGAGCCAATCAAGGGTATTTTCTTCTAGTATCGTAGCTTTGGAAATGTAACCGGTAACAATTGCGACCTTTTGCCTTTTTATAACCTTTGGTGTCATCCCCGTCTTGTCTCGAAATGTCAAGCAGCTCTTTCTGTTTTCAGCCAGCCGTCAACATGTCTGGCTCGCGTGGAGGAAGGCTGAAAGGCGTGTTAAGGTGCCAGGTTTCTGGAGGAACATCAATCTCTCAATTATGCCTGAAATAACCTGGCCTCACCTGACACTTCCTATGTTGCAAGACACCAGAGAGATTGGAGTGAAGGCAGGATGAGCGTAAAAGTTAAAAATGAAACCAACTGAAGGTAAATGTGATGACCGAGCTCCGTGAAATAGACAGGACAGTACAGTCTGGAATGCAACCAAGGTATTTTGCGCATTGTCAGCAAAACCGCAAGACTTTGCAAAACCTCGGTTCTGTGGGTTTCCTTTCGCTTTGTGTAGAAAAGTGAATGAAAAAAACAATAGGCCGTTATCCCAACACTAAAGTGGGCTACCTAAGATGATGAGGTACTAAGAGACAAAGGACCTGAGACATACAGTTTGGATTTCAAATTTTGCGGGTTCACTCTATCAAGGTTTTATGCATGTTTAACAAAATGTATGTATTCTTGCATTTAAAGATGTGTTATATTTGGTGTCAATAACGTTACTGTAGTGACAGGTTATTAACAATCAGTGTGCTAGAAATAACTCGGGGTTATAATATGTTATAATATGCACATTAGAACTTCATGTCATCAAACCTTGCCTTTATGCATTTCCACATACTGTAGTTTGAGCATTTGGGACCAAACTTGAGGGGAAGAAAAACAGGAAAAATACAGTATAGTAGTCTGCCTGTGCAGGTTGGGAAAAAGGTAGCACATGCACAATGGTGCATTCAAAGAACGTAGAACAAAGTGGAAGTGTAGCCACTCACTGCACACAAGTTTCTTGAAAGTTTCCCGCGACCCGGTGGTTGGGGATCTCCGGGCTAAAGAGTGCAATGATGTTCTGCATGGTGGGATAGAGCTAGTTTTTGGGAAATAAGTCCGTAGAAGAAGAGAACTAGGAAGTGTTCATGCTGTGTTTTGTGAACTAGAAGACATACTCTTCTAGTTCCCTGTGTCTAAGAATGTTCCTAACTAATTTACAGCCATCCTGCCATGATGTCATACAACCAGCATTACATTACCATTCATCACTGCTTCTCAATCTTCTGTCATGCCCCCCAACAGATGTTTCCAGGCCTTCCCGGTGTGAAATATAATTGAGAAACTGACAATATCTATTGATTTATCTGTACTGTACAGACTGAATAAACTCAAAACTGAAACCAGGAAAATGCAACAAAACTGATCGATAGATAGACATACAGACAGGCAGATCAATCGATAGATAGATAGATAGATAAATGGATGGATTGATAGATTGTTTGAGAGATAGATGGATACTTTATTAATCTCCAAGATAAATTTTTAAGAGTCAAATTGCATGATGAGTACAATAAATTTGTACATAACATCGTGTACTTCCTGCTTGTCATGCCCCCTTTGACCATTCACCTCACCCCCTAGAGGGTCACTTTGAGAAGCACTAAAGCACATTGATGAGATAATAGCCATGAATGTCCAGAAAAACACAACAAGGAACTCTCCCATTGGGAACTTGTGTCTAATTGCTGTAATAATGTCAAAAACTTTGCGGAAATTCACTTATCAGGGTTGAATCTGGAATTAACTGCAACAAACATACATTATTATATAAGACATTTTACTTTGACTTTATTTCATCAGTTAAAACACTCTGAAATATTAACAGGCTTTTTCACCAGGTCGCCTCCCTGGATCTGATTGGAGCCCTACCTGCGCCTAAATTGCCACCTACCTTGACTGCCTTTTCGGTTGCAATGACAGGAATAGACATGGTTTTAAAAATGCCTAGAAATACTTAGTAACTATTGGAAACGCAGTATGTCACAATAGGACCGTTTGGAGTCTGACGGGTACCAGTCACCATCTCTCTTGTATGTACGTGCACACATACTGTGACCTGCTTCATAAACATGGCAGCTCAGCGGGCTAAGTAGTATTTCAAAGTAATTCACCCGTTTATTGGCTTAAACAGAATGACCAGTACACCAATAAATTGATTAAGTCATAAAAGTGCAAGCTTTTAAGTAGCTAGGCCCTCCCCCGTTCGGTGCTTTCAGCACAAACCAAACATTGATTGCGCTCACGAGTGCTTGGCATCACGTCTAGCCTTTTTTTTTAACTTCCCATAAGAGCAATAAGTCAGTTTACAGATGTAAAATGTATTTTACATGAGCTGCGGTGTAGTGTAGTAGTGCTGCAAATCCCTGAGGGGAAGAAGAGGGAACACTGCACTCAATGGCGCTAATGAGGCTGCTCAAAAATGAGTTTACCTTTTGGATTCGATGGAATTTAATTCTTTGGAAATTGAACGTTACCTTCAGCACAACATGTGGTTAATGTTGCTGATCCCCCCGTTTCCCCCCCATTGTTGGAAACGCATCTGCATTAATGGAGTTGAAGATCTTTTGTAGGTTTCACAAAATCAGCTTGCGCATCAATGACTATTATCTGCATTTTCTTGAGCTCAGAGTGGCGCTGGGATCAAGACTTTCCACCTATTAAGTTAACACTGCTGATCTGTGCAGGATAAACAGGAATGGCAAACCAGATTAAAGGCACATTCCCTTCTCAGATGCCCCGCCTGCATTGTTAGGATCTCCCAGTTAGACCTCCAGAGCAAGATGGATGATCGATGGCTTGGCCAAAAATCGTTTGTTTAATCTGATTTGTAGGGATTTTCTCTCCTTTTGGCAATGGAAACGGTAAAGCGGCGGGGAGGGGGGGAGTGTGATGGGAGTCTGCTGAAACATCGGTTCAATATGGACATTATTCTGAAACCTGACACTACAGGAAATAGATATTGATCATGATGACCATTTACTCACTCTGTGGTGGTGTGTGTGTGTGTGTGTGGGGGGGGGGGGGGGGAAGCAAGATCTCCCATAAAGACGCTTAGATGAGAAGAGGTGGCATGATTATAGTTGAGGCTGCTGATTGCTCATACTGTATACTGTAAAGTAAGTAAAAGTTAAAGAAGTAAATTCTGTTTGAATGTGACCCTGAACAGTGTTAGCCAGGAGGCAAGAAAATGAATGAACGAATGCATTACCAAACAGAAATTTCAACAAAGTTCAACAAAGTTCTGCGGACTGGCAGAGTAATGTGCGTCAGTCCGCCCGGGGTGTCAATCAACCACCACTGATCCTGCGTCTTAAACAATGATGTGTTTCATTTATGGCTATAAGAACTACAATTTCCATGATGCTAAGAGTGCTTAGACAGGAAGCAGTTAAGTGGACGGTAATGTGTGTGTGTGACAAATCTTAAGAAAGTTTAATCAAGGGTAGCACTACGACTGCTTCTGGTTAGATTTTATACTCCTACGAAAAAATGTGTCCCACCAAAGCTAACAAGTGACACTAGGAGGTACGATTACAAGGTTTGTAGTGTGTTTTTCTGGAAGGTGGAACACAAATGTAAGTCACACCAAATTGAGCAGACTGAGCTTGCACTTTTATATTGTTTCAAAAAAGTCATAGTATTAAAAGTAAATACCACAACAATTCAAAGTTAAATGCAGGCTGAGCGAAGGAAATCCCAGCCTGAGTTCTCGAGCTAGACCCAACTCCACCAGGTCAGTCGATCCTTAGACATAATACCACCTCTGTGCTATTCACACTTCACTCTTCAGTCTTCTGGCTCTTACATCATTTATGTCACAGAAAGCTGCCTGTCTCGACTCAATAGGCAAAGCTTTCAACTATGGTCTATATCTTACCTGAATTGTTGAAAAATGCATTGCAGAGGCCGAATGCTGAGTAGTCATTTGTGTAAAAAAGAAAAAGATAGGTTCATGCCATTGTTTCTCCCAGCAATATCCCAGCTTCCACTTGTTTGCATCGCTACTGCAGTGGTTACTTCCTCTTCTTATCTCTGTCAAGTGTGACATTGCAAAAGTGCAAAGGTGAGAAGTAGTGTTTATCCAAATTTGTTAATCTATAATAGTTGGTTTATACAGTATACAGTACTACCCAGAAAATTTAAATATCCTGAAAATGTTGTTGTATTTCTGAAATTCAACTTAAAGGGTGAATTTGACATATTATGTAATCGAATAATATGCAAATCAGTATAGTTCAAGTTTTTTTTCCTTTGGATTTTGCTGATCAGGTCTTGCATCTTACATTTTTTAAAAAAGTTTTGTGTGGGATTTTGTTTTTTATAAGATGAAAATCTTAATCTACAATCTTAACTCCCCCCCCCCGCAGACCCACCACCTGCGGGGGCAAGCATAAGGGTCTGGTGCTGTGTGATTTGGGCAATGGTCGAGGGCGGGTTTCCGGGCAACCTGGTCTTCGGCGGCCAAATCTGGTTCTTGGGACATGGAATGTCACTTCTCTGGTGGGGAAGGAGGCCGAGCTTGTGTAAGAGGCGGAGAGATTCCGATTAGACTCACCTCAACCCACAGTTTGGGCTCTGGAACCAAATTCCTTGAGAGGGGCTGGACCTTGTTCTTCTCTGGATTTGCCGCAGGGGAGAGGCGGCGAGCTGGTGTGGGCTTATTGTTAGCCCCCCGGCTTGGTGCCTCTGTGTTGGAGTCATCCCCAGTAAATGAGAGGGTTATTTCCCTACGCCTTAGGGCTGGGAAAAGGGTCCTGACTGTGGTTTGTGTGTATACGCCGAACGGCAGTTCAGAGTACCCAGCCTTCTTGGAGTCTATCAGAGGGGTTCTGGAGAGCACCTCAGCTGGTGACTCCATAGTTCGGCTGGGAGACTTCAACGCCCATGTGGGCAATGACAGTGTGACTTGGAGGGGCGTGGTTGGGAGGAACGGCCTCCCTGACCTGAACCCGTGCGGTGTGTTGTTGTTGGACTTCTGTGCGAATTACAGTTTGTCCATAACAAACACCATGTTCGAACATAAGGATGTCCATAAGTGCACTTGGCACCAGGACACCCTAGGTTGCAGGTCTATGATCGACTTTGTGGTCGTATCATCAGACCTGCGTCCGCGTGTTCTGGACACGCGGGCGAAGAGAAGGGCTGAGCTGTCAACTGATCACCACCTGATAATGAGTTGGATTAGATGGCGGGGAAGGATGCCGGACAGACCTGGCAGACCCAAACGCGTAGTGAGGGTGTGCTGGGAACGTCTGGCAGAATCTCCCGTTCGTCGAGTCTTCAACTCTCATCTCCGGCAGAGCTTCGCCTGCATCTCGAGGGAGGACCGGGATATTGAGTCCGAATGGGCCGTATTCCGTGCCTCTATTGCTGAGGCAGCCAGTTGTGGTTGCGGCCGCAAGGTGGTCGGTGCCAGTCGTGGTGGCAAGCCCCGAACCCGATGGTGGACACCGGGGGTTAGGGCTGCCGTCAAGCTGAAAAAGGAGTCCTATCGAGCATGGATGGCTTGCGGGACTCCCGAAGCAGCTGACAGGTACCGGCAGGCCAAGCGGCACGCGGCTTCGGCGGTGGTCGAGGCAAAAACTCGGGTGTGGGAGGAGTTCGGTGAGGCTATGGAGCACGACTTTCGGTCGGCCTCGAAGAGGTTCTGGCAAACCGTCCGACACCTCAGAAAGGGGAAGCAGCCCCCAGTTCACACTGTTTACAGTGCGGACGGGGGCTTGCTGACCACGACTGTGGATATAGTTGGTCGGTGGAAGGAATACTTCGAGGCCCTTCTCAATCCCACTGACATGCCTTCCATAGAGGAAGCAGAGTCTGAGGATACGTACGTGGACAGTTCTATCACCGTGGCTGAGGTAATTGGGGTAGTCAAATCACTCCCCAGTGGCAAGGCTCCGGGGGTAGACGAGTTCCGCTCAGAATTTCTCAAGGCTCTGGATGTTGGAGGACTGTGTTGGTTGACACGCCTCTACAACATTGCATGGAAGTCAGGAACAGTACCTCTGGACTGGCAGACCGGGGTGGTGGTCCCCATTTTTAAAAAGGGTGACCGGAGGGTGTGTTCCAACTATAGGGGGATCACACTCCTCAGCCTTCCTGGGAAAGTCTACTCCAGGGTGCTGGAGAGAAGGGTACGACCGTTAGTCGAACCTCGGTTAGAGGAGCTGCAATGTGGTTTTCGTCCCGGTCGCGGAACACTGGACCAGCTCTACACCCTTGCAAGGGTACTCGAGGGTATGTGGGAGTTTGCCCAACCAGTCTACATGTGCTTTGTAGACCTGGAAAAGGCATTCGACCGTGTCCCTCGTGGTGTCCTGTGGGGGGTGCTCCGGGAGTACGGGATTGATGGTCCGCTTCTACGTGCCATTCGGTCCTTGTACAATCGAAGCAGGAGCCTGGTTCGCATTGCCAGCAGTAAGTCGAGCTTGTTTCCGGTGAACGTTGGCCTCCGCCAAGGCTGCCCTTTGTCACCGATTCTGTTCATAATCTTCATGGACAGAATTTCTAGGCGCAGTCAAGGTGTTGAGGGAGTCCAGCTTGGTGACCTTAGGATCTCGTCTCTGCTATTTGCAGACGATGTGGTCCTTATGGCCTCATCAGGCTGTGACCTTCAGCGTTTACTGGAGCGGTTTGCAGCTGAGTGTGAAGCTTCTGGGATGAGACTCAGCACCTCCAAATCCGAGGCCATGGTTCTCAGTCGGAAACGGGTGGACTGTACCCTCCGGGTTGGGAGTGAGGTCTTGCCTCAGGTGGAGGAGTTCAAGTATCTCGGGTTCTTGTTCACGAGTGAGGGAAGGTTGGAGCGTGAGATCGACAGACGGATCGGTGCAGCGTCTGCAGTAATGCGGTCGCTGTACCGGACCGTCGTGGTGAAGAGAGAGCTGAGCCGGAAGGCAAAGCTCTCTGTTTACCGATCGATCTACGTTCCCACCCTCACCTATGGTCATGAGTTATGGGTCATGACCGAAAGAATGAGATCGCGGATACAAGCGGCGGAAATGAGTTTCCTTCGTAGGGTGGCTGGACTCACCCTAAGAGATAGGGTGAGGAGCTCGGCCATCCGGGAGGAGCTCAGAGTAGAGCCGCTCCTCCTTCACATCAAAAGGAGCCAGTTGAGGTGGCTCGGGCATCTAGTCCGGATGCCTCCCTGGCGCCTCCCTGGTGAGGTGTTTCGGGCTTGCCCAGTCGGGAGAAGGCCCCCGGGAAGACCTAGGACACGCTGGAGGGACTATGTCTCACAGCTGGCCTGGGAACGCCTTGGTGTCCTCCCGATAGAGCTGGAAGAGGTCGCTGGGGACCGGGAAGTCTGGATTTCCCTACTGAAGCTGCTGCCCCCGCGACCCGGACCCGGATAAGCGGAGGAAAATGGATGGATGGATGAAAATCTTAATCAGCAAAGTTACAACAAGGAACTGCTTGAGATATATCAATTTGCGTGTAATGGCTCAATAACGTTGTTGGTTTCAACTTTTATGTTAAATTGGCAAAATAAAACTACTTTTACTCGATATTCTAATTTTTCAGGTAGAACAGCATATTTGTTAATGTTAACCTATATATGTTGTTAATTTCCTGAAAATGTTTGGTCCACTGACACACGTAGTGAGGAAGAACCTGATGAATTTTGGGGCAAATCTGGATACAATTGCAGTTAAAGGAATTTTTAAATTTTTTCTATTAAATCATAACGGAACCCTATCCCTCTCCCCGAGAATATGAATGACAGAGTTCTATCCATCTAATCCTAATGTTTTACAGTATATCACTCTCCATGAACCAGGAAGTGGCCTGTTTTAACAACGAACGGACACACAAACATTTTTTATCAGCAGAAGGTCACTATGGAACCGCCTTAGGAGCCCCGGATTCAGACATGGTTTGGTCCTGGTATGATCCTGTTATCCTTCATTGAAATAACATTTTTGCTCTATTAGATCTTAAGGAAGTTCTAAGTTATGTAGAGTTTCAAAATGACAAAAGAAGAAGTGGGATTGAGAAGTTGCTACTAAACAACTGATAACAAGTTTAAAACCATTCAAAAGCCAAAATGTTGGTAAATGTTTACTGTCACACTGTCATGATCTCTTGACGATAAGGGCAAAAAAACCCTTTCTCTTTATGAATATGTTTGGATTGTTAAGCTAAAAAAACAGGGCCTGAATGCATTTGAAACTTCTTAAAAGATCTTGAGGATTATGGAAAATAAAGTCAAGTGGTAGACACAAAAAATGTCACCAGCCCTGATTGGCTGTCCATCAAGTCAAGGGACGATCCTTGGCCGAAATGAAGTTTGTTACTCGTGCCGAGTGCAGTCCAATAACGAACTGAAAGCGTTTGCGAGACAAGAGTTTTAAGAAGACTAAAAATGAAAAAAATGTCTTCAATGGCCTTGTCTCCTTCGATGCCATAAAATTGCCTGTTTGGAATTTTCACCAAACATGGGACATTGAAAGGTGGAAGAAACTTAACAAAAAATCTACTCTTGCTGTTGTTTGCTGTTTTAAGTCGTTCAAACAAACTCAGTGTAGCTGTAGGTTGATTGCCTCACCAAGACACTCTATGTCATTGTGCAGTTCATGCACTTATGTATTATTCATAGAAAAAATGTATGTTGTTTTTTTTTTGCAGCAGTCCTATTTAGGGAACGCCCCTCCTGCATTGATCCAGACAGCGAGCGTTTAGGATGTGCAGGATACAAAGAAGAAAGCAGGAAATTTAAGAGGATTTGTCTCGGTTAATACAACGAAACGTTTAGATTTGAAGACCTGATGGCGGCGATGTGTGAGACAGAAAGAGCGTAGACACGAGAGTATGATATCAACAGTGCAAATCAATAAACCCAAAGAGGGGAGAAATGTGTGTGTTTGTCGTGTTTGGGTGCTTCATTTGGCTCACGTCTCTTCCTGAAAGCTGAGAGTGTGTCTGTGTGTGGTCTGAGTGTCGCCATAGAAGACAAGAATGGATCTGAGTGGGGTTTCCCAGGGTATTTCAATGTAGAAAATACATCTCTTTCATGTGTAGACCATTTAGTAGGACTTTTATTAGGCTTACGGCTAATGTAACCATGAAAAATATCTGCACAAGAGGATCACAATAACACAAGACATCCCCTGTGACTAATAGAAGTATAATCCTCTGTGACCAATAGAAAATATTGTATTAAATACAATATTTATACTGATATTACAATGAAGAACATTTAAAGTTTATAGGAGGTACTAAAATTAATACTGAAAGAAAAATGGCATTAGGCACATTCAGCCTTTTAATGCGAACATCTTCTCAGTGTCCTGAGACAACAAATAAACACTAGAAAGAGTAAACAAAAAACTGAGTCATCGATGAGCTCATCTAATTGCCAAATATGAAATTTGGGAATTAAGAATGGACATTCCATCAATTTGTGGTATGATTTAGAAGATATTTTTTATTTTATGGTTGGTTTTTTTTATAAACTCTCTTCAACGCAATAGTAATTTTTTGACGGTGCCTCGAATGAAGGTAATCAATATTTTGTTACACTTACACTTATTTTGGAGCAATACAGGATGTGACTTGTTGCAAGCGCTGTTGCTTTATGTTGAAGTGCTTTTACGGTAGCCAGTAGAGAGACAGGCTGGGTTAAAATTAACTTGTCTTCTACAGCTTCGGCTCCTGTCTTTTAGTCCATGTTGCATTCCCACAGCATTTGCAGTAATCCGCAACCACTCGGTACGTGAACAACCAACAATTCCCATGCAAACGCCTCGCGCCATGACACAACAGTCCGGCCACAGCGAGCCACCTGGCTGGAGCTGGATATCGAACGTCCACGTGAAACTAACTTCACCACGGTACACTGTGGACAGCTTTGAGGTGCATTACTGGACCTACCATGTTGGAGTGTGGAGCGGAATTGCAAACGTTATGTGGCAACCGGATGAGCTGATTTTATGCGACCTTCAAAATACAGTGGACTGGCAATTGATCGGATCGGGACATCCTTAGTTTAGAACAATCTTTCATTGCTTTGTGTATCTAACATAATGCAATTTAAATGATGCCGGTACAAAGCCACCCTATCAACAAAAACAACAAAAAGGTTAGCTGATGTTACAAGATGCTAGTTAACATAAGGATTTCATTTCACGTGGAGATGGTGTGTTTGAATTCAAACTAATTGTAGTCAAACCAGCACAATATAGAGCAAAATGTTTGGTTCACCCCGTTTAAGAAGCGAATGTTTTATAGTAAACTTGTGACCAGCAGCCATTTGTCAATCTTACTGTGGTCAAATTAAGGTTTCCTTTATATAACTCTTTAATTTGTTCTCATGCAATTACCCAGCAGTGTAATTTAAGACACTGCAAAGGCACTACTTCAGCGTTCCACTGTTTGCTGTGGCTAATTACAGCCAGTAAATGATAGCATCTTTTGAAGTAAATGGAGTCTTACAACAAAATGTATACAAGTAAACACCGCAGCTGCTCCAAGACAGTGGTTCTTAGCACAAAGATATTTTAGACCAGGCTGGGTGAGAGATAGAGTGTGCTGTCTCTTGCAGGAGACGGTGACGCCTAAACAAATTCGATAAGCTAACCTTGTTACCCCCAAGTTGCATGACGCTGGCCTCCACCCTCTGTGTGAGAGCAGCTTGCGCATTACAGACACACTGATGTATGCACACACAGAAAGCCACCAACACACACACGTGCACAGGCGGCATAATGAATGAGCGCTTGTGAATGGGTGGCAGTGTGCACTTAGCACAGGGTGCAGCCGCTCCTCGGCCTGAGAAACCCTGGATGATGAATTGACAGCAGCTTGTAGCAGCAGCTGACAGCTTCTGGACCACAGCAGAGAAACAAGCAGAGCGACCGAAGACGGTCGTCACACAGGAAAGAGAGAAAAAGAGAGATAGGAGAGTGAGGACTCCGTTGGGAAGGTGATGAAGCATGCGGCTCAGGTTTCCTGTCTCTGATGTAAGACCAGCCTGGATCGATGGCTCCGCTGGGGCCCGTCCAGCACGCTCCAACCCGCCCGCTCTCTGAAACTCTCGCCATCCCTTTGTCTTTCTCCTTATCTCCTTTTCTTCTCCTCTCACTGCTGCCATCTGTCACACTCTTCCTCTGATCCAACCGTCCGTCTTGCACTCGTTCTCGTCATTCATCTCCGGCATAACAAAGAATGCTCGCATAGAATACATAGATGATAGGTAGGAAGGTAGGGCCTTCCTACACAGAAATAAGAGAGGTTCCAGGTTGATCGGACAGAAACAGAAATGCAGATAGGTAGGTGTGTTAGATTTACAGGCAGACGGACAAGTAAGAGGGTTTTTCTGGTGGACAGAAAAGACGATGCGACAGACTGGTAAATAGGTAGGGAGAACTGATTGACTGGCAGAAATGTAGGAATGGTGCCAGATTGTAGGTTGAGCTGACAGAGATGGAAATACGTATGTCAGTGGGACAGATGTGCTTGAGTAGTAGAGCATTGTCCAGTAACTGGAGGGTTCTTAGACACTGCTGTTGTGTTTTGGGGTAAGACTTTACATTGTCTTGCCTACGTTGTCGCCCACACAGGTATATACAGTAAATGTGAATATATGTTTGGTGGTTTGAATGGGTGACCAAGTTTCCATCAGTGTACCCCAGGGCAACCGTGGCTGCAGATGTAGATGACCAACATTAGTGTGTGACTTTTGAGGGAATGAATAATAGATTCAGTGTAAAGAGCTTTTCGTGTCCAATCCAATCCATTATTATTATATGCGGTGGTCTGATGGCCTGATGGGCGAAAAGACAGATGGATAGGTAAAACTTACAGACTCGTTGATAGGTATGAAGGTTCAACAGGTTGGAAGAGAAGAAGGTAAGTAGGTTGCTCTGGCAGATGGGAGGAAAGACAGGCAAACGGGTAGGTAGGACTGTCAGATAAACAAGGAAATAGGTTATATGAGACAAATGTACAGAAAGATAGACAGATACAGTTGGATGGGTGGTCCAATGGACAGACGAGTTAGTATGTAAGACCCTCAAACAATAAAGAAACAGGTGGCTAGCTTGGTCTAACAAATAGATTTCGGCAGACGAGTAGTCTAACAATTACACACATAAAAAGACCATGGGCAGAGAGGTAGCTAAGTAGATTTTAAGATAGGCCCTATAGACAGACTGGCAGATAGGGGATGAGGAAGGTTGGAAAGTTAGTCTGACAGAATGTAAAGACAGACAAGAAAGGTAGGTTGGAGATGGGACAGATGCACAAAAAATCAAGTAGATGCATTGGGCCATCTGATGAAAATGCAGAGTGTTTGGGATGACCAAACAACCGGTATCAAGGTAGGTTTCGGACAGGCAGGACGATGGTGCTGTAGGACCCTTTTAGGATAAAAAGTGGGACTGAGTAGGTTAGTCTCACAGACAGACAGAAAAACTGACCGATAATTACATAAACAGTCAACTATTTTATTTATGTATGAATGAACGGACGGACAGTAGGAGAAATAATTGACAGGTTTTTTTTTGCCCGTTTCTTTTCCAGGAAGATTGTCAGACATAGAAGAATCTAAAGGGTTAAAAAAAACAGACAACACTTGGGCTGTCTATGATTGGCTGCCATTTGTATTGAGACAAATGGCTTTTTAATAGCCTTCAGGGATTGATGCTAATCTAAGGAGGCTCCTGTGGGCTCAGTGTGGGCTCAGACACCCAATCTGGTGACCAGGGCCCACCATTGGTCTTTAGTCAAGTACCTACTCTCACAAAAGTACCACCCAAACACAGTACAGTTAAAACTCCGTACAAAAATAAGTGAAAGGAATGTTTATGCTCGATAGAGATTTACTGTGTAATGGTAATAGTCCAGGAAAATGCTGCTGATTCCACTTATTGTTTGTTTTTTGAGTGTAGTCAAGGAAAGCTTACTTCTGATGACTGATGACTCAGATGTAAGATGAATTGCTAAATATGATTATCTGATGCCTGATGCTCACCATAAAAGATCACATTTTAGATCAATACATGTTTGATAGTTGTTTACAATTTTTGTATCGTCAAACAAAGCAAGATTTCCATCAGTAGACCTTTCACTATAACCCTCAACAGTTGTAGTGCTGAAGTAGAGCAGGTCCTGTTGTAGACTGTTAGCAGACACCCAATCAGGGGGAAGGGACGTGGTCTGAGGGGGGTCAAAAATTTTAAATTTAAATTTAAATTAAAAAAAAACTCCCTCTGGGGAAGAAACCTGGAATAGATTGCAGGCTCTCTGGAGCGATCATCTGTCTCGAGGGGTTGGGTTGAGATATAAAAAGAATAGAGGGATACGTGGTAGATCAAGCCAAAAGTCTTAATCTTAGACCAAGGAACATAGGAATGTGTCTCTAATACATAACATAGTATCAGGTGTCAGTTGTAACTATATGCTATTTTAAAATCTAAATTCCAAAGGTTTTTCGGAATCTTGCTCTTTCTGGGTCTTCTGCTCTTTTGGTCCATAGTGGGTTATAGTGACCTTCCACTCTTCGACCAAAGAGTGGACTTGACTAAGCCACTGCCGCCATCCTAAACCACTATCAGGTAGTCCCCCAGCATCACTGATGATACCAGGCATGGCGGGCTGCGACATGTTGAGACAGCCTATCTCTTACCCTTGTTGTGCTTTGTGGGACTCTCATTTTGGTCTGATGCAAAGCATTGTGACAAGTAACATAACTATAGCGGACACGTCTACTCTGATAGCCCCTCGAGGGAGCAGTCAGATCCCATCTAGAGGAGAGTCCTACACCCTTGTGGTCTATCATCATTTCTTCATGAAAAAACACAGTGAGGTCTAGCTTGCAGAGGCTAGTCCTGGTCTCATAAATATTTTACCCTAAGAAAGATGTCAAGAAACCTCGGTTAAAACTCTGGCAAATAATTCATACCATCTGCTGTCTACCATATGCTGGATTCCAGAGTACTTGGTACTGGAGTATCTTATGGAAGGTCTGGGTTATATTGTTTGGTTTATATGTGGTGTTCACTGCTCTCCACATGGTTTTCTGTAGATTCAAACCAAAACAAATGAAGCAATGCCAAAGTGACGTGTGAAAGAGACAAAAAGACGAGTGTGTGGACTTTTCACCTTAGGCAACAGGCTCTTTGGCAATCGCCAGACAGACTCGTCAAGGCTCGAAATCCTTGGAGGGGTCGTTCCATAAATTTAACGGTACATAAGAGTGAAAACATTTCAGGGAGGAGCGACTAAGGCTGACAGGCTGTATTGGCATGGAGAGCAGCAGAGCAGCGGTTAAACGGAGGCCATCCAGGAGCTTGAGTGGCGTATAATTGGCGGGGGAAGCTCACACAGTGTTCATTGAGCAGCTAGCTGGCTCAGGTGGACGGCGGGCTTGCTGCCATTGACAGTGATAGCTGCTTTCCCCAACAACTTCATGAATTTTAGGAAGACCCATCGTCTTAGAGTTATGTTGCACAATTATAACTGGTTTGCAACGCTTATTCTAAAAGACGAACTGTCGTCATTGCAAGAGGTCTTGTTTTTGCATGAAGGGCTCTCAGTTCAGTGAGGTTTCTCTGGTTTTTGCCATATATTGATCATTGTAAACATTACAGGAACTTATTTCCTGGGCGTATTGATTTAACTGAGTTCATAGATAGGAACTAACACTACTTCCGTCAACAATAGCAGCATAGAAAGCATTATTGTTGACGAGGAGGACATTGATCTAAGAGACTGCATTACAACAAGGAAAAAAAGGTTTCCCAAAAAAATGGATAACAAATGTATGACTTAATTATACTGTATCTGTGCTATGGCACCATCACTTCCTGCATCTATGAAGCATTTTTTTGGTTCCGCTTTGTCCCGCTTGATGCCACGCTATTGCAAGCATCACCCCTAGCTTCCTTCATCTGCAAGGGACCTACAAGATGCTGAACTCCAGAGAAGACACTCTCATTGCAGAAAAGAAAAGGCATGTGTCTGTATTATCTCGCTGTTAGAGAAAGAGCAGGAAGAGGGCACTCCTTTGGACATTTTGATCTGTAATTAACGGTACTGCACAGGAAAGATTGTAGAGGCACCTTGGCGCTTTACGGTTCGAACATCACGCCCTCACCATCGTGTTTTTAATTGATTAGTAAATAACTTCTGTTTTGTGGTTGACATTATGAATCAAACATATGCATATTAAGCAGATTGTACATATCATTGGCCAAAATTAAGCATTTTCATACATAAAAATGGCGATCCATCCAATTTCTATGCTGCTTATCCTAATTGGGGTCGCGGGGATATGTTGGAGCCTATCCCAGCCTACCCCTGTTGTCTTCGAGTGAGAGGGCAGGGTACACCCTGGACTGGTCGCCAGTCAATCGCAAGGTAAACAACCATTCACACTCACATTCAGAAAACCCATGCACGCGGAAAACATGCAGACCCCTTTTACAGAGATGCCCAACAGAGATTCAAACCCAGATCTTCCAGATACTCTGATTTTGGCCAACATGCTAACCACTCCACCACCATGTGGCAATAAAAATGACTGAATGATTTTAAATGCCAATACAGTGTAGGGCATTGATGAACTGAAGTCTACACTGACCACCAGGTTCACTAGTCACTAGTAATACAAGCACCACGCTTAATTGCTGACAACAACAATTCTTGCAGGTTGGAATTATCTCACAACAGGCACAATAATCCAGCTAAAAACTCTGAATTGTCAACATCACTTCTTGTCCACATGTCCAGAAGACATTTATTGAACCACACACAAGCTCAAGTCTAAATGGCCTTTTTTGTCTCGTTCGTTTATATTTACTATGTTGGGTAATATGACTTTAAAGGTGACTATAAGGTAGGGGTGTTATTGTATGTAGAGAGGGCTTCAATTATTCAAAAATGTATTAAGGAGGTTTTATATGCTCTATGAAAATATTTGATTTATACTGTACATGCAAAAATTCACGTGCCGCAATCAAGCCTAGTATGAATTAACCACGATAAAAGAGGGATTACTGTATTTACTTCCCACCTGACTTTCTCCAAGAGGTGGTGGAAAAGTTAACCCATTCATGTGAATGAAAACACAAGTTGATACATGCAGGTTGTGTTGTGTTTATGTTGCATTCACAACTAGTTGACAAAAATTATGTGTCAGAACATTTCTGAATGTTCTTTTTGCGCACTGGCACGCAACCCTGCACAGTTTACAAATGCTTCACACCTGTTTACGAACAATCGTGGACAATTGTAAACTAGGTAGGAGATTTCCTTCATGATCTATGTTCTTGTTATTTAATATGTACTCACTGGATGCATTATTTAACCAAAAACTCTCTGCAGTTGAGTGCTATGCCGCTATCTTTGCAGTCAAACCTGAATGGGACGTCCAAATCCAGTCATTTCCACAGTAACAGACACACACAGTCACAGTGACTCGAGAGTCTCCGAGTAGCAGCCATGCCAGACAGAAATATTCAGGTTACTAATGTGTTCCAGTCAGGAGAGCAAGGCCAGTGGAGCAGATAATCACATCATCCAAGTGAGACTTGCACAGCCTCTGATGCTGATGCTGTTGATAAAAACACCACTTTACTTACTTACTGCTACTTGCTCTGTTTGTGTCAACATTTTATGTACTCTCTTTACTGGTTAGTTTATTATATGTAAAGTCTAGGTTTCAGCTTTAAGGGCAAATGTGTTTTTCCCCCATCTTCATAATAAAAATGTCTTTATTGATCCGAGTAGTCATTATACCGAGTTTGAGTGATGAGCTAAGCATTACTTACCAAGAGATGGATGTATATGTGATGAAAATCCATGGGTTTTCCTGACGGTCCTAACAGTCTTTGATTTACATAGTAATACACAATGATTTTAGTGGGAAATGAAGTATTTTTTGAAAAACTTGAAATATATTTTATGAATTATGTGTACTATTTGCAATTGTCAGCTTTCAGATATTGAGTTTCTGAAAACCTCACCTTACCATGTGGCATTATTATTATTGTTTTTGCAGGAAATTGAATCAGGTACAAAGACCATCTACAGAAAATAATGACTGTTCCAAAAAACACTTATCTTAACCACTGCAAAAACAAATATTTCACCAACTCTTGAATTTTCTTTTCCAAAAATGTAAACGCCTTTAGAACTAAAAATCCAAAGTAAACATGGACTCTCTAGGAACTTGGACAAAGTAGCTGGTGAGAGAGAAATCTGGACTTCTCTGCTTAGGCTGCTAAATAATAGATTTAAACAAGTTTGAATCTTGTAAGACGTCATGATTTGTTTAGTTGCAGTGAAGTTTGTATCAAAGAAAGAAAAGTAAAATAATTGTTGACTCAAAAGAGACCTAATTTTTTTGGATCACCTACGGGTGGCTGTAGAAGAAGTAGAAACAAAGAAAAACGTAAAATATACTTACAATATTTTGGATAGGTTTGGAGAGTATTAAACATTATCTGCCAATCAACTCATCCATCCATTTTTTATGCCCCTTATTGTCATTAGGGTCGCGCAGGTATGCTGGAGTTAATCTCAGCTGACTTTGGGCAAGGGCGGGGTATACCCTCGACTGGTCGCGAGACAATCACAGGCCAATGAACTCGTAATTGGTTAATAATCCAAACAATGACAGCAACTTGAAGTATTCATTAGTCATGGATGTTGCCTCAGAACAAGAAGGTGTGGTTTGTAATGGTCTGATGTTATCTCTTGCAGATAATTGGAATGAATCATAAACATTGTCGTTGCATAATAATCTGTAGTCAAGAGCAGCGTGATTTATAGTTAGATATATTGGATTTTGGCATGCACATATTTAGATGAGGATTTGACTACATTTAAGAGAACGTGAGGCGAGCAGGATGATAAATGAATGAGGTTCACGTGCTTACAAGAAAGACAAGGGGCTACAAATCAAAACATGCGGGGCATTTATCTAAGAGCGAGTAAAATGGAATGGGTGATCGAATGTCACCACGCATTTTGTTGATTAAAGCCATCCTGGACACACAGGACGAAGGTGGGTAGACAAAGAGAGTCCATAGTTGAAAAAAACTGACAGTGAGATATAGATAGGATAAGCAGAGAGGCGAGGGCAGTGCAACAGAGAGCTCCCAGGATCAAATCTTGTTAACACTGTGGCATGACCTTGGCCCATAGCCGACACCAGAGATCATCTACGGGTCACAGGCACTGAGCCACTCTGTTTAATTGACATTAGCTGCCGCCTCGCGCAGAGGTCACAGCGCTCCTGATGTGGCCGTCCAACGCTGTGAGTCGTACTTTTAAAAAATGATCGTGTGAGAACAAAAGGCTGGTGCGAAAGATTGAGTTAGTAGGCAAACAGATGTCTGCTTTTCAGCTTTGTTTTGGGTCGGAGTCTGTATTTGGTAACTTGAGTTGATGTTAAAAAAATACACCTTGCACTGTAAGGCAGTAGAATCACATAATTTCTCAGTTTAAATAAAACGTATTTAAACATCTAAACATGTATCATGAAATTAGGGATGAAATTATTTATTGATAAATTTGTTAGCCAACTCCACAACAAACGTTTGGAACACCAGCTGACCTCTACTGTGTTCCAGTTTTGAAATCAGTTTTCTCCACAGAAAAAAACGGAAATAAAACGTGTCATTTCGGCGGTTAAACCACAGGGATAGAAACGTAACATTCTAGAATAGGGTATTTTTTCAGAAACAATTTCACCTTTTTGACTGTTATACGAGTATAAAAATTAGTGAATGTACGCAGCGTGCACATAGGTTTCAAACTTCAGAGACACAGATGTAATGCACGTCACAGGTGAACCTCAATTTCTTAACCATCTTAAAGTGTAAATAGAAGTTAACCATTGTCGGAAGAGTAAAGCGCTACCTACAAGTGAGAACACAGCAAGCTCTGCACGATTCTGCGGCAAACGCGGGTAGAGCGAAAAGGAAGTGTTGGCTATCATGCCAATAACTGGGATCTTGTTGAGGCTGTGCCTTCTTTTGGAATAGCTGTTGCAAAAAGCCAAAGAAAAAGCAAATTATGGAAAGGCTAATTGAAGGTACTCATTGAACTCAGGTCTAAAGAGCTACACTGAGGTATGTCTTGCACAAAGGCAAGTTCTCGATTGGATTCAGGTGCGGGGATTGGGCTGGCCCCTCCATAATATTATTTTTGTTGATGTGGAATCAATGTTTACTAGTGTGTTGGAGTCTTTGTCTTGTTGAAACACCCATTTAGAGGGCATGTCCTCCAGCATAAGGCACCACGACATATTCAGTATTTTGACAAACTGATCCATGATCTCTGCTATGTGATAAATGGGCCCACTACCATAGTAGGAAAAACATGCCCATATCATGATGCTTCACTGTCTTTACTGTGTACTGTGGCTTGAATTCAGAGTTTTGGGATCTTCTCACAAACTGTCTGCGGCCCTTGGACCCAAAAAGAATAATTTTTCTTTCATCAGTCCACAAAATCGAGTTGATGTGTTCTTTGGCAAATTGTCACCTCTTCTGCACGTGGCTTTTTTAACAGAGGGACTTTGCGGGGGATTCTTGCAAATACATTCGCTTCACACAGACAACTTGTACTGTCACAGTACTTTGAGGTAACCCCAGACTGTCTTTGATCATCCTGGAGCCGATCATTTGCTGAGTTTTTGCCATTCTGGCTATTATTCCATCCATTCCAAAAAATGTGAGTGAATTTTGTGGCTTATTTGCACAGAGTATTTAAAATGTGTACAATTAGTGTAAAATCATTGTATGTCCCTTTTTTGTGTGAATGCTGGAGGCATTCACACATATTTAATAACTGCTTTTCCAAGGGCTTTCAATAATATACGGTGCTTTTCTACCTTCAAAGAAGATAAATGGGAAAATAGGATTCAAACCGACAACCTTCAAGAGAGGAAGCGTTTTATGCAGTTCACTGTAAATAGTTAATACGATTTGGATACAGTATATATAGAGGTGATATCTTCATAATGACCTCATTATCTATCTCGTTAGGGTCTGTGTAAAAAATAAAACAAAATAAAAAAAAACACACTTTCAGAAAGAGGATAGATGTGGTTATTGAAAGCGAGCACACTTGTGGTGATCATAGAATAAAATGACATCACAACAAATGTGTCTCATCTGGGAAGTTTACTCGGACTGCACAAGTGTTATTTACGACTTTGTCAGGCGGTTACGCGGGCTAATGTTTCACCGTATGACTTAGAGCGTGGATGTGTCAGCGCAACAGAGCGGACCGTCCGTGACGGTCTTTTGTTATTGACTGAGCATGAGTCAGGATGCTTTTTGTCTCTCTGATCGGAGTCTGCGGCTGAGATTCCTGGAAGCTCGGCATCGTTTGTAGATCACAGATTTGTAGGAACTGACTTATCAACACGTGAAGGACAAGCACAGGGCCATAGGCTGCCAGTGTTGTGTCTTGAAAATCAGAGCTGACCTTGCTGAACATTCCTTCATTGATTGTTGAAAGTGAGGTGGAAACTGAATTGGTTAACTGGTTGACAAACATTTTTGGAGTTGAATGCTCATGTCTTGAAGCTTTTGAGGCAAAATAGAGTGCACCTCTTGGCTGCAACAGAAGTGCTGATCACTCAATCTCAACTAGTTACATTGGTATGCAAAAGTTTCGGCACCCCTAATAATTTTCAAGAATTTCCTTTATTCAGCTGGGATAGGCTCCAGCATACCCGCGACCCTAATGAGGATAAGCGGTATAGAAAATGAATGAATGAATAAATGAATATCATAAACTGTTTAGATTAGCAGTTTCAGTAAAATATATCATATAGCAGACAAACACAGTGATATTTGAGAAGTGAAATGAAGTTGTTCACATTTACGGAAAGTGTGCAATAATTGTATAGGCAAAATTAGGCAGCTGCATAGATTTGGGCACCCCAACAGAAAAATGACATCAAGATTTAGTAGTTCCTGAAATAACAGCCTCTAAACACTTCCAATGAGGGTCTGGGTTCTGGATGACAGTATTTTTGACAATTCTTTTTTTTTACAAAAGTCAGGTTTGATGGTTTCTTAGCATGAACAGCCCACTTTAAATCACACCACACATTTTCAATAATATTCAGGTCTGAGGACTGAAATTTCATTCCAGAATGTTGTACTTGTTTCTCTGCATGAATGCCTTCATAGAATTTAAGCAGTGTTTAGGGTTGTTGTCTGGTTGAAGTATCCATCCCTGGCGCATATTGTCACTGATTCTTGAACATCGCAAGAACCTGCTGATACTGACTGCAATCCAAGCAACCTTCAATTTTAACAAGATTTTAGTATCTGTACTGGCCCCACAGCCCCACAGTATGATGGATCAGCCACCAAATTTGACTGTGGATAGCATTGTGTTTGTCTTGGAATGCTGTGTTCTTCGTCCGCCATGCACCGCTCCTTGTTATTCATTCATTTTCTATGTCGCTTATCCTCATTAGGGTCCCGGGTATGCTGGAGGCTATCCCAGCTGGCTTTGGGCGAAAGGCGGGGTACACCCTGGACTGGTTGCCAGTCAATCACAGGGCACATATAGACAAACAAACATTCACACTCACATTCATACCTTTGGACAATTTAGTGTCAAAAACTTCGGCATGTGGACAAGTAAAACTGAGCTTTTTGTCTTCTGTCGTCAGAAATGGGCAACATCTCATGTTTTCCCACTGTATTTAGTAAGAGAATATGAATTTACTGACTTACAGGTGGTGGTTTCATTTCGTGCCTTCTAGCAGGTTCGGGTGGTTTAAAAAACATGCTGATGCTGATTTTAAAATGTGTCTACATCATCGTACATCTAATATCTGACTATATTGATGAACAAAGTCATTATAATATGCAGCCAGGTCCGCTGTAGTTTTGATTGGCACAAATACAAATGACTGCTGGTAAACGTGTTTTTATGTGGATCATTATTTGTGTCATTATTTTTGTAGAACAATGGTCATGCAAAATGGAAAAATAATTTGGTTATTTGAAAAATTCTGAAATCTGAGAGGTATTTATTACTATTAATATTAATTAGCAGCTGAAATGCACAATGATGAGGTCTGGTCTTTGTGACAGCACCAAGTAAGCTTTTGTTTTAGATTTAATTGGATCGTGAAGTTATACCTAATGTTGTGTCCAGTGGGGGCACATACCAACACGATACAACTTTTCCTCGGATGCTAGAAGTGGTTTATGGCATCTATGGAGGACAGGCAACATTTGTAAGTGGACAAGCTATTGGCTTTGCAGTAAAGCCTTCTTCATTTCTTCTCTATCCCTCTCCAACAGTAAGCAGATCTACTGCCCGTTGAATAAACATGCTGAGGTTGCCTGACAATCGTCTGTGGTATATGCCTGAACCCTGACCTTGCATGCACTCCTCGCCTTGGAGCCCTCGCCACTGCCTAATCTCTTATGTCTTCCCAACTCCACTCTAATTCATTACTTCCTCCCTTGCTGGCCCACCAGGGTCATGACACACCGCCATGCTAGATTATAATAACCCCGCACTGGTCGCAGCATGATTAAAAAAAACACACCTGTATGATGGAACATTTGACTCCCCATCACTGAGATGGTGATGAAATCACAGTAGCTTTAGCTGGGATGTGTGACTTATAGTGTCATAGATGGAACCTGCTCTATTAGGGAGAAGCAGGGAGTACTGGGAAGGTTTCAGCGGCGTGAACTTGAATAAAGATGACAAAGTGCAACAGATTGGTTAAAGCCGGTTTTATTTTGCATATAGTAAAAGGGCAGTAATTGCCAGCTGTAAAAACTGACACACATTTGAGATGTTAAATGTGTGCTGGGTGATGAAATCTCAGGCAAAATGAAGAGTAACTGTTAGCGAGGTCAGGCTGTTATGTCTCAGTCATTGGTATTTAAAATGATTTGCAAATATTGCTTCCCTATCCATCCATAGTCATTTTAATTGGAGGTAGAAAATTGTCTTTTTGCCTGTTTAATCTTCACTCGCAAGCACAGACCAGACGTGACATAAGAAATTAGATCAGATGTGATTTGTTCATTTGGAAATGAATGCCTGCATTGTGCTACATGTGATCGTAAAGATATGGTGTATATTTCACACTGGTAAACGGTTTTTGGCTTCTCGCCCAAAGTCTGCTGGGATAGGCTCTAGCATACATACCCCCATGACCCTAACGAGGATAAGCAGCATAGAAAATGAATGGATGTATTGTATAAGCAGAACTCAAAACTGGAAAACACAGAGAAGCGTACAAGTATTTTCATGCTGAGTGCGACAAATGCACACATGTTGGCAGGTCTGCACTAATATTGAAAGTCCTCTCTGTCTCTCACGCCACCCTGACAGTTCAACACGCCCCCTGCTTTATATGGCAACATACTAATTTGGAGACAATATTCCACAAATAATGGAAATAATCTGTTCCATCATCCTAAAGCCTTTAACTGTATGGATATTAATTTATGTAACATTTTTGCATAACTCATTTAACTAGTTAACAAATGTTAATATTATATTGTAAAAACAATAAAACACTCAATATTAACTCTAATGTTGCAGGCTTACTGTACTGTAAAGGGTCTTTCACGTTGCAGATGGGTCGCCAAAATCAATTTTTTAAACTTTCTCGTATTTCAAGTATAAGAAGAAGTAAATGGAAAAAAGTTAAAAGGAAAAAAAACCTCCAATGCAAATGACTGCTTTATATGTAATTTCAATGGTAGAAGGAGAGGAGGAAGATGTGACCATAGGAGGAGAGAGAAGAGAAATGCTAAGAGTCTAGAACTAAGAGTTGGGACTTTGAATGTTGGAACTACGACAGGAAAAGGTAGAGAATTAGTTGACATGATGCAGAGAAGGAAGGTAGACATATTGTGTGTCCAGGAGACCAGGTGGAAGCAAGGGTAGAAGCTTAGGAGCAGGGTTTCTGCTGTTCTATCATGGTGTAGATAGGAAGAGAAATGGAGTAGAAGTGATTTTGAAGGAGGAGTTTCCTAGCAACGTCCTGGAGGTAAAAAGAGTGTCAGATAGAGTGATGAGCCTGAAGCTAGAAATCGAAGGTGTGATGTTCAATGTTGTTAGTGGGTATGCTCCACAGGTAGGATGTGAGATGGAACAAATGAAGTGATGCAGAACATCCCCAGAAGTGAGAGAGCTGTCATTGGTGCGGACTTCAATGGATATATTGGTGCAGGAAACAGAGATGATGAGGAGGTGATGGGAAAGTTTGGTATCCAGGAGAGGAACGCAGAAGGACAGATGGTGGTCGACTTCGCAAAAAGGATGGACATGGCTGTAGTAAATACTTTCTTCCAGAAGAGACAGGAACATAGGGTGACCTATAACAGTGGAGGTAGGAGCACACAGGTAGACTACATCTTGTGTAGAAGGTGTAACCGGAAGGAGGTCAGTGACTGCAAAGCAGTGGTAGGTGAGAGTGTAGCCAGACAGCATAGGATGGTTGTGTGTAGGATGACTCTAGTGGTGGGAAGGATGAAGAGGGTAAAGGCAGAGCAGAGGACGAAATGGTGGAAGCTGAAAAAGGAGGAGTGTTGTGTGATTTTTAGGAAGGAGTTGAAAAAGGCTATGGGTGGCCAGGAAGTCCTTCCAGATGACTGGACAACTACAGCTACTGTGATCCGGGAGACAGGTAGGAGAGTACTTGGTGTGTTATCTGGAAGGAAAGTAGATAAGGAGACTTGGTGGTGGAATGAGGAGGTGCAGGAGTGTATACAGAGTAAGAGGTTAGCTAAGAAGAAGTGGGACACTGAGAGGACTGAAGAGAGTAGACAGGAGTACAGAGAGATGCAGCGTAAGGTGAAAGTAAAGGTGGCAAAGGCCAAACAAGGGGCTTATGATGACTTGTATGCTAGGTTGGACAGCAAGGAGGGAGAGAAAGATCTATACAGGTTGGCAAGGCAGAGGGACAGAGATGGGAAGGACGTGCAGCAGGTTAGGGTGATGAAGGATAAGGATGGAAGGGTATTGACAGGTGCCAGTAGTGTCATGGGAAGATGGAAAGAGTACTTTGAAGAGTTGATGAATGAGGAAAATGAGAGAGAACAAAGAGTAGAAGAGGTGACTGTTGTGGACCAAGAAGTAGCAAAGATTAGTAAGGAAGAAGTGAGGAGGGCATTGAAGAAGATAAAGAATGGAAAGGCACCCGGTCCTGATGATATACCTGTGGAGGTATGGAAGTGTCTGGGAGAGGTGGCAGTAGCGTTCCTGACCGGGATCTTAGATAATGAGAAGATGCCTGAGGATTGGAGAAGTGTGGTGGTGCCCATTTTTAAGAACAAGGGAGATGTGCAGAATTGTGAACTACAGAGGAATAAAGCTGATGAGCCATACAATGAAATTATGGGAAGGAGTAGTTGAAGCTAGACTAAGGGCAAACGTGAGCATTTGTGAGCAGCAGTACGGTTTTATGCCAAAAAAGAGTACAACAGATGCAGTATTTGCTATGAGGATGTTGATTGAGAAGTACAGGGAAGGTCAGAGGGAGCTGCATTGTGTTTTTGTAGATCTGGAGAAAGCTTATAACAGGGTGCCCAGAGAGGAACTGTGGTATTGTATGAAGAGGTATGGAGTGGCAAAGAAGTATGTTAGAGCGATGCAGGACATGTACGAGGACTGTAAGACAGTAGTGAGATGTGCTGCAGGTGTGACAGAGGAGTTCCGAGTGAAGGTAGGACTACATCAGGGATCAGCTCTGAGCCCCTTCTTGTTTGCTATGGTGATGGACAGGCTGACGGACGAGGTTAGACAGGAATCTCCATGGACTATGATGTTTGCAGATGACATTGTAATTTGTAGTGAGAGCAGGGAACAGGTGGAGGAGAAGCTTGAGGGGTGGAGGTTTGCCCTGGAAAGGAGAGGAATGAAGGTTAGCCGCAGCAAGATGGAGTACATGTGTGTGAATGAGAGGGACTCAAGTGGAAGAGTGAGGTTACAGGGAGAAGAGATAAAGAAAGTGGAGTCCAGAGCAATGGAGAGTGTGCCAAAGAGGTGAAAAAGCGTGTGCAGGCAGGCTGGAATGGGTGGAGAAAAGTGTCGGGTGTGATAGAAGAGTTTCAGCTAAAATGAAAGGAAAGGTGTACAAAACTGTAGTGAGACCAGCGATGTTGTTTGGTTTAGAGACAGTGCCGCTAAGAAAAAGACAGGAGGCAGAGCTGGAGGTAGCAGAGATGAAGATGTTGAGGTTCTCTTTGGGTGTGACCAGGATGGACAGGATCAGGAATGAGCACATCAGAGGGACAGCACATATTAGAGGAGATAAAGTCAGAGAGGCCAGACTGAGATGGTTCGGACATGTCCAGAGGAGGGATAGTGAATATATTGGTAGAAGGATGCTGAGTTTAGAATTGCCAGGCAGGAGGCCTAGAGGAAGACCAAAGAGGAGGTTTATGGATGTAGAGAAAAAAGACATGAAGGTAGTTGGCGCAAGAGAAGAGGATACAGAAGACAGAGTTAGATGGAGGCAACTGATTCGCTGTGGCGCCCCCTGAAGAGATAAGCCGTTGTGTGATTGCACTTCTACAATCACACAACACATATATTTAATTGTAAAGAAATCGCAATATATTGATATGTACAATATAAGTTTTTTCCGCATGCGCAGTTACTGTCTATCAAGTGGACGTATTTTTCTTTTTTTTCTTTTTTTATGTATAATAATTATTTTTTTATCAGATTAGTAATTTCTTATATCAGCGGTCCCCAATCATTTTCCTTATTTAGATTGATATCAGGCTTTGCAAAGCAGAGGTGGGGACGGGGCGTGCAGCCGTGTTTTGTTTCAGCGCATGGACGCTGTAAATGTCACGCGATCTACCCACAATGTCTTTGCGATCGACTGGTAGATCGCGATCGACGTATTGAGCACCCCAGCTGTACACAGACGACCGGAAGGACATATAAAATACAGTAATAATGAGATTAAATGCAATAATTAAATAAAACAATAATAATAAAAAAGAAGGACAACGCCTCACCTTATTCTCTGGCTTATTGGGGCGAAGAAGTACAACACACAGGAGAACATTATCAAGACCGCTTTGCATAGTTGTTACCGTCATTTTCACACTTTCAGCTTTAACATGCTGAAGGTGATCTTTATCCTTAATGGTGGTCATTAAGACAAGTGGCACAGAAAATGGATGGATGGATGGATGATTGTTGGAAGTGTAATCCCAAAAGGTCCCACTTTACAATAAGGTACACAAAAATACAGTAGTTACTGAGGAACTAATGAAGAAATAATGACTAAGTTCTCCCGTGCGTGTGTGGGTTTTCTCCAGGTACATTCCAAAAACATGCTTGTTATGTTAATTGGCGACTCTAAATTGTGAGTGTGAATGCATGTTTGTCTGCCCTGCGATTGACTGGCGACCAGTCCAGGGTGGACCTTGCCTCTCGCCCAAAGCTAGCTGGGATAGGCTCCAGCATACCCGCGACCCTAATGAGGATAAGCGGTATAGAAAATGAATGATTGAATGACTGAGGCACATAAATTTAGAGTAGTTACTGTCACGATCCGTGTGTTGTTCTCGTGACAGTTTTGGTTTTGTTCGAGTTGGTTTTCCTGTGTTGTTGTTATTTTCCTAGTTTCAAATGTTTTCCTTACTTTCTAGTTTTTCTCCGTTAATTACACGCACCTGTTCCTCGTTTGTTTGCCGTGCTATTTATGTTCGGGTGTGTGCGCCAGTCTGTGTCGGCTCATTGTTGGTTGTTGCTTTTCCTTCGCGTCGTGTGCTCCCTGTGTTTTCCGCTGCTTTGCAGCATCCTCGATTAAAGATTCCTGCAACCTTACCTGCCTGACGTCCAGCTCTTTGCATCTCCCGGGTCGTTCCAACATTCCGCGACAAAGAAACCGTGACAGTTACTTTGGAACTAACGAAGAACTAATTAGTATAGTAGTTACTGAGGAACTAAGGCGCATTGATTTATAGTGGTTATTGAGGAACTAATGAGTAGTGGTAATTTTGTGTACCTTATTGTAGTGTTATCACCAAAAGTGATACTATTGAAGGCTGTTTCTCTTTTCTCCTAGCTGTAATGTTCATTTTCACATCAGTGGTGATGGTTTTTCTTTTCCATGGCAAATTTCAACAAAAAAAGATTGGGTTAGTGCGTTAGTTAGTGGCAGACCACCAAAAATAATGTGTGGAATTTATCACGACAAACATGCAATCAACAAGATAATATGACAGAATATGTCGCTGTACTCTGCACCAAGTATACTTAAAAGAAAGGACAGCGTCAACAGACTGGGATATAATACAGTAAAACATTTAACAATATATAGTATTCAATCAACGTTTGCTGAAATTTGACTTTATGTTTTTCAGGTTGAATAAAAGTCACACCACGGAACACGGTCATTGCCAAAGTCAAGCATCTCAGCAGTAAAGTTACATGAGCTATGGTTAATGACAGCATGTCCCATAATACCAAATAAAGTTTCACAGTTTCAATAAAGTTGCAGGCATTTACTGCACATTGGCTACCTTGGACGACACCCTTTTTGGGGGGGAATCGCATCCTCTGTCACACGGGATTGATGTAGCCGTTGCTTACACATAATTTGTTATGCGGTATTTCATTGGGGCTGCTGCCAGAAGCCTTAGCTGCACCTTCCATAACTCTTACACCCGTGAAAGATTTTTAATTAAAATGAAGACAGCTGGCTGAACTGTAGAGACGTCACAAATAGTTTTGCCCCGCTAAGACGCCCATCAAGGTCTCGGGGCATCAGATTGCAGGCAATTCCGCCTTGTTTGAAGAACTTGTTAATCACGTCTCCTTCTTAATTCAATTATCAACAGCCGCAGATTGATGCATCCACAGATAGCGAGAAACAGAGAATTCAATCGCTCTCCATCGGCTTATGGTGTGTCAGTTGTCCCCTTTCTGTATTATATATTGATACGCAGCTGACCCTGTGCATTTACTGTATTGGATTTTTTTATTACTCACCTTTGAGCCTCTGCTGAAGAATAACCACTGACCCCACAATGTGAACACCTCCGTCTACTCGCGCCTGTATGAGTTCATACATAATACACACATCCTTTTTTGCATGCATTGACAACCGATTTGTATTGTCAACTTGGGTTGTGTGTGTGTGTTGGAAGTGGAGGGGTCAGAGAGTCAGAGTGAGGATACTTGAGGGTGCTTCCAGGGCTGAGTGCGGGAGCTGGAGAGTTGGAAGGTCACGTTCATAAATTGTTGCCAGTGTGCAGTGGCTTAATTGAAAAGGCTGGAGAAGGAATGGGCCCCCGTGATCTGAGGCCCCTCGCTCTTCCCTTGTGACCCCCCCAGGCCTTCACTCATCAAACAGTGCATCTGTCTTACTGCCTGAGGAAAGGGAAAGTTTAAGTTGGGTTTCACATGTACAGTGCATATGTTTCCGCTGCAGTAGTACAATATTAAAATGATAATGCATTTTGTATAATGCCGTACAAAGAAACCTTTGAAAACCAATTTTAATTTTGCTTCTTTGTTACATTCTCACTCATTGATTGATGGGAGGAAGAGTATGATATTGGTCAACATACAATGAATTTGGCCACTGGCATTCACTTGTTTAGAAGTAAACATGTATGTAAACGTACGCCCTGGTTAGCGTGTTTTTCTAGTTCATGTAAAAAATGTCAAGTTCAACTGTGTTTGCCTAATGGATTTTCACCACAAAACATCCTTGATAGGCCGCACAGTGGATGAGTGGTCAGCACATTGGCCTCACAGTCAGGAGGTTCAGGGTTCGGATCTTCGTTGGGCATTTCTGTGTGGAGTTTGCATGTTCTCCCCATGCGTGTGTGGGTTTTTTCCAGGTACTCCGGTTTCCTCCCACATTCCAAAAACATGCATGTTAGGTTAATTGGCGACTCTAAATTGTCCGTAGTTTAAACACACCACTCTTATTTACACTTGCTAAGTCATGTGTGCCATGTTCCATTGAATTGAATGGCGCAATTTGAGGATAGTAGACAGGCATGTGGGCGGAGCTTACTTGGGGCTGTAGTTAGTTAAGATACATGGTTTGCGAATATTCACTGCAGTGTGAACTTTAGCATAATTGTATTTTAAAAACAGCCAGTTGGAAAGCATGGTTAAAAAATGTTTTTCATTTGTTACTTGTGACACTTTATTCAAAATATTTTTGCGTATGCATAGACATGATCAATGGTTGTTCTTAATTTTGAGGAATGAATTGCACGAGCAACTTCCAACCACTTGAATATCTTGTCTATAGATTTGAATGAGAATTGGGTTAAAATGAACCTATAATTGAGACAGAGTGGAGCTTGAATTGGTTAAGTTTCTTTTCCTTGCATACTACTGATCATTCACAGCATTTTTGAATGTGTCTTATGAATGCGTGACTGATAATTTAGAGTCACCAGCTAACCCAACATGCATGTGTTTGGGGTGTGAGGAAGCCAGAATACTCTGTGAAAACCCATCCATGCACAGGGAGAACATGCAAACTCCACACAGAGATGCCCAACGGAGATTTGACATGGTAACCACTAGGCTACCGTGCAGCTCTGATTTACAGTATTTATTAATATATTTTTTTAAAACATGATAGCGCGACGCTGTGAATTTGAACCGCAAAGTGACGAGGGATGACTGTATTCATAAGTACAAAAGTAAAGTATTGTATTAAGTATTAAAGTATTGTTTTTTATATATTTTTTATATTATTCCAGGAGGCTACGTCACCTGCACAAGGAACAAACAAAGTGGTGGACGTGCCATGAAAATATATCCTGTCACCTTTAATACCTTTTTTAGGTACCTTTTAATCAAAAAAAAAATCTTTGCATAGTGTCCGTCATGAGACAGTGGAGGCAAAACAATGACCCAATTAGTCATAATTCAATTCTCCAACAGCCTGCTGTAACCTTATACATTCCTCCATAAATACAGTGTCAATATGTCACTGCTATATGTCACTATACTGATTATGATCTCACACCATCCGTCTTTCTGCTGCTGCTAGAGATAACCCCACTCCTGTGTTGACAAAGTAGCAGCTCATTTATAAAGCCGGAGTTCCACCTTCCCCGTCCCTTATGGAAATCTGTCCAGGAAACAAAGCAATCATAAGCGTGAATGAGAGTGAGAGGCGTGCTATGAAATTCTATATTTGACAGGTCTTCACGTTCCACACAGGTGACACATAGTAGGCCCCTTTTGAAGAGGAGCAATGAGCCGAGCAAAAGCCAGAGAATCTGTCATTTCACACTGGGAGGAAACCCATCCAGGGTGCCTATTGTGACTCATAAATAGGCAGGCGATGGTTAAACATATCATTTTGTCACTTTTGGGCGTTATGACACAGATGGCTTTATTGCCGTCGTGTGTGGAAGGGAGGAAGGAAACTGCTTCTCTCGTTACACCGAGATGCTGTCATTTGTGTCATCTTAGCCTTAACACTTACGTTGTCTCCATCTTTGATCCGAGATCAGTAGTTTTTATTGACCTTCACACCTCAGCCAAGCATTCAGTCCAGTCAAAACTCTGCAGAAAGGCCTAAAACAAGATGTAAATCCAGAACCTTCTTGGAGTGCAAACTACTGATGTTCAAAGGAAAAGAAAATGCCCCCATCCATCCATTTTCTTCCACTTATCCGAGGTCGGGTCGCGGGGTCAGCAGCCTAAACAGGGAAACCAAGACTTCGCTCTCCCAAGCCACTTCGTCCAGCTCATCCTAGCGGATCCCGAGGTCCAGGGCCAGGCCAGCTGAGAGACATAGTGTCTCCAACGTGTCCTGGGTCTTCCCCGAGGTCTCCTACTGGTCGGACGTGCCCTGAAAATGCTCCCATGGTAAGTTTATACTCCAAGATTGTTTATTTGCCCATTTTACTGTCAACCAAAAAGGTCATCATGTAGAAGCTGGGCATCTGGGTCAGCCCACTACTCCAAAGACCCCCAGAGATGCTGAGAGTCCGATGGGTGGGACAAAGCTCAGTGTGCCATCCAGTTTCACACAGTGGAACAACCCATTCTCTGCTTCCCCATGAAAGTCAGTAGACACTCTTTGTATGTGATGAATGAGAAGGAAGTTGTGTCAGTTGCCTGTGGCAAGTAGTTGATTCTGAACAAAAGATGAAGGTGTTCTTGCACATATTTAGTCAATGAAGTATACACACAGCACTACATGTTTCATCACTTGTTCGGGTGGATATTTGGGGGGAAATCTGAGCTTCCCTTGCAGTCTTAGAGCAATCGCCACTGGTTCAGAGGCCACATGCAGCCCAACTTCCAGCACAATCATACTGTCATACATCTTGCAGTCATCCGTGATGAGTGAATTTCTGTGAAGTAAGACTCAGTATGAATAAACTGTGAGAATAGGAAACCTGTTTATAATGTTCTACTTACATTTTCTTTACGATTATTAGAGCTCTGTTCACATAAAGTAACACCCCTACAGTCACCTTTTCACTCCTGTTATTGTTTGTTGCACAGGCTACGGGATCACCGCCGGGACACATGAGACAGCCGCCGCTTTAAATATAGCATGTTACCGAGCTAATTAGTTAACCTTCAATTTTATTATTCAAAATGTATAAAAGTGTTTCAAACAAAGTGGGTAAGACGGGCAAAGCCAAAAACTTATAACGTCCAGATGTAATTGGAGGAGACTAATAAAAATCTATAGTCACCCACAAAACAGCAAACATTTATTAATTCATCAATTTATTGAAAACATTGATAGAATGATGGAGCGATGATGTAGCCCGCGATGTGCGAGTACTCGATAGGTCCATATTTTCTCCCCTCTGTTTTCATTCAAAGAAATACAAGAACATTAGAAAATATTCATATTTCATGAAATATCTGCTCATAAAACATACCATGAACAGCCTTGATAAATAGACAGTATTTGATAAAAAGAGTGGTGCCACAGGATGCATGGCACTGCATAAACAATAGAAATATAAACACTTGGATATTTGCAAAGTTTGGGAAACAAATGTTCCACTTTTTTTTTTTTTATTACCACAGAGCCTAACAAAACTCTAATTTACAAGTACACACTAAATAACAGTAAAAGCATATTTCCAGAGATCAATGTCAAGTTACTGTACAATTACAATTTAATTATGACAGTATTACTATTATTATTAATAATACAAATTATTATTATTCATTATAATTATCAAAACAAACACCACCAAAGATTTTCTTACACATTGTGTATATTTTATTTTTACTTTTAAAGTGCTGCCCTGATAATTGCAGAGTATTGCCGAACGGACCGGAAGGGAATTTTATGTGGTTGTTAATAAAAGAATCGGCCTTGCCGTTTGTTTGGATCCACTTCAAAAAAATATGATAATTGCACGTAGTTTACCCCCGCGACTGTTGAGAACATTGGGGGGACTGTTGAGCAAGATGGGCAGATTTCGAGACCAGAAAGAGGTTTGATCTGAAATCCATCCATCCATCCATTTTCTTCCGCTTATCCGAGGTCGGGTCGCGGGGGCGGCAACCTAAGCAGGGAAGCCCAGACGCACTCCCCACAGTATTCCCCGAGGAACACGGTCGAATGCCTTCTCCAATCCACAAAACACATGTAGACTGGTTGGGCAAACCCCCATGGACCCTGCCGTGAGTATAGAGATGGTCCACACTTTCGCGACCAGGACAAAAACCACACTGCTCCTCATGAATCTGAGATTCGACTATCCGGCGGATCCTCCTTTCCAGAACCCCTGAACAGACCTTACCGGGGAGGGCTGAGGAGTGTGATCCCACAATAGTTAGAACACACCCTCCGGTCCCCCTTCTTGAAAAGCGGGACCACCACCCCCGTCTGCCAGTCCAGGGGCACCGAACTCGACGCCCACGCAATGCTGGAGAGTCGTGTCAACCAAGACACGCCCACAGCATCCAGGGCCTTAAGGAACTCCGGGCGGATCTCATCCACCCCCGGGGCCCTGCCACCAAGGAGCTTTTTGGGATTGAGGAGGTCTTCAAAGTATTCCCTCCACCGGTCCACAACGTCTCGAGTCGAGTTCAGCAGCACACCGTCCCCACCATACACGGTGTTGACTGTGCACTGCTTCCCCCTCCTGAGACGGCGGATGGTGGTCCAGAATCTCTTTGAAGCCATCCGGAAGTCATTTTCCATGGCCTCGCCGAACTCCTCCCATGTCTGGGTTTTTGCCTCAGCGACTGCCAGAGCTGCAGAACGCTTGGCCTTCCGGTACCTGTCAGCTGCCTCCAGAGTCCAATGGGCCAAGACGGCCTGATAGGACTCTTTCTTCAGCTTGACGGCATCCCTCACTACTGGTGTCCACCAACAGCTTCTGGGATTACCGCCACGACAGGCACCAACCACCTTACGGCCACAGCTCAGATCGGCCGCATCGACAATGGAGGCACGAAACATTGCCCACTCGGATTCAATGTCTGCTGCCTCCCTAAGAACATGCTCAAAGCTCTCCCGTAGGTGGGAGTTAAAACTCCTTCAGACAGGGGATTCTGCCAGATGTTCCCTGGCAAGTGCCAGGAACATGGTGCCAAGTGCACATGTGGACATCCTTATGCTTGAACATGGTGTTCGTTATAGACAATCCGTGACAAGCACAGAAGTCCAATAACAAGACACCGCTCGGGTTAAGATCAGGGGGGTCGTTCCTCCCAATCACATCTCTCCAGGTCTCACTGTCGCTGCCAACATGAGCGTTGAGGTCACCCAGCAGAACAAGGGAATCCCTCAAGGGAGCACTTTCTAGTACTTCCTCTAAGAACTCCAAAAACGGCGGGTATTCTGAACTGCTGTTTGGCGCATAAGCGCAAACAAAAGTCAGGACCCGTCCCCCACCCATTGGCGTAGAGAAACTACCCTCTCGTTTACCGGGTTAAACTCCAACGGGCAGGCTTGGAGCCGGGGGGGCAAAGAATTGCCACCCCTGCCCGTCGCCTCTCATTGCCGGCAACACCAGAGTGGAATAAAGTCCAGCCCCTCTCGAGAGGACTGGTTCCAGAGCCCTTGCTGTGCGTTGAGGTGAGTCTGACTATATCTAGCCAGAATTTCTCCACCTCATGCACCAGCTCAGGCTCCTTCCCCGCCAGAGAGGTGACATTCCACGTACCGACAACTAGCTTTTGTAGCCGAGGATCAGACCGCCAAGGCCTCTGCTTCTACCTCCGGCTGCCACCCAGCTCACTTAGCATCCGACCCGACAGGCAAATTAGTGCGGCGCCTGCAGTATTGCGGACTCTGCAACGGTCTGTCATGGTAAAGAGAGAGCTGAGTCAAAAGCAAAAGCTCTCAACTTACCAGTCGATTTACGTTCCTACCATCATCTATGGTCATGAACTTTGTGTAGTGACGAAAGGACAAGATCGCGGGTACAAGCAGCCGAAATGAGTTTTCTCCGCAGGGTGGCTGGGCTCTCCCTTAGAGATAGGGTGAGAAGCACTGTCATCTAGGAGACACTCGAAGTAGAACTGCTGCTCCTCCGCATTGAGAGGAGCCAGATGAGGAGGCTCGGGCATCTATTTAGGATGCCTCCCGGACGCCTTCCTGGGGAGGTGTTCAGGGCACGTCCAACCGCTAGGAGGCCTCGGGAAGGACCCTGGACATGCTGGAGAGACTATGTCTCCCAGCTGGCCTGGGAACGCCTCGGGATCCGCCGGGAAGAGCTGGACGAAGTGGCCGGGGAGAGGGACGTCTGGGCTTCCCTGCTTAAGCTGCTGCCTCCGCGACCTGACCTCGTATAAGCGGAAGAAAATGGATGGGTGGTTTTGTGGCTGTACTGTTTTATGTAGTTTTGATATATTTGTCTGAATCAGAGCAGAATGAGGTGTTTATTTTTGGATGCATTTTTTAATTTATGGTTGGGGGGGGGGTGGTCTTGTAGGTGGGGCCTAATGTTTAAATGAAAGCCTTTTCTTGGTATTAACAACAGTGATGAGCGATGGCAGATTTTTTAAATTTGAGGTGACCCGCGACCCGACCTCGAATAAGCGGAAGAAATTGGATGGATGGTTGATACTGATTACTTATTTTGGAATTTTTCAAAATACAGATAGGGGTACTTGTGTATTATTTTAATTTGATTGAAATTCACTTGAATGTGTATTTTTCACAACATATTAGTCATAACAGACTACAATATTTGATTTTTACACCATGTGATTTAAGTAGCTTAGATCAGTGTTTTTCAACCCTTTTTGAGCCGAGGCACACTTTTTTCATTCCAAAAATCCCAAGGCACACCACCAGTACGAAATGTAAACATTAATCTCTGTTGCCTATAGAAACAATACAAAGTCAATATAAAGTGTTGCCATCTACTGCTATTTAGATTATTACATTATTACACTCCCAATTATTGGACAGCAGAGACACTCAGCAATTGTGAATTAATGGCGGACTCATTTTCAAAAAATATTTATACACCAATTAGGTGAAAGTGGATGATTTCCCAAGGCACACCAGATACTACGCCACGGCACAGTGGTGGAAAAACACTGGCTTAGATGATCCCTTCAAAATGCATAATTATTATATTTGTAATATATTTTGATCAACTTTTCAAACAGTTTTTTTAAAAATTAATTAATATTAAAACTTTATGAGAATCACAGAATTGCCGCTCGCCAAGACTACATCCCAGCTGATATGGTCAAGCTTCTCCCTTTCCGACCTTGAAAAGCAACACCTCCCTTATCGACTGGACTCTTGAGTACCAGACCCAGTGAAAAACTAGTAAATGTTCCTTAAACATTCTGATGCCACATTGTTCTATCATTTTACCACCAAAAAGACAGGAAATATCTAAAAAAAACAATCTTCTAACAATGTACTGAAAGACTGCCGTGTGCTGCATTTGTTACCTGTTTTTTAATTTAAGAGTGTTTTTTCTTTTACAATTGACCTACTGTAACCAAACAATTTCCCATGTAGTTCAATAAAGTTTGTTTAAGACATTCATTCATTTTCTATACCGCTTATCCTCATTTGGGTCGCGGGGATGCTGGAACCTATCCCAGCAGACTTTGGGCGAGAGGCGGGGTACACCCTGGACTGGTCGCCAGTCAATCGCAGGGCACATATAGACAAAGAAACATTCACACTCACAATTTAGAGTTGCCAATTAACCTAACATGCATGTTTTTGGAACGTGGGAGGAAACCGGAGTACCCGGAGAAAACTCACGCACGCACGGGGAGAACATGCAAACTCCACACAGAGATGCCCAACAGAGATTTGAACCCAGGTCTTCCAGATCTCCTGACTGTGTGGCCAATGTGCTAACCAGTCACCCACCGTGCGGCCCACCCCCCATTTTGGAGATAAAATTATTTTTAGCAAGCCCTACCCCACACCCTCTTACTTGGTGTCTTTGAAGGCAACTCCAAATGTCGTGCTGCTATTAAAGAGAATGTTAGGCAAATAGATTTTCAGACATTTGTGGCATCTTTTAGCTTGAGTTACATTTTCAATTTATTTAGAGCCGTTAATATCACTGGAGGCTTCTGGCCTTTTAAGGAGGGGAAGCTCATGTTTTTCCAGCCGTCATAAATGGAGGTTACCCTCCATTCCAAGTACTTTTTAACAAAGAAAAAGTCACAGGGGATTGGTAAAGTCTCAGCATCAGTTCAGAACAACAAAATTTAAAAAATTGGGAAAATGCCGATTCGCTCATCTTACCATCAATCAAAAAGGGATTCCGCCTCAGACAGATTATCCAGTCATCATGCAAAAGCCGAGCGTCCTGGCCAACCCACTGCCCCGTATATGTCCAGTGACGCTGAGCGTCCAATGGGCGGGGCAAAGCCCATCATTTATCTAATGATTGTCCAGTTTCATGCAGTGGAACAACCCACTATACGCTTCCGCAATGAAGTCAGTACAAGCTCAGCTTGTGTGAAAAAAACCCACCGTGGTGCTGCAGGGATGAAAGATGAGTAAATGAATGATTTGAAATGTACACACAACAGTATATATTTCACAACTTTCTTTTTTTGGACATTTTAGGTGAAACTGAGTTTCTTATGCAGTCTTAGCGCTCTCACCACTGGTTAATACGTACTAATGTATACAATTGTGTCCTGTCAATTTGGGCATATTTCACACTTAGCTGGAATTTGTGATTAATCATGATTAATTAATTTGAAAACTTTGATTAATTTGATTAACATTTTTAATCATTGACTGCCCTATTTATTAGTGCTGTCATAGCATCACAACCATCGTAGGGGCCTTCAAGGAGAGCAATGTACCACACATACTGTACTTCCTTGTGCTAGCATGCTAGCTATTAAATTTTTAGCATTTTTTAGGATCTCCCAAAAATAATTTAGGTGGCATTTAAGACTTTACAAACATTGTTCCTATCTTGGCAGGGGTGCTCTAATTGAGCATTTTAAATCTTTTGCATATTCCTTTGATGTTTAGCATTTTAGCAGAATAGCAGAATCTCCCATGTTATCACAGTGTAACCAGGCAAGTTGCTAGCACGCTTGCTATTAGTATTTCTGTTTAAATATAGTTTGAAAAGCAAAGCCCACAAGCCAATTTGATCTGGGCCGGAGGTCAGCAACAGGTAGCAGGCCCAGTCAAAACTTCAGCATGGATGTTTGTACTGTGAGGGGCCCATGGGGTATTATAATAAAACGTGTACTCAGTTTTGTGAGATGATTGTATATTTTTTGTGATATTAAGGTAAAAGGGTATCCCAAAGCTGTTAATAAATGGGTCCAAGAAGCGTTCATTTCCCGAGACAGCAGTTTGACAGCACCTGACAACTTATTCATTAACAGTGCTAATCAGGCTCCCATATGTCGGAGGTTCTTCACACTTTTAAAGCACTTTGCAACCATATCATCCCGCCCACCGCTTGTCAATATGTCAACCATCTGTTTTAAGACAATACACTTCCCAAGAGGAGGGGGCTTGCCACGGTTTTATGACTCTTGAGGTGTGAACACCCTACCTCGTTGTGCGCGCCGCGGCCCGTCACCTGCTGTGTCCACCTGAGGTCCCAGGACAGCAGTTGCAGGAGTTGGTTGCTTAGCGCGAGCCTGCCGGCAGCCTTTTTTTCGGAGGTGCAACAGAAACAATCCCACTAAGTGGCGGATTGCCTTTCACACAGATTACTAAGCATCTGTCACTTTTGCTTCGGAGGAGGGGAAGGGACAAGGTCGCTGTACCGCTGGATGCACGCGAGCTGGACAGCAGGAAGTCACACTCCAAATTTACAAATGACTGACAATGGCAATACTAATAATATTATTATGTACCTACGCTTCAAGACTGTTTTCATTGCTTGTTATGGTTTTTCATTAACAATTTCCATAAAACTTTGTGTGGCGATGAGGCATGAACTAAAACATTCAAAACAAAATTGGGGAATAAATTTGATTAAATATACAAGAATCATACTGAAGAAGTTCAGAATGAATAATAATCGATTAACTGATTCAAAAGCCTTGTTAAAGTGTGAAAATGATTTTTGATTACAGAAGTGATAAAGGCAAAATTGCCCGGCGATTTACTGGCGACCAGTCCAGGGTGTACTTCACCTTTTGCTCGAAGTCAGCTGGGATAGGCTCCAGCATACCCCGCGACCCTAATGAAGATAAGCGCCATAGAAAATGGATGGATGGATGGATAAAGGCAAAATGGTCTGCTCTACTTGGCTGTAACCAGTGGAGGCGCTGTTGACTCAGTCTCAACTAATTTACTTTTTACAGTTACGGTTGAGTCAACATTGAGTCAGATACGGGAAGCTGACCTCCATACATGTTAACATGCCGCCCCACCCCCTCCTTTTTTCACCAACTCAAAGCATTTAGAGAGAGGTTCTACAATCCCAGCCATCCATTTTCAATACCGCTTGTCCTCACTGGGGTTGGGGGTATGCCGGAGCCTACATCTGTCTTTGGGAGAGAGTTGGGGTGCACCCTGGACTGGTTGACAGCCGATTCTAGCATCCCATGAAAAGTCATTAAAAATAGTTACCATCTTGACAAAATAAAAACCTATTTTATTCAGACTCTAGAGATTTATACATACAAACCAGCAGGTGGTGACAAATGGCTTCTTCCCAAGCGAGTCGGAGCATTTCTCTCTGTCACTCACACACACCAGAGATTACAATAGATCAGGATTCTCAAACTCGTGCAATGGAGGACTGAGTCCTTACAGGTTTTCTTTCTAGTCAGTCACTACAGCAGGTGATTTTATTGATCAACACATCCTTCAATTTGAGGGAAGGAGCTCATCAATTAAAGCACCTGCTTTAGTGACCGGCTGGAAAGAAAACCTGCAATGTCTCGGCCCTCCATGGCACGAGTTTGAGAATCCTGATCTACTGTAAATCTGTGGTGTGTGTGAGTGAGGCCCCTGCAGTAGATAGATTTCGCCATGGCACAGAAACCAGCTGGGAAAATGTCTCTCAAAGATTGATAGCAATTTAGCAATTTATGTTTCAGGTAGGGCTGCACAGGGAATGAGTGGGTAGCACATTGGCCTCACAGTCTGGAGGTACAGGGTTTGAATCTCCGTTGGGCATCTCTGTGTGGAGTTTGCATGTTCTCCCCGTGCGTGAGTGGGTTTTCTCCGGGTACTCCGGTTTCCTCCCACCTTCCAAAAACATGCATGTTAGGTCAACTGGCGACTCTAAATTGTCCATAGAGGGTGAATGTTTGTTTGTCTATATGTGCTCTGTGATTGGCTGGCAACCAGTACAGGGTGTACTCCGCCTCTCGCCCAAAGTCAGCTACGATAGGCTCCAGCATACCTGCGACCCTAATGAGGATAAGCGATATAGAAAATAAATGAATGAATGAATGTTGCAGATGTCTTGGCACTGCTTGCAGAGTCCCTCATGGGTCAGTATTGGGCCTCAAAATATTTAAGTTGTATATCAACGACATTTTTAATGTTTCTCAGTGGGTAAAATGTATTGTTTGCAGACAACACAAATATATTTTACAGCAATGACATAATCTTGTAAAACTGTTCAGTATACAGCAATGTTTATGTTTAAAGCATTTCACAACGTATTACCAATTAATATTCAGAACACTGTTTCTCAAAGAGATCAGCCGTACGATTTGAGGGGTTTAGGGAACTTTGATATTCCACTGGGAAATACTAGAAGGAGATGTTTTTCTTTATCTGTTTGTGGGGTTAAGATGTGGAATAGTCTGGGACCCAAACAAAAGAAATGTCAGAACATTTGTTGTTTTAAACGTTTTTATAGACAGAATGTCATGTTACAATACAGAGACACAGAAGTTTAAATGTGTTCATGTTTAAGGATGGTCTTTAGAGGTTACTGTTATGTGGTGTGGTTTGTTGTTTCTGGTATTTTCATTGTTCATTGTTCATTGTTCATTGTTCATAATAAAATGTATAATTGCTGTATATTAATTGCTTTGATTGACTAGAACAAAATGAAACACTGAACTAGTGCATGTGAGTACAAGACGTGAATGTGTGTATTAGCAATTGATGTGAGATGTAGAGGGGGTAGGATTGAATAAGCTCCGCTTCTTCCTGCTCCTTTCGGGCATGTGGAATTGTGATGTGAAGCACTCAATGTAGACCCTATGCATGTTTGAAATAAATTTAATCATTCAATCAAAAACGTTAATATAAGTTATCATGCTAATTATGAAATAATGGTGATCGTGAAGAAGGGTCATCAAACTCTCGAGCTGCTAAAAATTATAACGCTTATTTATTTCAATTTCAATTCACCAGTTATTCCACTTATGTTAAAATATGATTTCAAAAAATTATTCATGTCTTTGAACTGTCCAAATACTCATACGGTATTTGGCCGAATACAATAATTGGCGTCTTGAACGTTACTTTTCCCAGTTTAGTCAAATACCCATTCAAATACCCAATACCCTAGAATATATTGTTTTACCAAGCATATATATTTTATTATTATGGTGCAATTTGCAAAGCCAAAAACATGCAGCTTTAGTCCCTGACACATCGACACCTGTCTCCTTTACGCAAGAACTCAGCTCTCAGGTCTCCTCGTGTATGTAATCTCAGCGTCATCACAGTGTCTCTTCTACAATGTCACTGACTTGTTTGTACTCCCAGCTTTCCCAGTTTGTACTTTCAGCTTTCTTTACCCTGGGCTTGTGTCTTTCAGCAGACCGCAGGATCCCCCGCACAGGCCGGCTCGTTTGTTTGCTGGGTGTTGTGTTCACATCTCCGCGGGGCTGGAGGCGCCCGAGTGATGCCGCGTCACATTCACGCCGGGTGAAAGGTGAGTACTCTGAGAACAGAGCGTTCGGGTCTGCTGGAGACGACCGGCCTGTTCTGCATGCTTGACTTTGAGCTGGGGGTGGGGGGTGGGGGGGATGATTCGTTTAAAATTCACTCCTAAGGTAAAGTGTGTTAGTGTACGATGACATGCTCTTCACCAATTATTTGTTGTGATTTCCAAACAACTTTGGCACAGAACTGAGTATACAGCACAAATCTGTTCAATATGGCACTCTCATGGAAACAGGAGTTCAGAACATTCGAAGTACAACTACCCCGTCTATTGATGGCAACCCCACAGCTTTTATTTTGAAGCATATGGGGCATGTGCTGTATATTTATAACATAACCACACAATGACTCCACATTGTTGGTTGCATCTTCGAGGCAAACAAAATGTTAAGTTTAACTTTGAATTGTGACAACTATCCATCCATTTTAATCCACCTTAATAATTCATTCATTCATTCATTTTCTATACCGCTTATCCTCTTTCGGGTCGCGGGGATGCTGGAGCCTATCCCAGCAGACTTTGGGCGAGAGGCGGGGTACACCCTGGACTAGTTGCCAGTCGATCGCAGGGCACATATAGACAAACAAACATTCACAACTATAGACAATTCAAATGTTCAGTCTCTTACTTTGAACCACTATAGGTGACCTCTGCTAGCTGGTGATGGTGTTCTTATATTTTTTGGTTTTAAAAAAAGTCTAATTTGGTGCCGAAAAGAGACTGCACTTCTTACAATAAATTTCAGTAAATATGTTTGATTTAGCACAGGTCTAGTTTTTTTTATAGTCAAAGAACACAATGAACAAGGAAAACAAAATAAAACAGATGCAATAGTATACCTTCTGTAACACAATTAGAATAGAATCAATACAATAAAAACTATATAACAACAACAAAAATGTTTTAACTACGTGTAAATAAATTCCTCAGTACGTTTTTTATGTAAAACGAATACACTGTAGAACATTTAATAATATTTTATAGCCAATCTGTACTTTTAATTATTTAATTGATAGTTTATTTCCAAAGTCAACAATAATCAAAAGCACATCTTCAGCTTCAATTACTCTAAAAGTACACTAAACCTTCGGTATTTGCATACAAAACCATGAAAAACATAGTCAAAGCAACAGGTGGCGCTGTAACAAACCTTCATAGCCTATTGAAAACATTAGTCAAAAGGGGACATTGAATATGCCATTTCTAACAAAAATGACATATTTTTATTACTGTATATTTTCTAAAAGAGCAGTTCTATAGTGAGTAGTTTCAATGTAAACCACTCCCCCAACCCTAGTGAGGATAAGGGGCATATAAAATGGATTGATGGATTTGGATGTACTATTCACTGAAAAGGACTAAACACACATTTATTATAGTCTAGCCTGCATCACAAGTGAGTAGCGCGATAATTGTGTCTCGCCCGCAGTTAAGCATGGTGGTGATAGTACCGTTGTCTAGGGCTGCACGAGGAAGCTGCACTGGGGAGCTGCAGTTCATTGAGGGAAACATGTATTTGGACAATGTCGTATTGTCGTATGTATATATACATACCAAAAATATTTTTTTTTCTCTAATACATGCAAATTCTGATTAAAAGCTCATGACAGGTGTAAATGCGTATAAATTGTATGTGTTCTGTTATATGTAAAGAGCGTATCTTACAAACAAACAGACAAGCACCTGCATTATAAATTTACATTTAGTGAGACGGGTCAAATCTCCACGACATACATCACGATGTATCAACACCGCTGTTTGACACTTGTCCTCTCCGTGTGTCATGTAATGATGGAAGATGGCTCACAAGTTGGACTCCTGGCCACAATGAAGGATACCAAGAAATAACAAATAAAAAAAAAAGTTGCAGGCATGCTTCACGGCTGTCTTGGAAACCAAACAGATGCGCTTGAATTTATGGCCACTTTCTGTGATTGGAGAAGAAAGCATGCCATCGATCCACTGGGGCTCTCTCTTTCACCTGTTAAGAGCTTTACTCGTAATTGGCTACCTCCATCATGGCGACTGCCAAAAGTGCGGCCTTCACAGCGGCACAATAGTATGTTAAAGTACGTGTAAACTGCGCCTAGTCTTCTTCTGCTCCTGCCATTGATTTTTAAATGAAGTATCAAAGAAAATCAATAGTAATCAACAAATAGAAGGCAACACGCTGTAGTGTCAGATCCTGGGGCACCGCTTAATCTATTTAGCGGCCTGTCACAACACGGGGGATGCAGGGCAGACACGCAAAAACAAAGTTGAGAATCTGTTTTGAATGGAAAGCAGAAAGACAGTGGCAGGATGTGTCATTTGTCACCAGGAAGCGAGCAGCCACGCTGCAAGAGCTATCGTTTGCTTTGGGGCGATTCATGTAAGAACATTACAGTATCCCCGAGGCTGGGTCTCACGTTACACCGCAGCCAACGCCGCACCAAAGGAGGCTGTCCAAAATGCTTAATGAATCCACAAGTGAACTGTGAAACAGGCGTTCCACCTGCCACTCACTGTCAACACCTCGCATACCTGAACGTGATAGGCCAGCGTTGGACCTCCGTTTGTCTTTTCCAAAGACCCCTATTCAAAGATCGAGGGGGATTTTTTTAATACGTGATGGTGGTTGCACATGGTGGTGACACAATGGGTGAGGTATCAGTTTCACATGTTCCTCACTCCCCTTTTATTCGTCTTGCTGATGCCTTTTCAAGGTAATCTTCTATTTTAATACTTCATTTTGATGTTGCCACCCTCAGTACATCTGAAATGTCAAGTTCAAGCTCAGTTAAGCAAAGTAGGAGACTAAAGAAAAGAAGTACATAAAAAAATGATGGTTATGGCCCATCTAGGAATGGGCCATAATCATTTTTAATTGTTAATAATGTGCTCAATACTGAGGAACTGATTTTTGAAGCAGATAGAAAAAGCACTGTTGAATCAACAGTTTTTTTTCCCCAGAAGATCTCATGGCAATTCTGCACAATACAACACTGGTATGAAAACAGGAATTTGGATCATTCTAGATTATCCAGGGCCTGGAGGTGGGCCATGATGGCGCGCGTCTGGTGGCCGGGCCTGCACCCATGGGGCCCAGTTGGGCACAGCCCGAAAAGGTAACATGGGTCCCCCCTCCCATGAGCTCACCACTCGTAGGAGGGGCCAAAGGGGTCGGCTGCAATGTGAGCTGGGTGGCGGCCTTGGCGGTCCGATCCTCGGCTACGGAAGCTAGTTGTCGCTACGTGGAATGTCACTTCTCTGGCGGGGAAGGAACCTGAGCTACTGCGTGAGGTGGAGAAACTCCGGCTAGATATAATCTGACTCACCTCAACGCACAGCAAGCGCTCTGGACCCAGTCCTCTCGAGAGGGGCTGGACTTCATTCCACTCTGGTGTTGCCAGCAATGAGAGGTGACGAGCAGGAGTGGCAATTCTAGTGGCAGTAAGTCGGACCCGTTTCCAGTGAGAATTGGGCTCCGCCAGGGCTGCCCTTTGTCACCGATTCTGTTCATTACTTTCAAGGACAGAATTTCTAAGAGCACCCAGGGCGTTGAGGGGTTTCAGTTTGGTGGCCACAGGATTCGGTCTCTCCTTTTTGCAGATGATGTGGTCCTGTTGGCTTCATCGAGCAGTGACCTTCAACTCTCACTGGATCGGTTCGCAGCTGATTGTGAAGCGGCTGGGATGAGAATCAGCACCTCTCATCTGACGTCTGAGTCCATGTTTCTCGCCCGGAAAAGGGTGGAGTGCCAACTCCGGGTCGGGGATGAGGTCCTGCCTCAAGTGGAAAAGTTTAAGTACCTCGGGGTCTTGTTCACAAGTAAGGGAAGGATGGAACACGAGATCGACAGACAGATCGGTGCATCGTCTCCAGTGATGCGGACCCTGCACCAGTCTGTCGTGGTGAAGAGAGAGCTGAGCCGAAAGGCAAAGCTCTCAATTTACCGTTCAATCTACGTTCCTACCCTCACCTATGGTCATGAGCTTTGGGTATTGACCGAAAGGACAAGATCGCGGTTACAAGCGGCCGAAATGAGTTTTATCCCATGGGTCGCAGGGATAGGGTGAGAAGCACTGTCATCCGGGAGAGACTCGGAGTAGAACCGCTGCTCCTCCGCGTTGAGAGGAGCCAGATGAGGTGGTTCGGGCATCTGGTTAGGAAGCCTCCCGGACGCCTTCCTGGGGAGGTGTTCATGGCACAAAGAGAAGACCCAGGACCCGCTAGAGAGACTATGTCTCTCACCTGGGAACGTCTCGGGATCCGCCGGGAGGAACTGGACGAAGTGGCCTGAAAGAGGGAAGTCTGGGCTTCCCTGCTTAGCCTGGTGCCCCGCGACCCGACCTTGGATAAGCCGAAGGACATGGATGGATGGATAGATTGTCCGGCCTTATAGATGAGATAATATTGTTAATGCATTTTTATTTATTCGTCAAATACTCTTTCCTTGTCTCAAACGTTTGGACACACATTCTCATTCAATGCGCTTTCTTTATTTTCTTGACTAACTATGAATTAAACTATTTAATAAAACTATGAATTGAACACATGTGGAATTATGTACTTACTAAAAATGTGTGAAATAGCCTCACTTTTTTAATGGTGCTACAAAACCTCAATGAGCTTCTTGGGGTAGTCACCTGAAAAGGTTTTCACTTCCCAGGTGTGCCTTGTCAAGGTTCATTTATTGGCATAATATCGGGGTTGGGACTATCAGGTGTGTTGTGCAGGTGGATCCACAGGCGACAGCCCTATTGGACAACAATTAGAGTTCATATTATGGCAAGAACCAATCAGCTAAGCAAGGAGAAACGAGTGGCCATCATTACTTTGTGAAAAGAAAGTCAGTCAGTCTGGAAAATTGCTAATACTCTGAATTTGTCCAGAAGGTGTGTCCAAACTCTGGGCTTGTACTGTACATAAAACCATTGGTACTGAGAAAAAACATAATTATTTTGGTAACTTAATATGCATTAAGGTGTCCTTCCATTTTCTACACCACTTATCCTCATTAGGGTTGCGGGGGAGTAGAACCTGTCCCAGCTGACTGTGGGTGAAAGGAGGGGTACACCCTGGACTGCTCACCAGTCAATGACAAACGGAACCCTCGATGTCCTGGATGTGAGGCTTACATACTACGTGACCATGCTTGTCGCCATCCAATGAAAAGCAAGTGTCTCCCAATGTTGTATGTGTTTTTTTTATCCATAAAACAACAAAAATAATCATATATTCATTAAAAAACAAAAAACACAATTTTGAGTGACATTCCTTTCTAAGTTTGCCTCCATTTTTACAAATTTATTTTGAATTGCTAGAAAACCAGGCAATATTTTTTTTACAAGATGCAGAAGCAGCAATGCAGAATAGACCAAATCCAAAAAAATAAAAATAAAAGAAAGAAAGAAATGAAGATAACACACAGGACAATACATGAACTGTATGTGAAATATTAATATTTAGTTTTCATTTAACAGTATCATTATTACTGTGGTTGTGCAGGGATGTGCTTAAATAGCAAATTGAACACCCTGATGTGCAGCACATCTTATATGTTGCCTCATTAAGGCACTATAAATTCTGCGGTAAAGGAATCGCGGAATTGGCCAATGAAAACCGAAACTGCTGATAAACTTGGAATCTCACGGATATTGACATATTGTGAAAGAAATGCTGTAATTGTGGTCTGCTGGAGAAATATTTCCCCACACAAACCTTCATTATTAGCGGCATGTCCTCATAAACACTAACGAGACCCCCCCTCCTGATGTCAGCGAAAACGCTCCTCGCCGAACATGAGCATGAGCTCACGTACAGCAATGGCCAGTGTAAACTGGCTGGGTTAGCTTAGTTTACGGGTGTGAGTGGGCCAAAGTTGTGTAAGGTAAGTGTTTTAGGATGATCATGCCTGCTGATTTCATGCCTGGAATAAAAATGACAGCCACGTCTGGAAGAGCCACCCAGCTAGCTATCACACTTCGCAACAAACAAAATGCATTTTCACGACACACACAAAACTTAATAATAGTCCATCTATCCATCCATTTTCTGTGCTGCGTATCCTCAATAAGGTCGCGGGGGTATGCTGGAGCCTATCCCAGCTGACTTCGAGCGAGAGGCGGGCCACACCCTGGACTGGTCGCCAGTCAATCGCAGGCCAAGAGTCACCAATTGACCTAACATGCATGTTTTTGGGATGTGGGAGGAAACCGATGTACCGATCTTCCAGATCTGCTGACTGTGTGGCCTACATGCTCAACCACTCAGCCACCATACAGCATCCTGTAATAGTTGTATTATATTCTGTAATAGTGGTAATAAATTAATACTTACGTTTTGTAATATTTTTCTCCATTTTTTGTGTGAGTTTGATGATGTATGGGAATTAAATGTTCTTGTTTTTCGTCACAACTGCCACTACTGTGCGGGAGAGGAACCTCGTATTACCTCCAATAAAATGCAAAATTTGCCCAAGGTAACAGTATGTTGTGGAATGACTTCGGACAGGATCGTGGGTCCCGTCATCCTCATCCTTGAATGTGGAAAGGTACCTCACCATGCTGAGAGATGAAATCTGGCCAGTTATCAGTACTTGAATACTTGAGTACTGTCACAATCCGGGTGTTGTTCTCGTGACAGTTTTTGGTTTTTGTTCTAGTGGGTTTTCCTGTGTTGATATTTTCCTAGTTTCAAATGTTTTTCTTTGTTAATTACACGCACCTGTTCCTCGTTTGTTCGCCTCGCTATTTATGTTCAGGTGTGTGCGCTAGTCATTTGTCGGGTCATTGTCGTGTGTGCTATGCTGTCCCGTGGACCTGTTTTTGTTCCTGCCACTGCGTCGCAGCTTTATTATTAAAAGGCTCTTTTTTCCACACTTACCTGCCTGACGTCCTGCTCGCTTCATCCCCGGGGTTGTTTCACCATGCCGCCACGTGCACGTCGTAACAAGTACTAGAATATTGAAGGTTTAATGTTCATGCAAGATGGTGCTCCTCCGCATTTTGCTATTGTTGTTCGTGAATGGCTGAATGGCCATTTCCCTGGTAGATGGATGGGTCAACGAGAAGTTAGAAAAATGCCGTGCAAAGTTGTCCAATTATGTATTGCATCAATGAATCTCATTTTCTTCAATGACACAAGTAATCAGGCAATCTAAAAAAAAAACAGAATTAAAAAACCTAAAATGAGTTTTTTTTTTAAAAACAGAATATTAGGGAAAAATATAACAGAATTTGACAAAAAAAAAATTAAACGAATTTCATTGGGCCCTACATCATGTCCTCCCAAATGGAGGGGAAGATACAAATAATTATTATTTTTTATCACAATCTGGAATGGATTCAATTCATCTATAAAAGCACAAAATCATGGTCCATCAGACCCCAAAAAATACACTTTTTTTCTTATTCACAATGCGATAAAAATAAGAAATAAAGTTGATTATCTAAAAAATGAAAGCAATTGATCGTCCATTATTGAGTTAAGTATTTATTTTCTCTTGTGCATTTATAACAAAGCAAAAATATGTCTTTTCCAATTACTCAAGTTATCAAAAAAGTCTGTAGAATACTTTAGCACTAAAATATTCAATAGCTGCCCTACACTCAAACATATACCGTATTTTATTATGTCCTGTCAGTCATTCCAGTGTGTAACGTATCACATTCACACCTGCCCTAGTTCAATAGGAGGTCAAGTAGTTTTCTTACTGTACATCATGTTTTCCTGACTGGGAACACAAGAATGGATCAAACAACATCTGGACAATGTTCTCACGAGGCTGACATGCTCTTTGGTCAAATGTGGTGATCAAATCTCATCAAATCTTCATTCACGCTGAACACAAAAGGGCAGCAGCCTGCGCCACTCTCCCTCCAGGCAACACTTACACTCCATGGATATTTGAAACTCTTGTCCAGTTTACAGGTCTGTGGCATATGCCCGGCCCTCCCTCAGTCCCTCTCTTACTTCCCCCCAGGTCCAGAGTACTGTGCCAGGCCTCCCTCCAGGCTGCAGCGCGGATAACACAAGGTCCATTCTGCTGGCTGTCACTCACAGCCCCAGGCCCGCTGTTAAATAAAAAAGGCTTTTAGTGGCTGTGCATGAGCACGGAAACAGAAGGAGGTGGGTCACAGTGGACATTTCAGGGTGTGCGTTATTGTTTGTGTGGGTGCATCTGTTGGCTTCTCAAAATGATGTTACTATTATCCCAAAACATCCATGAAATATTAGATATAGAAACTTCTGCCTGGTAGTTTTTCTTTTAAAAAAAATGAATTAATGCATAAAATGTCTTATCGGCATTTCTGTACTGACTGAATATCAGTGATTTGCTAACGAAGTACCATATTGACGTAAGTATAAGATGATCCTTAAACACAATACCTGTTTTTTTTTTGGAAAAAGACAAAATTCATGTTTTTTAATGAAATACGATAGATTGCGATAAAACAGCAACATAATGAAGTATGGCACAATCAAGCTCCAGTAAAAGCTTTTCTCTATGGTTATTTTTTATGTTGCATATCTATTATGGTAATGGCTGTCCCATTATTATTAGGTTCTCAGTGTTCATTAGTGATGCGTGATTCCCTACCACTGATTCCATTTCTGTTCCGATACCCATTTAAATTTAGGCTGGTATCAGTGATAGCATTCCTATACCGATACTTTGTACACCTACATTAAAAAAGTAGTGTATTTCAAATCATAGCATAAAGAACAGAATACATTGGAGTAATTTATTTACCAATTAAATTAAATGATTAAATACTAAGAATTACTATAAGAATGAAAACTTTATTTACAATTCACACGTGGCTCTGTTTACGATTGGCCATTGTTTTAACATAAAAAGTAGCTCCCACCAACTGCACATCATTTAGACAAGATCGCAATAATGTTGTCACTTTCCACTGTACGAATGGTAATGATATACATTACCTCAAACGAAGTATCAAATGATATTTCAGCATCACTAAGTATTCATAAGTAATCATAAACCCTCGTCTCAATCTCATGGAATTTACCAGTTTGTGGACAACTATAACCCTTTTTGACATTTTTAAGTCTGTCTGGGCTCTGCGTCTTCGTACATTACACACGGTGATATCATGATTTTTCAATTATCGCGCCCTCATTCTATTGCACTTTTTAAAAAATGAATTAATTTTAAAAATGATTGCTGTTTTGTGGATAAATATGGCCTATTATTAGTTTAAATAATGCATATTTAAGCAAATTGTATCTATTCATGACCTAAATTAAGCCTTTTTGAGCATAAAAATGGCTAAATGAACAAAAATACAAATATGAGGCATTCAAATGACATCACTTTAAGTATAATACAGTATTTATGACTTGTTATGTGCGCTTTTAAGAAGCAGGGCCTGGAAAGTGATGTGTGTGTGAGATGCCAGGTTTCTTGAGTTTACGGTTAGCTGAGTGCTAGAAGCTGGTTAGCAGTGTAGAGAGTGGATGACAGCAGCTCCTGTGTGAATGTGCTTGTTAGTAAAGCAACTGAAGTGCAGTGTGAGTCTCTCCTTAACCACAAACAGTAGAGTATTATTCCATACTAGTGTCAGTAACATTACATTGATGAGACTTGTAGCAGGAAGTACTCTGTCAATGCTAATCTTATTTTATTTATGTTTAAGATGGCTTATTTTCCATTTTTATGCCTACGATATTGAGTAATACTATTAGGTGTAAAGGTGACTATAGGGCTAGTATTCCTAGTCTAGTCTAGAGGACTGTAGTAAAGGCAAATATATATATGCATATATATATATTTAGAAGATCATCAACATGTTTTCTATGCTCTAACTACAAAAATATTTAATGTATTAAAATTATATCCTATTTCGCGGAAATTCCGTTATTGCGGTCGAGTCTGGAACTAGTTAACTGCCATAAACAACTGACTGTATAAATCTGTGGACTCTGATGCGTTGCCCACACAGCAGGACATTTGTAAAACTGCAAATTTCTCCATTTATGAAAAAAACGGTGTCCACACAACATGGTGGTTTTAAAAAAAAAAGCCTACTCAGCTGATTGGGAACCACAGTCATAAGCATGCCAAACATGTAGGCGGCAGTAGTTACTTAAATTCTATCCAATCAGAATCATCCTCTGTTAATCCTTCTGCAAAACATAAAACGTGGCGCCAGGCTGGTTTGTGTGGACTGACAAGGAGGTAGGATTACTTCTTAACGTTGTTTAAGAATACAAAGTCAACAAGCAAGCAAAAAGCTCTTGGACAATAGCTACAACCACACAGTTGTTAGAGCATCCATGTTGTTTGTGATGTAAATACAGGTTGCCCGTGTGACGTCACAGCAAACTTTGTCGCAAGCGGTGACGTTTTAAAACGTAACACTTTGGTTATTTGCGTCCATACCCAAACAAATAACCAGAGTTTGGCCTGAATATGAGGCATTTTCACAATTTTTTCTGGTCAATTCAGGTCAATACAGTAATGTTCTTATAAGAAGCAGAGATATAACCAGACACTGTTCCTTATTGCTGTATGTTTTGAGCGTTGATTTGTTGTGACACGGCGTTTGGGCTCCTTGCCTTCCTGTGTCGCCTGACGTGTCTTTTGTGACTGACTGATATTCTTCACCGCGGCTCATTTTATACAATGCACCTAATCATTTCAATCATGGAAATTCAAAGGTTTCTCGTCGCATGCCAGGCTCGCCAAATATCGTGAGGAAGGCCTTACAGAGATTGCAATGCCCTCACGGTGCATTTTAAACAGATGTCCTGTCAGTGCCTGCTAAGCAGCAATAAATAGCAAATTCCTCAGTGATCTCGTTTTATGACGATGCTTGTGTGCATCTATCCTACTCAGGGGTGAACGCAGGGACAGTTTTGATTCATTGATCATTAGTTCGACTTAGAAGCCTTGTGTTTTCCCCCGACTGATTACTAATATTTATAACCGTCAGCCCATTTCACTGGGAACGGGCCTAGCGGTAATATATCGCTTAGCAATTGGTCCTCATTTAACCTTAAGGATTGTAAAGCTGTCGTGGGGGAATAGTGTAATATTCACCTTCATGAGGGGGGCATATTTCAGTACAAGGCTGGGGGATTCATATCTCAAAATTTCATCTCAAAATAGAAGGAAGATCATAAAAACGACTGCATTTGGTTTAAAATCCTATTGATTCAGATGTTTCTTTGTGATGCAAAATGCATGATAAGTAACCGGACACGCTGGATGTTTTATACTCCACATTCTAAATATTATTCATGTGGAAAAAACACTTCCAAAACCGTGGAATCGGACAAATGTACGGGTGTGGGTCATTGTGAGCTTATATGTTTATGATCACCATTTATGGCAGAAAAAGTGAAAGAAAAAGCTGTGTTTATTTCAGTTCAGGTAGCAACACTACCAAATAGTAATAATAACATTTTTTCAATCGGAAAGATTGGAAATGGATAAAAATATTAAACAAAATTAAAGAATTCGTTTCAGAGTCCAACAGTCATCATAACCTTTATTAACTTAATGGGCAATGTTTTAAGTAACATTTTAACATTACACAAGTGTAAAAGTAAGCTGACCGCTGTTATCATGAACTTGTAAAAACAAAACAGGCAGTGTTAAGACAAAGGTGTAACACAAAGGTGCGTCATGTCTGAATGAAAAACACCCCGTTTTTTTCAGTTAACATCGAACATTTACCCCAAAACATTGCATGGGTTTGCATACATTTTTCAGGTAGCATACAATATGGTGCACGTGGTAGAGGGATGGATAGTTATTAATACACTGCAGAAGAACATAAGAAAATGTGCGCTAGAATACGATTGTCTCTTCTTTATAATAAGCTCCTTACCACAGGTAACTGACACGACTTCTTTTTCATTCAGCCACTGCCCTTTTAACACAGTTGGACGCTGAGTATGTAATTGTTCCATTGCGCAAAACTGCACTGTATTGGCCAATTGCTGGGCTTTGTCCCGCCCATCATATGCTGAGCTCTCTGGGGTTTTATAAGGCAATGGCGCTGTCCCAGACACTCGGTTTCTGCATGATGATTGGATGATCCCTTTTTGATTGGCAGCGCCATGAGCGAATCAGCAGTCTTGAAGGTTTTCATTCCGTTGTTCTGAACTGAACTGGAGATTTTATCAATCCCCAGCGACTTTGTCTTTGGTAAAAACGACAAGCAAGGGAGGGTAGAATTTACATATAAATAAATAAACACATTTATGGAAAAAATAAGCTTCCCCTCCTTGATTGACGAGCAGTCACCATTGACAGTGGCGTATGTAAATTAATACAAATTAATCACTAAACCATCAATTTCTTTTGGCCATTGTTTTTTTCCTCCTCTGTATGCAAACAGTGTTGTCCAAAAAGTCAAGAGATGCCGTTACATAAATTAAAGGAAAAAACCAACCAAATTCCTTCACACCACATAGGAAATGTAGAGTTTTAGGGGTGCGTGACAGGGATGATGGATTGACTGTGGCGTGTCACGGCGTTGTCAGCGCCGAGCGTGATGATGGCTGACTGAAGCGTCTCACCTGTCGCTGCTGTGGGCGACGTGAGGGGACGACTGGCGCCGGCCCAGTCTAAACAGGAGTTGGCCCTTTGCTGTCTCAACAGGTCTGCTTCACACATTGCAAGGGCAAAACAGACAGAAGAAGAAGTCCAGATATTCTCGTACTCATGAGAAACCCTCCCCCCTTGAACCACCAATGTTCATGTGTGATTTTTCTCATTTTTCAACCTTGCAGGCCTACTAGCACCCCCTTTCTCTGAGGGTTTGTGTGATCCTGGTGTGTGAGTGAGAGTGATGGCGGAGACAAACCATCTGCTACGAGGTTCAGCATCTCTCCAATGTCCTGCAGATGTTTTGGTTGTTTTTTGGTTTTCCCTTGTGTGCTTAGAGGATTACAAATGTTCCCCAATTGGACATTTGGAGGAGTTAAGTCTGTGTCTCTCTATAAAATTGTCTATGTCACTCGACTTGTACTACTTTGATGAAACTTGTTTATTTTTTCTGTGAGATCAGTGCCATGTTGCCCAGTCAATGTATTTACAGAATGGGTTTATTGCTTTGTTAGGAGCTATTTCTTGTTTTTACATTGGTAATAAACCTATCAAGATGTGGAATCATTAAAAATTTCATCCTTCATAGAGGGTGGGCAGTATGCGGCACCATGCTGCAATGGGGGCGCTCGTGTTCTAACGTGCTATAGCCGGCCCTCTTTCTTCTCAGAGCGTGCAAGTAACACACAAACTGAGGTGAGCAAGGGACAATCAAAATGCAGTATACACATTTAGCTTGCAGTACATGCAGTGATACAGCCAAAAGTAAAAACTATTTGTTTTTAGCCAGTGCCAGCTGCACAGCACAACACTATAGCATCTTTCTCAATTTTGGCTGTTAGAGAAATAAGACTGAAAGACAGAACAAGGATGTCATTGGTGATTGCACTTAGGCTGTACCCAACCACACATGCGGGTAAAATGAGTTTGTTTTTGGCTAATGATAGCGATTTGACAAGTTTTAGGTACTAACGTTAGCTATCATTGAATACTACATATACACTCCATGGCCCAAAAAAAAGTCGCCACCAAAAATAAATTATACACTAATATTTGGTTGGACCGCCTTTACCTTTGATTATGGCACGCATTCGCTGTGGCATTGTTTCCTTAAGCTTCTGCAATGTCACAAGATTTATTTCCATCCAGTGTTGCATGAATTTTCCACCAAAATCTTGCATTGATGATGGTAGAGTCTGACTGCTACACAAAGCCTTCTCCAGCACATCCCAAAGATTCTCAATGGGTTAAGGTCTGGACTCCATGTGTGAAAATGATGTCTCGTGCTCCCTGAACCACTCTTCCACAATTTGAGCCCGATGAATCCTGGCATTGTCATCTTGGAATATGCCCGTATGAAAAAAATCCAATGATGGAATAAGCTGCTCATTCAGTATATTCAGGTAGTCAGCTGAGCTCATTCTTTGAGCACATGGTGTTGCTGAAGACCTGTTCCTAGACCTGACCACCTGCAGCTACCTCCTACCTATTTGGTTACTTAAATCCAGGTGGCCACTTTTTGTTTGGCCAGACAGTGAAGCTTATAACAACAGCAACAAAGGCAAATGTGTTTCTGGAATCCACAACGGGTCATAAAAGAGATCAGTAGCAGTATAAGGTTTTGCTACAAAAGCAGTATTTTGAAAAGCTTATGATTTTACCAATTTACCAATTCGACAGGAAAAACATTATCTATTTTTAAATAATGTCATTCTCGTTCGCTCCACCATTGAAAAGCAGCTCAGATGTTTACTCAAATTTGTTTCTCGCATTGTCTAGTTTGTTTTTTTGGCTGCTTTCTTGGCATCCCAGCGTGTACAAGCAGAATCTCAGTCACACACTTCGGCCATGTTTGTGTGTGTATGCACGAAGCATGAGTGAGTGAGCGACATCCTGTCATGACAGTCCCTGTTTACGACCGGAACAACATATCTCATGCCGTTTAAATCATCATTTGGAAGAATAGTGACGTTATTTGTTGTTTGAAACCAATATTCTTAACATATGCTAACCGGTGGTGGTGTTCTTATATTTTTTTGGTGAAGAAAGGAGGGTTTACATGTCACACATGCAAAGAGCACCTGTAAGGTTGTAAACAATGGTGAACCCAAACAGATTAGAATGAGTCCAAAAGAGTCATAGTTACTATGTGAAAAGCAGAGCATTCTTGTTTTTCACTTTTTATTTTCTAAGCAGCTCCTATAGGCTTTTTCCATTTTTCAGTTGACAACAGCAACATTGAACACAGTCCGTTGTGTGACACTTGCTGACTTCCAAGTGGTTCTAATTCCAAAACAATCTTCCGTTCTAAGTAACATTTTAACATAACTTTTTTTTGTGTGTAAAAAATGTTAACCACTGCTTATTAAAACTAAAATAAAAAATATTTTACACTTTCAGCACAGTAGAAAAAGGGCAATTGGTTGGCAAGTGTTATATTTAGCCATTATACCTTCAGCTACTTAAGTTAGTATATTCTAAAATGAATTGTATGGGTTTATTATTGATTACATGTATTGTACTGTGCAGACAGGCACTTTCCAATGTCACAGTCATTCCCATTTCTTGTTCTATGCCTATTATTTGTTATGGTATCAGAAAAAAATCATAGGAAAAGCAAAACAGTGAAGTCAATTCCTGTAGCTGCTCATTGAGCATAGATATAGTTTTATTGTCATTGCAAAATGAACACTACAGCGGCATGATGTCATGCATTACCTCCCACATAAATGCATGGGGCAGTATGTTTCAAAATACACCATTTAGACAATGAATTATTGCAAATTGGTAATAAAGTACCCCTCATGTACTTAAAGACCATTTTAGGTGGTTCTAAAGAAACTATTAACTGAAAAAGCTTTCAAGATTGTGTTTTCTGCCATCTGTCATCGAAGGAAATGAGTCATAGCGCCCAAGGTCTTCTGTTGTGTTCATTTATCTTCAAGTCCAAAAAGCCCCTTTACTTTGGTGTCAGTCTGATCCCAGTGAGGGGTCTTATCTTATGGTGTCCATGCAGGGTTATCAGGTCTGGTGCACCTCAGACCTCACACATCGTCATCCAGACATTTGGAACAATGTTAGAGCTTAACTCGCATATGATGCTTGATTCCATGAAGAATAAATGGTCTTAATAACTTGTCGAGGTCAGTCGTGTTTATTCTGGTTGACATACCACCCTACAGTATTTAACCTCCGCCCCCAACCAAGCCAAGAACAAATTTGTCAATTGTTATTCTTGTCAAAGCAGAGTTATAAGCCCACACTTGCCCCATGTGTTTTGAGTTGGGCCTGAGTGCTGAGTAGGGCAGGTAGTGTTGACTCTCGGGTGAAAAGCGGCCTTGATCCATCTCCGCGTGGTCACTTCCAGGTTGGGCGTGAGCATGTAGGAGAGAACGGGGGGTGGAAGCAGGATATCAGAGACAGACCAAATAAACAAAGCTGTCAGCCGTAGCATGGCCCTCTGACCTGCCCTGTCCCATCTGTTTTCTTATCTACTACAGCGCTAATACTGAGAACAAGTGACACCTCTCTCCGCTAAGCACTCACTGTTTTCCTTCCACTTAGACGCCGTGTCATGGCTTGCACAGGCTGCTCCTCATTCTGACGTATTTTATGGCACCAATAAAAAGACCAAAACACTGCCATTTTGGCTGACTGACAAAATTTAGTGTGGGTATATTATACCTTTAGAAGTCCAGGGTGTACCCCGCCTCCTGCCCGAAGTCAGATGGGATAGGCTCCTGCTTACTCATGACCCTAATGAGGATAAGCGGCAGAGAAAATGGATCGATGGATGGAAGTACAAATAGTAGTATGGAGTTTTGCCACAATTTTCCAATCAAACACCTATAACAACTATATTTATCCTGAAGAACATTTGAGTCATCAAAGGTCTCAGACGCTGATATCCAGTCTAGTTCATTCCAAAGATGTTTGATAGGATTCTTGCACAGAAAGCATCCAAGGATGCCTATATGGACTTTGCCACAGGGAACATAAAAGGGCAGTCCCCATGCTATTCCCATAAAGTTGGAAGCATAGAACTATTCCACATGTGACAGTGTCTACAAGGAGAATTGCTTTAGGATTGGGTGTTGTAAACCAGGGATCACTAACTGGTGGACCAAGGTTGGAGCTCAGACCCAGACGCACCCTCTTTAGACTTGGACAACGATCCATCAATTTTCTTTGCTGCTTATTTTCACCAGGGTCATGAGGATATGCTGGAGCCTATCCCAGCTGACTTCGGGTGAGGGGCGGGGTACATCCTGGACTGGTCATCAGTCAATCGCAGGGCATACAAATCAGTCATTCACATTCACACTTTACAGTACTGGTGGATCTGCTCAGGAAACTCATTGACCAATTGCATGCGATTGAAGCCATCCCACATGATGCTACTCAGCCAATCGAACCTGTTCATTGAACGTTGCGACTTTAAATAGAGACAGACAAAAACATGAAGGAATAAGTGTCATAGGGAGGGAAAAAAGAGCTAAAGGAGTTATAGCTAGAGAGACAGTAAGAGACACGGGGAAAGAAGAGTGATCTAAAGAGAGACAGCGACAGGGAGACGAAAAAGCGGGGGAAAACAGGAAAAAATTTCACATGGCAGAAAAGTGGACAATGAAAATTAAGTTTTCAGTTACTTGTTGGACAGCGCCTCTGTTGTACTCTGATGCTACCTGTGAAGCTGGAAAGTGAGTGGACTTCGCCCCTGTCATTCCACGTTGGTGCTTTTTACACAGAATATCAGTTGATTAAAAAGCCACGGAAAATCCGTCTTTAGGGGTACAGTAATCCCTCGTTTATCAAAGGTTAATTGGTACCGGTCCTGACCGCGATAAGTGAATTTCTACAAAGTAGGATTCAATATTAATAACCTGAATATTTTCATGTTTAGATCATAGAAAACCTGTTTATGACTTTCTAAGTTAGGTTTTTACCATTATTAAAGATCTCTAGACATGAAATAACACCCCTATAGTCACTTTTACATTTGTTTAATCCAATACAGTAGATATAATCATTTAAGACATAATAAGACTGTGTGTTTTTAATAAATGTCTTTCAGAGTATAGCCACAAAAGTAGCCCATGGTTTTATGATTATGATGAAGACTTTTGTTATTATTATTATTATTATCATTATAATCATTATCATCATTGTCATTATTATTTTATTATTGTGCCTGTTAAATAAATAAATTAATGTGGCAAACAAGTCTGGTGTGTTACTAGTATATTTTATTTAGTTAATTTTGAACATTCTAATAAATACTTAAAAATACTTAATTTAGGCCAAGAATATGTAACATTTGCTTAAATATGCATATGACTAATAAGAGACCGTAGTTAGCAAGTGCAGCCCAGCCTTTGGCTAGTGGGAATCATGACTAGCGATCGTGCCAAGGAGAATGTAGGATTTGAAAATCATTGTCAATGCCACTGTGCTGATAACTTCCAAAGCAGCTAGCTTGCTGTTATAGTGTTTGTTTTATTCACCAACAAATTTCACTTTGCCACACTTGGCCAATAATGATGATACTGATTCTGAAAGAAAGACCTGCTAGCCCCCACAGTTGTGTAGATCAGGGTTCATGCATGTTAGGTTAATTGGCGACTCTAAATTGTCCATTGGAGTGTGAATGTTTGTTTGTCTGCCCTCCGATTGATTGGCGACCAGTCTAGGGTATACCCTGCCTCCTGCCCAAAGTCAGCTGGGATAGGCACCAGCATACCTGCAAGCCTAATGAGGATAAGCGGTATAGAAAATGGATGGATGGATGGATAGAAGGTTGACCTGCTAATAGTTTGCAGTATTTGTTGTTTCACTATAAAATCAGTAAAGCTGTTTCTAACAAGCTCAGCAGTTTTAGGATAGGATGTTTAGTTTGGGTTTTCTCCGGGTACTCCGGTTTCCTCCCACATTCCAAAAACACGCATGTTAGGTTAACTGGTGACTCTAAAAATTGTCCATTAGGTTTGAATGTGAGTGTGAATGTTTGTTTTTCTGCCCTGCGATACACTGGCGACCAGTCCAGGGTGTACCCCGCCTCTTGCGCCAAAGTCAGCTAGGGATAGGGTCCAGCACACCTGTGACCCTAATGAGGATAAGCGGTATAGAAAATGAATGAACAGTTTCTACCCACTGTCTAGCTGTTGGCAAAGGCAACATGCGTAACCATCACTAACATTTAAGGCGGAGTGGATGGGTGCTTGATGGTGCCAATCATCGGAGAGGGCGTAGTAGCAGGGCTCGGTTAATAGCCCTGCTCTCACTCCCTTGGGACTGAGATGGATGAGTCTGGACTGAAGGAGGAGTAACAACAGTAAAAGAGGCGTGCTCTTTTTTTTTTTAATCCTGCAAGCTTGTACATATTGAATCAAATCCAACTATATTTCTTCACTGAGATTGACTTTTCTCACTAACCACTGCTCCATCTGTGCACAATTTTAAAACATATATAATTTTATGGCTATTTCTTTTATTTATTGATTTTTGTGACATGGATGTTGGAGGTCAACCTGCAAGGCATGTGCGTATGGCCCATGCATGCAGTTAAACCAGTAACACAGGTTTTAGTCAATGTCCAGCATAGTACTAATACTACAAACAACGCATACCTAATTGTTGCTGACTGTACAGGTCCACTGCAGAACAGTGCCAGGTGTGTCCATTCAGTCCCCTAGTTTTAGAAGAGTTATTGAAAAGAACAAAACAAACACAAAAAAAGTCAATGCTCTGCAAGATGTCTTGTGTCGTAAAAGTGGGGGAGGGGGTGTCTAACAAGCTGTCACCACACAGGAAAGTCTGCTCCAGTAAGTCACATCTGCCAATGGGCATAAGGGCCATGCTGGAGGGCTAGGGAGAGGGGGGTCAAAGGGTGAGGCGTTCCCCTACCGAGGAACATCCAGATCACATATCCACTCCAGTCAATAAAGTGGCTGCTGTCGCTGTTGCAAACCCAGAGGATATTTCTCCTTTTTACTATGGATTCATCAGTGGGAGCTACTGTATCTTTCACTCTCTTTGACTCTTCCATGTAGCAACGGTACATGAAGTCTTGAGTCACCAAGACTCCTGACTGTGTTGACATACTGTAAGCTTAAAGGACCCATGTGATGCAATTTTAAATGCGTCTCGGAGGTCCCACAATAGTCTATTGGAAGTGTGATGGCCAAAAGCTTGCCTTGCTGTGGCATTTAGACAGTTTAAAAGTGCTTTTAGCAAGCCTTATTGGGAAGACTACTTCTGTGGCTCTGTGGCTATAACGCTCATTAACTGTGTGTGTCTATGCCTGTCTTCAACACAAGACGCGTTATTGGGCTATTTACTGACATTTATAAGTGTGTTAACAGCGGTGAATAATTGATTTAATTAATTATGTATTTGTTTAGCATAATTAACATATACGCATCATGGCAAGCCACGCCTCTCTGGCTCCCGACAGAGTCATATAGTCTGTCAGACGTTTTTTTTATCTTTATTCTGACGTGAACACATCAACGGCAGCACAATGTATGTCTCTCCAACTCATAACACATCTCTACTCGGAACAACAATTTCTCATTGTCAACTACCGCGAGATGCATTCAGGGACACTCCAAACATTACAATAACGTCTTCGTTATCTGTGCATGTTTGGTTTAAAAAAACAAAAACAAAAAGAAAAACAATAAGTGGTCATTCTTATTACTGCAACTATTAATGCAGAAGATAAACATTTGCTACATTTATGTATGCTCGGAAATCACCGAAAATAAACACAAAACATGTAAATTCAACTTAAGTTACTCAAAATACCACAATTAAAGTGTGATTCCAATGTTCTGTTTAAAGAATGTAATGCTAGGTAAATTGCTTTTCAGACATATGCTATCTTTTACCGTCATTTACCTTTCATTTGGAGCTGTTGAATATATTATAATCCTGCCGTGTCTTTTATCTTTCTTTCAATAAAATACAGTAATTGGATATGGTGATTAATCATGATTAATTAATTAAAAATGTGTGATTATTTAATCTGGTTTAAATTAACATGTACATTTTAATTTAAAAATGGTACAGTGGATGTGTATACATATCGACTGCACTTGTCCTGCATAATGGATGCTATATATCAAAATCTAACATTACGAAGTGGGAAAGGAGGATGCAAATGATGGCAACACTAGCATAGCCATGTGAAAGACAATGCTAACATTACTGTCTACAGCAATATCATGCTTGATATTGATGCCCCCGGTAAAGTGGTGGGTGTACACACAGTACAGTGTTATCTACCAAGGGGCGGCTCAGAGCGGTGAAGGAGGTTTTTTCTTCATGATGTCATGAAAACCCTGAACTTCGGAAGTGAAGTCTTCTCTCAAAACTGGAGCCGTGGAGTAAATTTTTATCTTGTTTGCCGTTTGTAAACAAACTCTGTGCACACGCACTATTGTTAAAAAATGTATTTTGCATAATAATAAGACATAACATAATCAGACCTTTTGTGTCACCCTGGATTGTCCTTGTTTTCTTTCGATGTATCTAATTTTGTGATTTTCCATTCCTACTATATTCCAGTTATTCTACTCTATTCCTAATAGCTGCAAACCTTTACTGAACTCTGACAGTAATTTAATTCTTTTTCAAAGGTTATTAGCATGCAAACTGATTTTGAGTGATATCTGACACGAGACATCAGGGGTAGCCGAGGTTAAATGTCATCCTACTAGGTAAATTTCATTACTCCTCCAGACTGAGACCCTCCCCAGCCTCAGTCTACCACTTTGGCCCAATCCCGTGACCTTGTGGTGCAGCTCCCTCGGTGACCGCTAATGGTTTATTTCGTGTCAAAGTGCATTTTGGTTCCCCTAAGCTGAAATCTTTGCAGTTGTGCAACTCGACCCAGCCATGAGCTCACGTGTTTACAATGCAGGTCTGCCTTTGTTTGTCACACCTTTCAAATAAAAGGTAGCCAAGATGGACAGTGTTTACAGGGTGCCAGGAGCCGTCGGGCGGCTGTGGCTCGCCACTCTATCCGCTGGGATGGTGTCCCGAGGAAATTTTTGACTGCTCGGGAGCCCTCCTTTTCCTCCTCGCTGACGTCTGGGCGGTTCATGGTCACTGCATGGCTTGTATTTATTTTTGAAATCAATTGTTGGAATTCCTTCAGCGACATCGAACTGGGAAGGTTTCATACAACAACATTTGTTATGGTTCAGTGAAAACTCCATTTTCTTAGCGTTGACTCAAATGAGGAAACAGTGATGTTTGGTGTAGAAATAGAAGTAAATGTGATGACTTTTGCTTCCAGTTAAGCAGAATAGTTGGTTGTTACCTTAAGTGTTGAACTATAGTGAAGGAAGATGCTGATCTTTTTTTGGTGCAGGTCTAACTGCTGCTGTCAGCATGTTCAAGGCAACCAGGCCTCCTGAGTCTGTATAGTGGCTCCAACCCGTTAGTCGCAAAAACAGTGTTTTGGTCTGACTTTTTGACTTTATTGCATTTATTGTTATAAATGCTGCATAACAATGTTATTCAAAAAGATCAGAATATATTATACAGTAAATAAGCTGAAAGATTGTCCAGTGGAACATTAATAGGGCCCGATGAAATCCGTTTTTTCCATTAACATTTTTTAGAATTCAATTTTTTACATTTTACACTCATACCAACATAGTGTGAGTGATTTTTGGGTTAGTGAATAAAAGGTCAGTTAAGCAAAATAACTTACATTTACTGATGCAATCCATCAATGGACAATTTAGCCCGGTAATTGAGAAATGAATGTGATGTCAGCCTCTGCACACATTGCTACAAAATCTTCAACAAACTGTCAAGTCCGTGCTTGTGATTGAGGAAGATGTGGTCACTCATGCAATTCCAAATGCATAAGATAATTTCATGACATGCTTATTTTGTTTACAGTTAGTCATGTCTCAAAGGGCGGTCATATTTTGAGGGCCGGATGTTCTGTTCTGTGTGTGAGAATGTCTCTTTATGGCTAAGACGAGCTGGGTGCAAAAAGCAAAGTTAAGGGGAGGTTCCACCAACCTTTGTCGGTGTTTATCATCATTTCAACATTGGATGACAGTATTTCATTCACATGACGCCAATGTCCGTGAGACTCCTCATTTAACAGTATATTGTGTTTTTACTAGCCAATTCTGCGATTCCATTAACACGGAAATCATAGGGCCCTATATCTAATGCAAAATGCCTTTAAGGTTCAAGATTTAGGAGAAAGTGTGTCACGAAACATTTTTGAAATTTGCAGCATTTGAACCTCCATAATGGATGAAGCCAAGTGTATCTCACAAAACCCCACTACAGTGTTGGCTTTTTCTCTGTTTTTTTGACACTCGAGAGTGGCTTTTTACCGATAACCGTTGTGCTGGTGGTTCTCAACCAGTAGTGGTCAGGACCCAATAGTGGGTCACAGATGCATTCTGGGTGAGTAGCAAACATCAAGTAAAAAATAAGATTAAAATATGTAAAATACTACCAATGTTAGAGGTGTCTGACTTGTTTTTTTTTAATTATAAAAATAATAAATATTTTTTTTCTTCCAGTATGGTATATATTTATTGCGGTGAAATATGTGATTTAGTGCAATTTAATTTAATTTATTCATTATGTGTATGCATTCAGTTATGTTTTTTGAAAACATCCTTCAATAAATTACTCTAAAATGCACTTTCGGCATGTAATAATGTGTATTAATGTGTCATAGATCGTATTAATGTGTATTAATGTGTCATAGATCGTATTAATGTGTATTAATGTGTCATAGATAATATTGGTGATTTTTACATTCGCTTGCTTTGAGTTAACAATTGACATAAAAGTATAAATTAATGAAATAAATACATAAATGAAAGCATACATTAAAAAGTATATAAAAAAGCAAAAATTACCTATTGCAAAGTGTATAAGATTCTTAAATACTTTAATAAATAAATATAAATAAAAGTGAGTCAAATCTAAATGACCATTGGAAAATGTGGATCCAAGGTTAAGACCAGTTGAGAACCCATGCACTATACCAATATTGTCCACACTTCACGACAGATACCGCTATCAACCGATACTGATATTGGCAGAAGCTGTGCCCTCAAACTAATCAAACTAATCAGGTCACATCGCATGTCATGAATAAACACATTTGATGTGAGGCCACTGGATGCATTTCTCAAACAAACACTGTTTGTGCAAAATAAGACTTACTGCAATATGCCATACCAGTTGACTGTAGAAAAAGTGTAATTTTGTCTCAACAAAATAGTCATTATACAAATCATGACCAAGTCAACAAAAATAACTTGTCTGAATAACATGAAAACAATTGAATTAAATAATGCTGGCAATAACTGCTGACATTCTCATGTCACTTTCCACCTCGCTTAGTTTTTCATGTGTCCTGCTGCAAGAGGACCAGTAACTTGCCCATCACAGCCACCATCATTTCTCCTTGGACACAGTTGTTCTCCATCTGTTGCCTGAAATCTTCACCTCACTTCTCCCCTCCTCCTTGTCTCCACCCCATCCTCCACCCTCAATGTCAGCTAATTAGTGGGGTAAGGAAAGGGCAGTACAAAGACCATGTCTGGCCCACCCACTGACCCTGTTCCTCTTTTTACTGAGCCATCATTTCTAGCCATTAGACCTGTCTTAGCCTTTTGATTAGGTCCAAGAAGGCCTGGACACAATGGGCTGATCATGGGATACAACTGGCTGGGCCGTGTAACTCACCTCTGGGCTGCTCTTCTTCCGTCCCCACCGGGGCCCACCTCGCTTGTTTGTCTTTGGTCTGTGGCTCAACAACTTAGCCTCTAATCTAAAGTAGTTGCTAGTCGGTCACGGTTTCTTTGTGTCTTTCATTAAAGACGTATCGTCTTTTGGCGCTTCTGTATGATTAGATGTTCTGTCTGTTGACCTCGTAGCTCGACCTCCTAGACTTTGCCTTTTACTGCAGATGAATCATGACATATATTTTCCAAAAACAACTTCAGGAATCTATTCTGTGGTTCAAAATTTGGGTTTTGTGGCATATTTGTGCTTTCTAAGTCGTTAACCTGAAAGGCTCTCTGGGTCTCAAGTTCGATTGTTTGCAGTTTTTAGTGTTAAGGAAGGCGCACCGTAGTTCTTGCCAGTGCCCAACAATGCGGAAGTAAGTCTAAACAGTTGGAGTATAAAATGAGTCACATCATGTGTAATTTGTGCATTACGTGTCACTCTGTACATTTACATAATGCCAATTTACATACATACATTGTGAATGTTAGAGCCTCAAAACATCATAGCTGTCTCTCAGGGAGATCTATTTAGAAAATGACTCTTTAGAGACGGGCATATGAGACAAAAATGTGAAATCAATGGTAATTTAGAGAATCTTTGCTTTTTTACTTTCTTTCAAATATAAATTGTGATAAGAACCCATCAAGTGTGGTTTACCACTGCTATTGTCAACTTTTTTTGGACTAAAGCCAGCCTGCACCTGAAAAGGCCAAAGATCGTCAAGAACGCTTTATAAACTCAACTCCAGTACATTTTCAGGAGTTTTATTTCACACATCAACTACAGTATTCACAAGAGCTTGTCAAGTTAGGTTGGTAACATTTGACTCAAAGAGGACTGACATTGAATGACTACTCAAACTAATAACAGTTGTATCTGGAAATAGTTCATACATACCAGTGGTTTCTCCGGTCTTCTCTCGTTACAGTCACTTCAGTAGTGGCGTCTCTTTGTTGTCCACTAAACTTGCCAATTATTTGCTTTGCACAAGCACCTAGCATCATATCAATCATGTCACTGGTATGTCACAAAGGTATCAAACAAGTTAGTTTTGCATCATATTAAGTTTCAGAGATTTGAAAGATAGATATTTTATAGATACCCTTAATCTCCAAGAGGAATTTATGATTTTTTACAAAATTCAGAAATTTACATGCACTTGTGGAATATTAATCAGCATAAGAATTGTCAACAATCCGAACAGTATATTCTCAAACGAGCCAAATTTGACAGAACACCTCCCACTTGATCTCCTGGTTCTTGAACCTAAGGCCACACCAGCCTTTTCCTGCTCTTCTGAAAGAACCAAGAATCCCTGGCTTTAACTGGCTTGCAAATACAAAAGCATTGGGACTGATTTGTACACGTGTTTCCTGGCTTGGTATCTTTGAATCAGAGGGTCTATCGTTTGCAAAGAATGGGATTTTTGTTTTTCCCAAATCCAAACTTGGTCTCACTTTACAATAAAGTGCATAAAAATGCAGTAATTACAGAGGAACGTATGAAGATTTTTAACTAATGAGTAGTGGTTAGTGTTAGGTAGGTTTGTTCTTCATTAACTACTGTAATTTTGTTGACCTTGTTGTTTCTATTCTACAAGATTGGTAAGGGCTAGTTTTCCTACTTAGACTTGCGTCACTTTGGTTGCTCCAATCCCGAGGAGTTAGATTGTGCGCATGTTTGTAGGAGATTCTTTTGATTTCTGTCAGAATGATAGTGTTTCATTTCTGGTGTTTTCGTCAGTGTTAAGTCCATCCATCCATCCATTTTCCTCCGCTTATCCGGGTCCGGGTCGCGGGGAAAATTGTCCTAATTCTTCTCCCATTCTCCTCCCTTGTTTGTGTTCCTTTTAAGGTGCAGGACAGTTCCATGGGTTTTGTCGCTGCCGTTGGAGAATGTGATTTAATTTGGTCTTCCTTGCCAGTCTGATACTGTGAAAATAGTTTGGATTTGTGCAAGCTGCACATATTCCTCGGCTTCTTTCTTGAAGGTTTTGTCATCTTGGTTTGGGAGAACAAAGATTTCCTCAGATTTTGGAGCTTTGGTGTTTAGAGCAAGCCTTTTGTCGTGCAGTCTAAGGCTGTGCACACTACACATTGCAGGTTCATTCTGATTTATTTGCCCATATGTGACCTGCATCTGATGTTTTCATGTCAGTGTGAACAGCGCAATTCTGTTTTTTTCAAACGCGACTCATTCGTATGTGGATGAAAATGGGATATGTATGCAATGCGACTGCAGTATGAACGCTGAGGTGGCATATATCTGACATATACGTCATTGAAAGGAGTGTATTGCTATGCTTACCGAGACTTTAAAGCTACTCACCGATATAAGCAGTCATGGAAAGGCGAGATTAATCGTGCAAGACTTGAATAAATGTACACACCGATGTAGGCAAAAGTTCTTCTTATCTGAAAATGTTTTTTATAAGGTGTTAGTGAAGCAGCTCTCTGCAATGTTTTGCCATTCCACTCACACACACCTTGGAATAGACGTGGCAACAAGTTGTCTACAAACTTCCTTACCGAAATTTTTGCCATCTTTCTTCTTAATCTTCTACACAAAATCATTTGGTTGAGAAATTATGGACTCCCGTTGCACAAAATCCTTGCAATTGCCACAAACGCGCTAAGGAGAGCATGCTAGTAATGCGCCAATTGATACTTAAATGCCGATATCTTTGATATCAGCTCTTCATGCCCTAAAGTCTAGTCTTTACTTCCGTAAACACACGGAAATGGGAGCAATGCCATGCTTCTGTGCATGCACGTCATTTTTCAGTCAGTGTGCGTATACATAACAGGTCACATTTGCTTGGTAATGTGAACGACCGCATATAAATCGCATTTTAAACAAAAAACCAGAATAGGGAATCCAACCCCGCAGTGTGAACGTAGCCTTTAGATCTCCGACAGAATAAGATTTTAGCACTTTGATCCTCGCCACACGATGCGTGTGGTTTGAGAGTCCCTTGTTGAGGTTGAAGCTTTTGAAGAGCAGCTCTTCAAAAGCTAAGTCAGGTTCACTTGAGCAATGTTTCAGTTTGTTCATCAGTTTGTTCAAGAATGCTTCCCTGGTTGTTTAGAAATATCCATCCGTGGTTGTCTCTGCTGTAACCACTGACGACGGGTAGGTGGGCTGCTTTGATCTTTATGGACCGGACTGGTGGGGGTTGAATAACCTCCCTTCAGCTGTTAGTCTTTCCATTGCTTGTGGGGTGCAAAATTGTTTTGTATTTTTTCCCTCAGTTCAGTTTTAGTCTTGACGATAGTTTTGACTCTTGCGTTTAGTTCCTTCATCTCACCCTGAGGTACTTACATTTCCCTTGCTGAAATGTCTGTCTCATTCATCTTCAGTCCTTCTAATTATGGATCTACAGCATCTCATCACTAGACCGGTCCAAAGAAGTTTGTCAGTTTTCTTGAGCTTTTCCCTACGTCGTTCCAAGTGCTCTATCAGCACTATGCTTTGTTTTTTTCATCAGTTTTGAATTTAAGTAGTCCAGTTTTGTAGTCGTCACTCGCTTCTACCACTCCCTTAAAGTAGCAAAGGAGTTTAGGGAATTCTGGTAACTTCTACTCCGTCGTCTTGTCTGCCTTTTGTTTACAGCACGGCAGTTTACTTTCTTTGTGAAAGAACCTTTAGCAGCATCCAACTGCTTTTTAAGTTCCATTACTTCTGATAATTTGGTCTCAGTTTCGCCAGCAGTTTGATTTGGAACCTTAAGAAATTCACTTTCCTTCCAACGACTGTGCTGTGGTTATCAACTGTCACGTTCTTTTGGTAACACCAGCCTGTACTTAAAAAGATTGAGAACATTGTCGAGGACGTTTTTTTAACTCAATTCCAGCAGATTTTGAAACTTGAGTTTTCATGTTTTGGTATCTGATACTGTGTATTGATATATCAATAAATTAAACTACAACACAAGTACGACTGTGAGTTTTGTCAGCAAAATATGCCCTGCAAAGTATTTTCTGTGTCCTTAAAGCCTCTTCTCACGCGCTCTTTGCATCAAACTGTGACAGGAAACCTCTCAAGCATCACTTTTCAATGTAAAGGGCTGTTGGCAGGCGACAAAAGGTGATGACATCTCTGTAGAGAAAGTTAGCATCCTGCTGGTGGACAATAACCAGACTGGTATGAAGTCCTGTTGCAGGGTTTGAGGCCTCATTATTATCTTTACCGTTCCTTCATAAATCTTTTCATTCATTTATACAGTATGTCTTATTGACATTGAATGTGTTCACGTATTATTATATCAAAGAAAAATAATTTGCAAGTTCCAACAAAGAGCCCTCAGGCTGGAAAGTCGTTGGTTGCAGGTTAAGTATGTGAGCAATGCAAGGGGAAGGGATCATGTAGCATTTTACCTGCCGCCACAGCAAAAGTCCTGCACATAGCTAAACCTGCTTAAAGAGCGGAGGCAAAACCAAGCTTTAATTGTTTAAGCGTAGCTTTCTTTAGGGAGGTGGTCTGCTAAATCCTGAATTTGTGCAAAAATTGATTTTTACCATTTGTTTAACACTGACACCTGATGAAGTGTTCATTTTTTATGACTTTTTTGACAGTGCATGATCCATTTGGAATACCTACTTAATTGACCAAATACAGCTTCTTTTTTTGCCCTTTTTCCATTGCATGGTACCTCCTTGACCTCATATGGTTGTACCCAGACACTAGCAGGTACTATTTTTAGTGGTATTCTAGTGTGTCTGGTGAGAACTGATGTGTTCAATGCAGTTTGTTTTTTACAATTTCTCGTGGTAAATGAGATTTACTAACCCCAGCTCCTGTTTTTCATTGTTGGTGTCCTTGCATGTCGTTTTCCAGCTCCCCCTGGTTGCCATTCAGAGTGGACCTCCCTCACGCATGGACCTGCTTCTTCTCAACTTGTCCATCTCAATCCTCAGCCCTGTGTTTGTATGAGCATGTTGTGGCGTGTACGGGCATTTTGTGTGTCTCCGTGTGTGTGTGTGCTTGCGGGCCCCTTTGTGCGACGAGAGGCATTGGCAGCGTAAGCCTTTTGAGATTTAGTGTTTTGGGGATCGCTGTGTTTCAGATTTCACCTCCATCTCTGAAGGGAGTAGAATGTGACTGATGGGGGGGTAAATCTCTCCTCTCTGAGAATCATTTGATCCCCGGCTTGGCTGGTTGGTTCTTGACTGTGTCTTGTTGAGTCCGTCAGGGAACAATGCAGGCAGGGTAATGTTTCAGGTCTGATTCTGCACACAGGTAGCAGGCGGCCGCCCCTCCCTTTCTAGTCCCTTCACATCATCTCCTCACATTTGTTTCTTCCTCTTTCACACAGTCAGCAGCACAATCCATGCATCCTTTGCTGCTGCTCCCACCGTGTTCCACTTTCATTGTATCTGTCCATCTATCTCATCCCTTTTCTCTCCGGTCAGAACGCCACACAATTACCACCATCCACTCATTCCCCTTGGAGGCTCGGCATTAAGCTCATGCAGGCGCCTCCGACTTGCCTTTTTTTGAGGTTAACCTCCAAAATGCCAAAAAACGCTTTAATGGTAGTACATTTTGGGAACTGGCTGCAAAAAATATATATTTTCCTCTTTCTTTAGCTTTCCACAGAAGGTTAAGGAAAAATATAATGATGATGATGCACAGGAAATGGAAAATGGAAAATATGTTGTAGTCTGTCCTGGCTGCTCGGGACAATATGGCTAAAATGAAAACTGTTGACCATCAAGTGACAATCATTAAAAGAAGAATTGATTACACACAGCAAAGTCAGTCAAAGCACATTTTGATGCTAGAGTCACCAAACCTGCATCTTTGACATGATTCAGTGGTGCTCCGTGCATTTCATACTTGGGCCTTCAATGAGGTGTGAGGACCCAAGCCACTTTTTAATACCACCACTATCATGTCACAATTATACAAACCATCAATAATATCCAACAATATAATAACATATAACAATATAGCAATACAACACGGGGTGGCATTACATAATTGGGGATGGATGCCTACCATTACAGGTCATCCCTTGTATAAAGCGGTTAATTGGTTCAATGTTAATAAATTGAATAATTTTTTAGTTTGAGCATTATGACTTTCGAAATACTATTTTTTCACATTATTAGAGCCCTGTGGACATGAAATAACACACCCATAGTCACCTTTACAATCCTATTAGTCGTGGTTTACACCACATTGCAAATCTTATGCTGCAAAATCAATATTTCATAGGACAAAAACACAAACAATGAAATAAAACACATCACACTGACCAAACACTTGTCTGGAACACTTTCTGTGGAAGTGGCGAACATACCCTTTCCCTGGCTGACTTATAAAATATATAAATTCAATTATTTGTTTGAATAAAACTGTGTGTCTCCTATCTTTGTGTCGGAACAAGATCAGTTGAGCATTGCTGCTCATGCAGTGATGCGTTCAGTGGCACTGGTAACTGTAAATGTTGGATAGGCTTTCATACTAATCAGAGGACGGAAAGAATGCTGACATCACTGAGGGCCAGTTTGCTGGCCTTTGTGAGGTGAATCTGAAATCTGACGCTAGTAGCGTTTAAGTGACAGAGGAGCCAGCACTCCTGACTCTGAAGGCTTTGGGCAGATTTTCATAATTTTCGGTGTATAAGTCACTACGTTTTTCTTAAACTTTAAACCCAGCATTGTATACAGCGGTGCAGCTAATTTATGGCCATGATCTAATGTGAACGTGAAGTTCTCTTGGAGATTAATAAAGCATTTTATGTAATTCCTATTTATCTAATTAAATGTATCTAATCTCTGGACTTTTTTTTTTTTTTTTTTTTATATTTTTTTTTAATCGTTTAAATACGGTGCATCTTATGAGTCAGTAAGGAAATGATGGCTCTTTGACAGGAGCCAATCACAAGCTACAAAGGAAATCATGACAGGCTTGTCAACCCGTCTGAAGGTGCAAGAGGTCATTACTTAATAAAACAGTTGGACTCAGGGTGTCATCTTAAAAATACTTCTAAAATCATCACGCAGCAACTTAATATGCAAAAGGTAGGTAAGAAATATACAAGACAAGTCCCAATACAATTTTAGAATAATAACCAGCTATTTTAACTGTGATGATGAATTGCTTCCCAGCAAAGCAGTTCATCAAGAAACTGATACTAGAATGTAAGTTGTTAATGTAGGTCAGTGCTTCTGATTTTGCACTTGTGTTAAAATTAAGAATGCTAAAATGGCACCTAAAATATTGCCTGCTCAGTTTGATGGTTTTATGATGGCAACAGACAGATCATTTTTACGTACATTATTGCCTATGGTCAAAAATTGTTTAGAAATAAGAACAAATCAATTGTCAACCACCATTATTGACATTTTGACATTGAAATTTGACACAAGAAGTTCAAGAAATGTGTCATGCAGCGCTTGACAAAGTAACACTGACCAACTGATCTGACCTTTGACCTTATTTATGTAAAAACATCTCCTGTGTGTCTGTTTAACATCAGTAGGTTTTTTGGTTTGATGTATATCAATAATTGACAAAAGATAAACGCGAGGAATCAGTGTTGCTCATGAGCATTAACACCAGCAATGTCCCATTGTTTCCAGTTGTTGAGATAAAAAAAAATCTCCACAACTTTTCCAACAAACTTTTCAAAACTTCATAAGAGCTCTCCTCTTTCATATTAGCCATTAGCAATCAGATCCTCAAATAAATCCAATTTTTCATACATACAGCAATAAATACATTTTGAAAACTAGTCTCCTCGCCAATGTACAGAAAGTCCATTAGCAGCATTCATCATGAGCCTCCCTGTGTGCAAGCTGTGGGTCTGTGCGGCCGTGTTAGTTTTTTTTTCCCCTCCTCTCTCGCGACAACACAATCATTTCCCAGTGCTAAGAGCCCTTAATGGACTGGAATGGGCACTCTGAGGCTCATTAGCATTAGCCAGCTTCCTACTCTCCATTAATGGAGAAATGCTCTTTATATTTATAATGCTTTTACAGAGGAGGGGGTGGTGCGATCAATATCATAATCTACACAATTGTGGAATATGAAGTACGTTTTTTTGGTGCACATTAAGGAGAAAGTTTGGCTTTGAGTTGCAAAACAAGCCAACACTTTGATAAGGGAGTGGTTGATGCATGAGGATGTGCTATATGTCTGTTATGATAAGTGCTGTGGCAACCACACTGTTTCTGCTTATGTAAGTGAAAACCATATTAATGGTTCCAAACTCAACCAAACAAGTGTGCCTCTGACCCAAGTACTACAATTGTATTTCATATTTGATATACACTTAGAATATATACAGGTGCATTTCAATGAATTTGAATATTGTGCAAAGGTTATTTGATTTCAGAGTTCAACTCGGTCTAAGAGACCAATTAAAGGCTCAGCAGGTTTTTGCAGTTTATTTCCTGATTAATGGTTTACAATATTGAACGTTTTGACAATTTTAAAACATCCTGTGATATACTGAATCTGCTTTTTTTGATTAACTGTAAGATATAATCATCAAAAGGATTAAGAAACACCATTTTTTCAATATTTCACTGGGAATCTGTTGAATACAAGTTTCAGTTTTTGAAATGAAATACTGAAATAAATAAACTTTTCAAAATTATTAAAATGTGATGTGTCTGTACATGTTGTATGTAAAGTATGTAAATAATAGGTTTAAAAACTAATTACTGAAAACCTACAGTCCTCGTTTAGAAGAGAACAATATTATATTAAAGTAAAATGATTGAAAAAAAAAACATCAATCTCACCTTTGACCTTGGACCCTATGTCAATTATCTTGGCTGTGTTATTTTAGTTCATTTTGTTGTATTAGGTTTAATTATATAGCAGACAACTTTTTTTTACACTTGGATGACAATACTTTGATTATCGTACTCAAAGTTTTTGTATTTTTTTCAGGGCCAAAATATTCATCGCTGTGATCCCAAGTAGGGAACAAAAGCAGAACCTTTGAGGATGCCACCTGATAAAAAGCCATTGTTCCTTAGTGGGCACTGTATAATGATATGCTCTTTTAAAGTTGAATTGATTCCTCTCCTTAACTTTGGAAGTCCCCTTCTTGCTCACTTCTTGTGATGATGGGTTATTTCCTCTCTTGCACGCTTGATGTGGAAATGAAAACACACACACACACACACACATTGTAATAATGTTGGAGACAAAAAACAGAGCTGAGCTATGTGTGTGTGCGTGAGTGTCTGTGTCAGATCAGAGTGGGCTTCCTCAGCACCTTTACTTCCTGTGCTTGCAAGTGTTTGTGTGTGTGATTTTTGGGAGTGGTGCGTGAGTGTGAGAAACATCTCCACTTGTGCAATCTATGGTGTTGAGGAGTGTGAGCCAAGGAGCATCAAGACTCTACTGGAGGTATGGACATCCGCAGTGGAGATGAGATGGGCAAAAATTTACAAAAATGCTTTTTAATTATTGATAAGCTCAATTACACTCTTCCAATTTTCAGAGAACAGTTTGGCAAAGGCCCTCTTCTGTTCCCCAGTGCACAAAGCAAGGTCTGTCAAGGCATGTTTGGATGGTTTTGTGTGGAAGAAGTCTACCAAACACCTTGGGGATGACAGATTGCGAGCCAGGTCTCTCAGGTCAGTGACCTATGACTTCACAAGTTAACAAAAATGTCCAGACACACTCCAACATCTTGTAGAAAGTCTTCCCAGAGGTATAGAAGCTAACCCTATATCTCCTTCTAATTTCACTTCCTCTGTGTGTGACAGTCAGGTGTCCCAACAATTGTATCATTTGATAGCATGGCTCTTCTTCACATCTGGTACAAAGTTGCATTTGTAAGGACATCAGTAGGCCAAAGAAAACTGGTTAAAGCCATGGCTATCCACTTGGTCTTCCTGCTTTTGCTGTACTGGTCCACATGAAAGCCCAATAGCCGCATCATTCTCACAACATGCATTTTACCAGCCATCAATCAATCTTCTCTAGCTTATCCATTTCCAGGACGTGGGTGCAGAAGCCTAGGCAGGGAAGCCCTAACTTTTCTCTGCTTTGTTAAGTTCCTCCCGGCGGTTCCCAGGCCAGTTGAGGAACATGGCCACATCTCTCCAATGTGTTCTAGGTCTCCTGAACACGTGTGCCCTGAACACCTGCCCGAGCCACCTCATCTGGCTCCTCTCAGTGCAGGAGAGCAGCGGAGTTTGTCCCGGATGACAGTGCTTCTCACCCTATCTCTAAGGGAGAGCCCAGCCACCCTGCGAAGAAAATTCATTTCGGCCTCTTGTACCCACAATCTTGTCCTTTCGGTCATTACCCAAAAGTCATGACCATGGGTGAGGGTAGAAACATAGATCAACCAGTAAATTGAGAGCTTTACCTTTCAGCTCCCTCTTCACCACAACGGACCGCACCAATGGTGGTCCTATACCCCATATATTCTCGTAGCACTTCCCACAGAATTCCTCAAGAAACACAGTTCAAGTTCACAAAACACAACTGGTTGGGCTCCCACACATCCTCAACGATGCATTTTTATTCTCGGCGTTTTATATTCATACATTCATTTTCTCTCCATCTCCATACATGAGGATCAACTCTTTCTGTGTTGGTATATTGTAAGGTGTAATTTCAGCAAGTTTACCTCCGGAGCGTATAGATTGGTCGGCAGCGCTGAAGTAAGTCAGACCATTAACCAAAAAGATTACGAAGGCAAAAAAAAGGTCCTACCTGGAGGAAACCCACATTTCCTTTTAGCGAGTCTCTGGGGCTTGTTAATCCAGTTAGTCTGTGTGAAGCTGCAAACATTAATGTGAGGCTGATGGGCATTGTACACCGCAGCCTGGACATTAGTGCTTTTTGGAATAAGATGTCTTGTAGCTAGCCTATTCCCACAGGAATTTAGTAAAATTATGTACAACAATGATTTCTTGCATCAGTCATCACAGTGCCTGCTGATGGTTCATGTAGGGCTTAGTTGGTTTTGGTGATGAGCCACGTGAGATCATTTTTGTTGTGAATTTGTGCTGCGGAAAAAAAATTGACTTGAAAAAATTCCGTGATGGCTTTGAATTTTAGAAGTAAAAACAGTAGTACCTTTTAATTACATCACAAAGTTGGCCCTTCTGCTCTAGTCAGTTTAGTGGTCTTTGCTTGACATGCAATTCCCTACCATAACACTAGGGGCAGTGTTTTGCTGAGATTGAGCAAGCGCAGTGCTCTTGTTTTGCTCCTCGTGATTTTACTTCCGGTGTACTTGTAAACAAAGTGTATTATATAGGTGTTCGTTACAGTTGCCCAATTAATATTCCACTATTTCAGCCTCTCCATTGTGACATTTAAATCTTATTCACACACATCAGCTTTGTTTGGAAAACAGTGATGAACATGTTTGCCTCTTTTCTGATATGTTGCAGACTAAACCACTAACTGTTTGAGTTTGGTTCATATTAATTTGGTCCCTCTAGGGTGTAATTAATTTCTTGATTGTACAAAACACACAAGCTTCAGATTAGCTGACTAAGAAAATAATTGTTAGTTGCAGTTTGCAGTTGCAATAGTGTTCCATTGTTTCATTTTTTATTGTGGTCTTAAAAATGTTTTTACAGTTTAATAATTAGGTTTTACACTGGCAGCTTTTGAACAGATTACTTTTATTTCCAATATTTTAGATTTATTTTTAAATTGAACTAAACAACTTGCATTTTAGCGCAGCCTTTTTTTTTTAATTGTAGAGACATTAATTTCAAGGTGCATAACTGCACAGACTGTTAACGTCATGCTATGTATGTTTCATTCCTAACTTGTAATGCCGTTTCCTGCTAAATTCATGTGAGTTGCTGCATGTTGTCCAGACAAACCTCTTTGTCCGAGTGCACAGAGACAACTGCTCCTGTCGACATAAATAACCAGCTAATGAAACTGCAGCGGGGATATGCATGTAATGTGCATGGACAGTTTCCAAGACTTTGACCCCGATTGTCCTCTAATAAATAAAGACAAGCTACACACACTTACATGCATCCATTCATATTCTAGCTGACTTGTGTCGACTATACACTCATTATGTTTTTACTTCAACATCCACAATACTAGAATGAATAAACATTGATTTTTTGTTTTGTTTTTGTTTTCCTAATGTCGACCCCCTGCTCATGTTACCTTCAAGTGACCTCGTAAAGTATTGCTGTCATTTGATAAGTAGATGCCATGTTTATGTACTGAATCTATTTGTATTTGACTAAAGGAAAATATGAGGTAATGGTGACGGTGTCGATGATCCATTGCCGCTTTGGAAAGCTTTATATTTTTTTCTTGGCTCTTCACATTTACTGAACATTCATTAATCTTAAGAATCCACTTCCTTTAGTAGTCTATATAACATGTTGCAGCATCCCTCATATTCATCTTGAATTTCATCTAATTTGAATCAAAGCATGTTTCTAGTGTGTGGCTTCCTTTCGTATGCAGTTCTTTATTAGTAAAGGGATCATATTTCTGATTCTGATTCTGATATTTGGATTTGGTTATACAAATTTAAGATGAAATGGACGCCACGAGCCTGGCATTAAAACAGTAAAATGCATTCTCCCAGCCAATCAACAACAAAAGGGAATAATGATAGTAGAAACATGCAATATAATAGAATACATTTTTTAGTGTAATAAAAATAATGTATTTATTATTTTAATTTTATTATAATAACACATTTTTATGTCACTAACATTAAAATTCAGGAAAAAAATCCAGACTATAAACACACTAATGTAGTTATATAAACTATATTATATTTTTAATTCATTATTTTGTATTTAGTGACACACGCCATGTCCGTATTTAAAATATACACATTATTTTTTTCTTACTAGTGTGTGTTGTCCTCTATTCCTAGCAGACATTTTCTGTAGATTTACCCATCCTCCAGTAGGTGCTGCTAGAGAGCAGTAGAGTCAATGGGTGTGCTTAGGAGCGTGTGTCTGTGCAGTCCGGGCTGGCCACCAAGGCCCTGTCAGCAGTCAGTCTACAAATCAGCACGTTTCCAAGGAGACGCTGATGGAAAAAGCCACAGTAACAATACCTTTCATATTCATGGCAGACCAACATTTTCAAAACACTGTTTAAACTGTACATTGTGGATGTGATTGTCAGTAAATCAATATCAGGCATCTGTCATCGATCAAACTTTATACTACTGATGATTTGCAAAATAAGTCCACCAAATGTTGTTGTTTACGCTATGTCCAGGGCACCCTATATATTAATTATGGTTCTGTTTGAGGTTTTTTCTTACCTCTGTCACCAAAGTGTTGCCCATGTAGGGTTTTCACTAATGTGTGATCTTGAAATTACCTGTGAATTGTTCCTAGAAATAAAATTGACAACCCTACAATACAGTTCAGGGATGACCATTCCAAATCATACCACCTCAACCTGTCCCAAATTGTACTGCATGCTCGAATCTCGTTGGCTTTATTACTCCGCTCTGATGTAATTCACCTTCTTATTTCTTTTTATCACAGAGGGAGGTCCAGTTTGAACTCTGGAATCTGAACTTTGGATGCACACCCCTGATTTAAATAATCCCCAGTGATCCTTTGGCGCAAGAGGGACCGTTTTTTTGGTCTTTTTTCCTCGTGCAAATGACCTCGTAGAGCGGCCGTAAATACATCAAATTAGATATCGGGTATCACGTTTGCTCGAGCGATGGGAAAACATCTGAGTGTGTTTAAAAGGCATCTTTTAAATTGAATCAAATGAAGCCCAGATGAGCATTTTTAAAGGAGATGTCCAAGGTTAGAAAAAGATGTAATCCTCTTTTCCCCTCACCCTGATAAACCATCTGTCCTGAAATTCTGACTGCATTCAGAGTCAAGGAAGTTCAAATCCTGAGAATCTCCACCTGAAACATTTGCAGCGTTGGAGTTTTTAATAGCTGATTTTGCAGTAGTCTTCTTGTAGCTTTACACCCAACTTTTACCTCAATTTGAACTCCATTGCTTCCGACTTCTAAGCATCCTAACATGCGAAGGCTTCCTGTATTTGAGGAGACTGCTTTGACTTGATTTAACCAATTGTTACTTCTTCTGAACCAGCAACCACTGACTAGCTTAATCTCTTTAAGAGTAGGTGAGGAGATTATGCAGTTTATTATCCACATCTCTCTCTCTTCTTGGCCCCTCCTTACCCCCTGGGTTGGCCGCATGGGGCCTCTCGGAAATTTAATACCATGTCTACAACAAGATAAGGCTTTCTTATGAACAGATTAACAATACGCCCATTGTTTGTTGGCCCCTCGCAGCCCGCGTTGTCCATCGTGAAAAAAGAAGACTTCCAAGAGGAAGAGACTCCTAGAGAATTAGAGGCAAAAAAAAGACAATGAAAAGCAAAAGAGAAAGGAATTCATCCACCTCGGATTGTCTCACATGGGGAGGTCGAATATGGATGAGTGAGTATACTTCCCCACCCGGTAACCGGAGACTGAGGAAGGCTTGTCAACGGCCAAATTGCCCCTCAAGCCCACTGACAAGGATTGTCAGCAAATAGGGGAGAGGGACCCTCGCCAGGCTTCTCCCTTGCCAGGGTCAATCACTGGCAATTACAGGGAGGGAGGAGCAATCAGAAAGTGCTGATGGCAAGGCACTCGCCCGCGTGTGTGCTTGTGCAGCGCTCAGGTGCTGCACGCCCCCTGCGGCTCGAACCAAATTTAAAACAATTGCTTGCTTTCATGGAAGGGCTTACCACAATATCCGTGTCTCTGCAGCGGTCCACCTTTTTTTGTGCCCTCAGTCTCCTCTTGAGTAAAATGTATCTCCTTACCAGAAACAATAAATGCAATGAAACCTTCATTAGTGTAATGAATTCATTGTAGAAGAGCCAAATGTAACCAAAACGGATAGAATTAATCTTTCCCATAACTAATACTACAGTGTAACTCAAATGTATCCTCTGCAGACAGCCAAAATGTTGACACATAACACATTTTTATCGTTTTACAAGCAGAAAACAATTTGCAATGCATAATACATTTTCTATGCCGCTTATCCTCATCGCTGGAGCCTATCCCAGCTGACTTTGGGCCAGAGGCAGGGTACTGGTTTCCAGTCAATTGCAGGACAGACAAACAACCATTCACACATATGGACAATTTAGAGTCACCAATTAACCTAACATGCATGTTTTTGGAATGTGGGAGGAAACCCGAGAAAACCTGGACGGGGAGAACATGCACGGAGGTGCCCATCAGAGATTCGAACCCAGGTTTCCCAAACCTGACTGAGTGGCCAGCATGCTAACCACTCTGCCACCGTGCGGCTGAAATGCATAACAATACACTTAAATGATGAATGAAAGGCATAAATTTAAGGTTACATTTACCTTCATTTTTTTAACCTTAATTCCGAAAGACACGTCATGGCAGTGAGACACCACACAGACACCATCCACCTGTTTTGCCTTTTTGATAACGAATGTGAAAAACAAGCTGCAGTGCTGGTTGCTCATTGGCCAAGCAGATTTATTACTTAATTACACAAACAACATAATAAATCAAACAAATGAGAAAAAAAACAAAAAAATAAAAATGGACTCTCAGTCTTTTAGCAAACATTGTTTAAACGTACTTAAATAAAAATCACAATCATGGCCAAAAACAAAAAATAGACCATGGGTCTGTTACAGAATAAAAAACACTCCAACAAAAAGCACATAACAAACTGTAATTGCCTGTGCTTGTGAATACAGAAGATGTAGTCACCCATGAAATTCTAACTGCAAGTGTTCTTCTTCTTCTTTTCCTTTCAGCTTATCCCTTCAGGGGTTGCCACAGCAATTCAATTGCCTCCATCTAACCATCCTCTTCTCTCGCACCAACTACCTTCACGTCCTCTTTCACTACATCCATAAACCTGCTCTTTGGTTTGCCTCTAGGCCTTTAGCCTGGCAATTCAAAACTCCGCATCCTTCTAGCAATATATTCACTATTTCTCCTCTGGACTTGTCCAAAACATCTCAGTCTGGCCTCTCTGACTTTATCTCCACTACCTCTAACATGTGCTGACCCTCTGATGTACTCATTCCTGATCCTGTCCATCCTGGTCACACCCAAATAGAACCTCAGCATCTTCATCTCTGCTACCACTGCATATGTAAGATGTTTTTATGACACGCTTATTTTATTTGCATTGTTAGATGACATGAGGATAACTCCGCGATTCCATTAACGCAGAAATGCTCTTGTGTATCCACTCACGAGTAGCCCCGCCTCCACGTACTGGGACAAAGAGGCTGAATGTCTGCGAGGATGGGTCACTCTCTCCATTTATTCCACAGTAGCGCCGACGGGCAGAGTGAATCCCCTTGTTATCCAGCCTAAGTGGTAAAACTAGACGAGGAAAACATTGCACGTTTATCGAGCAAAATTATTGACTTCGTTTTTTTTAAAAACTGTTTGATTAATTGATTTATTGTTATTGTGACAGCCCTAGTTATTAAGAATGTATGCAATCTAGAGGCACATCAATGTGATGTGTATAGGATGCAGCAGTGGGATCAGTAGGGTGGATGGAGTTTTGGAGTGATGAGGCTTTAAACACGAAAAGTCCCCAAAAGACCCACCAGTGGGGATCACGTGGTATCATGATGGCCAAGAAGTGATGTGGACAGACGTTTCAAGTCATTTTAAACAGACAGACTTACATTCTGAAGTGTATTATTGCAGTACATAAATGATACAAAGATTAGATGGTTAGTGGAACATTGTTCTTTGTATGTTTGCTAGTGCGCGGTTTCACCGTGCAGACTCACACCTATTCTTTATTTGGGAGAGGGGAGTCACGTGTTGACAGTTGACAGCTGTTTTTCCTTTAATAAGATTAGGCTAAAGAAATTACTTGGTCCCTGCCTAATCTGCCATTTAAAGAGGGGGCCACCTGGGGCCCGCCTTATCCTGTCCACCCTGAATTGACTAATCAGAGAGGGTTTGATTCATACTTGCAAACGTAATATGGTTGTATTATTGCTTTGGACAAATTCATAGTCAATTTAATCTTTAATTATTTACTAGCATTTGGAACAATTGCAGATCTCCCTACCGTCTTGTAGGTTTCTTTGCTAAAAGAATAATATGTAAGCTAAACAACCCTACCATGTCTTGCAGTACCACTTTTCTCCACAAGGGGGATTATAGTGTCATTTAGTCAACATTTTGGGGGAAATACTACTTCCGACTCCAGTAGAAACTTACAACTTAATTCATTCATTTTCTATACCGCTTGTCTTGATTTAAAAAAATAACTATGTTATGTTTCAGTAAATAGTTGGCGTCCCATGCCGTGCCTCAATTATTGACCAGGTGCGTCATCTACTTAAGACAAGTAAATGTATCGTTAAACCTATTTGTACGTCATTATTCACTCCACAATAACCAAAACAGCAGAACCTACTGAGGCACTTATGTGTATTATATTACTATATATAATATATAGCACACTGCCTAGCCAAAAAAAAGTCGCCACCTGGATTTAAGTAAGCAAATAGGTAGGAGGTAGCTGCAGGTGGTCAGGTCTAGGTTCAGCAACACTATGTGCTCAAAGAATGAGGTCAGCTGACTACCTGAATATACTGAATGAGCAGCTTATTCCATCAATGGACTTTTTCTTCCCTGACGATATGGGCATGTTCCAAGATGACAATGCCAGGATACATTAGGCTCAAATTGTGAAAGAGTGGTTCAGGGAGCACGAGACATAATTTTCACACATGAAGTCCAGACCTTAACCCTCAATTGAGAATCTTTGGGATGTGCTGGAGAAGGCTTTGCGCAGGGGTCAGACTCTACCATCATCAATGCAAGAGTAAAAAATGAATGCAACACTGGATGGAAATAAATCTTGTGACATTGCAGAATCTTATGGAAGCAATGGCACAGCGAATGGCATTGTTTGTCATTTGCAAATCAAAGCTAAAGGCGCTCCAATGAAATATTACAGTGTATGACCTTTGTATGACCTCACACAATAATTCAAAATGAACTTGATAATTGTGCTGGCCTCAGTATATTGCAGTGTGCTTGTGTGTCTGTCTCTCTCCTCCAATCAGGCACTAAGCAGGTTCACTCTGTCCATTGGTTTCAGCACCTCAGTGTGTTTGGTCCATAGAACAACAGCATGAACAGAGTGAGCCCTTTTGTTAGTCGTACAGTCTCTCTGTGGGTGGAGGCAGGACCGGTAGCATTCAGTGCAGAAGAGTGTAATGTAGTAGAAATTAAATTAGTAGTAATATTAGCAATACTACGATATATATTGTCACATATTTTTTTCATTGTACTTTTTGAAAAAAAATGAAAATCGCATCTCGTCTCATTCTCGTAGACTCAATCTCTTGTATTGTCTTGTGAGTGTCTCATGACCCCTAGTGTACTGTATATCATATTTGTCGCAGTAGACTGTGTGAGAAAAAATGATACACATGCTAGAGATAAAACTTTAATTTGACTTTTATTAAATTAAATGCCAAAAAGTACATCATTGACATACTTAATGACACTGTATTGTTTCAATTGTACATATTATTTCACAGTTAAACAGCTGAAGTCAGTGCCATGTTTACCGCAAAACATTTCCTGCCCTCTTACACTGTAAAATATTGTCTGTGGTCTTTTTGTTGTTTAATGCCTTGTTGTTTCTTGGTGCTACTACTTTATTACACACGATTAGGATTGGAAGGTTTGTTGAAGTGTAATATTGTGAAGCTTACTAAATTTTTGTGCAATCTGCTCTGGCCGAGCTGCACAGTTGGGCCTTTCTACTGTGCAAATCATTGGAGCAGCCCCGGGCTTGGGTCGCTGCCCAGAAAGCACAGTTTGGACGGAGTCTCACCTTACCCTCGTGCAAAGCGGGTGAAAGGCAGCAGTACTATCACTGTGCGCCACTCACCTTGACGCCCTTGCTTTTCTTCTTTGCTGCCTCCTCGTGCTTTTTTTCCCCCTCTCTTCTCCATTTCCACCATCATTGTTCCTCTTCACTGTGTTCTTCTTTCCTCCTGTTCTTTACACTGCATCGGACGCCACAGATTGTCATCAGGAGCCTGCCCCCCCCCACCTCCCCCCGCTATTGGCTGCGTGCCCCTCCAATCACTTGTGACAGTTTCCTGTTATGGTGTTTACCTGCTCGAAGGCGGTAGATGCCGTGCGGGTGCCGACGGCAGCCGTATTTGAGCTTCATTCAGATCTGCTCAATCTGGTGTAAGACCGCACAGCCACGTTCGGCGTCTGCTTGATGCGGTGGCTAACGTCTACTGTTCTTGCAGTGAGGGTTGCTTTGCGAATGAGGGCCAGATGGAGACAATTATCATGGATGTTGAAATGTTTATGACAAGGTATAAACAGGGCCTTGCTTGAGAATAACTGCACAAATGTAGCCTGATGCTATCGCACTCAGTGTCTGCTCGCAATAATATTCTGATGCGGGAGACAAAAGCAGTAAAAACAGAAAGAAAGCATGCAAACTTTATATAACATGTTAAAGCGGCAAACTGTTTTTTATTTTTTTTTTTTACTATTTGTTCGTATAACATTTACAGTGCACAGTGTGTTTATTATTTATGTTATAGTTACATGTAAAGAACCTTGAGTTTATGTTCAACTAGCAAAAAAAAAGTCCTGGAAGGGACTACATTGGAGTTGTTGGTCACAGCATTTTTCCGCTGTTCTTCAAATTTTCTGGCATTTTTATTCTCTATCAGGTGTGGCTCATAGGATTGGTTTCATTTGCAGAACTTACCGTGATGTGAAAAAGTGTTTGCACCCTCTATGATTTATTTGTTTTTGCACGTTTATCACGCGTAAATGCTCCAACTCATGAACATTTTTTAACATTAGTCAATGACAACACAACTGAACAAAAAAGGCTTTTTTTTAACGCAACTTTTTTTATTTTGGGGGGGATTGCCGCCTAAACCTTATAACTTGTTGGGCCACCCTTGGCAGCAACAATTGCAATCAAGCGTATCTTGCAGTTAAACTCAGCAAAGTGGAAGACTTTTGGCCCACTCATCTTTGCAGAATTGTTGTAAATTCACCACATTGGAGGGTTTTCCAGCATTTGGCATGACCTTTCATGGGTCATGCCACTGTATCGCTACAGGGTTCAGATCAGGACTTTGAATAGGCAACTCCGAAGTCTTCATTTTGTTTTTCGTCAGCCATTCAGACGTGCACTTGCTGGTGTGTGTTTGGATCATTGTCCACAAATTCTTTTTTTGGTAGACAGCAGAAGTCTCTTTTCCCTTTATCACAGCAAGTCTTCCAGTTGCTGAAGCAGCAAAATAGCCCCAGACCGTCGCACTAGCACCACCATATTTTATTGTTGGTATGATGTTCTTTTTCTAAAATGTGTGTTACACCAGATGTAATGGGACACACACCACCCCAAAAGTTTTAATTTTGCCTCATCAGACTACAGAGTATTTTGGGAATCATCAAAATGTTTTCAGGCAAAACTGAGACGAGCCTTGAGTTGCTCGTCTATGTTTTCACTTTTCACCATTTGTGGATAGTGGCTCTCATTGTGGTCTGCTGGAGTCCAAAAGCTTTAGCAATAGAAGCTTTATAACCTTAATTAATCACAGTTAAATTATGTTTTAACAGTTTGGGCAACCACTTTTTCACACAGGGCCATGTGGGTTATTTGCTCCCTTAATATTAAAAAGTTTCATTTAAAAACAGCATTTTCTGTTCAGTTGTGTTGTCATTGACTAATATTTAAATTTGATGATCTGAAACATTTAAGTAACAAACATGAAAAAAAAGGGGCAAACACTTTTTCCGTCTTGTATTTTTCTAAATTGATTTGTATTTTTGCCCAAAATGTGCATAAATAGTGGATATATGTGCTTGACGTAGGACAAATAATAGAGAGTTGCATTCTATGCTCCTTGATGCTATGTCTTATTCAAATCAGGAGGGAAAAAAAAGCACAAATATGAATACAAAAAGGATGGACACTTGATCCACATTTTCATGCAAGTGAAAATTACGTTTGAAGTTGTAGATTTTCTGCCTTCAGCAATGTAACTGGTGGTAAATGAAGTGCATAGTAAGTAGGACACAGCATGTTTGAAGTAACGGGGTTTGTGAATGATCAACTCTGGGAATATTGTTCTATGCGGGACAGTGACCCTATTGGATTTTTTGTGAATGCCAAAGAGCTCTTATCACCACTTTGTATTAGTAATAATAGCAGGGGGAAAGTATTAATAGTAGCCAGTCATCCAGGTTAACTGTTTTTTTCTTAGTAGCACATACAGTATACCGCTCTACATCACTTAAAATTAACCGTGACTCTTGAGTCTTCTCGCTTTCAATTCCGTGGATTATATTTCAGATTATAAAATGACTTTTGCTCTGCGTGTTGTATGACGAGAACGGGGTACAAGGTAGGTTATATAAGCAGGAAGTTACTGTAGTTTTCAGTGTCACGCCAGTCACTGCTCTGGGGATCTCTTATCTCTCAGACAGGTCATTAGGTCAAACATGATTTTGTACTTATATTATACAGGTTCCTCCTATCTGTCCACCACTTCCTCAGCCCCTTTACACATTTTCTACTACACAGTCTGAAAGCAGCCAGGTACTATTCCTTTTGTTTTGTTAGTAAAAGGCAATGTTGGACAGACATACAGTATTGTCAAAAACTCTCCATCCACAAAAGTGTAGTTTAAAAATAAAGTCTATTCACATAAAAACACATGCATGCATGTCAGTGCTGACTTAATACGAGTACAATGACATGTACATTACCTTTAAAACTGTTACATGTAGCCCTGAAATATTTTTCTCAGTGTCCTGTGCGTGTTTATAAGTTGTGCGCATGCGCTTCTAATAAAACCAACACCCGTAAGTCAATAATTCTGTATGCTCTGTGATGTCTATAAACATGAGATACTGTCACACATTTCTTATGACACAAAGACTGAGTTTCTGAACATCTTCAAATACTCTTCCTTGTAAGGTACACTAAAATTGCCTGATGTTTGTGTGATTTTAGATGCAAACTTGCATTTTCCGACAGTAGGTACGGTCCACTCTATGTATGATATTCTGCATTATCGCGCCAAACTCCCCAGTAAAGTCTATCAGCAATGGAAGTGCCTGTGATTCAAACACAAAGCTTGTATGTCAAGCTCATTTTAATCTTTGTAATATTTACCGCTATCTTTGTTGAAGTCGATTAATAATGCAGGTGAAGAGTTCCCTCCTTAGGCTGCTGGTGACCTTGCTGGTGTAGAGCATGGGGGTGTTTAACAATGTTTGCAGAGCTCCGGAGCCTGGCAATTAGTTAATTGAAAAGTTATGTACTTGACATGAATTATGAAAATCTCTGGAATGATGAAATGAATCCGCAGCCGCTGTGATATCGCACCTATTTCATTGTCAATGTTTTTGCTGATAACTTGATTTGCTTCAATAATGTTTTTTTTTTAATGTAAATATCTGCAGTTTATATTTCTTGATCAGAAGATGTTGAATTTGTCACGTCGTCATGTAAAGTGAACCGTGCAGACTAAACAATGTTGACGTGCCGCACTCCTTCAGGAGCATTCAACACACATGGTTCAGATTTAGGAAAACGTCCAATGAGAAGTCTTTGACCTTATTACTCCCAACATAAAAGTTACTAAAAAAAATATGTTGTATGATATGATTGCATGCACTTATGGATGCATTAGGAACTGAGGATTTAGGATTCTGCTGTCCTGCGTTTGCATTAAAAAACACATTTATGGATTTTTTATGGCCGGTATGTACAGGAAGGATGACAAGAAAAAGTGGAAGATCTCAAGGAGCTATGGTCAAAATGGACTCCACATATTGCAAGATAGGGCACGAGACCATGTCGCAGTGATGAGAAATATTCCTACTTTTAAGGGATGAAGTAAATCATAACAGGGCCTGTCCTTTAATCTAAAGAACACCACACTGGCAAGTTTAAAATATATTAAACATGTGGGAAACTAAAAAATGAGACCATTTGGAATAGCAGCTGATATGGAAGTACCGTAAGCCTTATTAATGGGGTTGGGACCATGAGTTGTGTTGCGCAGAAGTCAGGTCGATACCCAGAGCCCTATTGGGCAACTGTTAGAATTTATATTATGGCAAGAGCCAATCAGCTAAGTGAATGGCCATGATTTCTTAGAAATCAAGGTCAGTAAGTACGGAAAATTGCAAAAACTTTGAATGAGGAGGTGTATCTAAACTTGTGGTCTGTTCTACAGTATATGTGAAATAACCTTAAAACAAGTGTAGTAAAATATCATCAGAACGTTTTTTTTAATTAAGGATGAAAAGTTGCTTGCTATTATATCTCTGAACTTAGGAAGAAAACAAAGACATTTTACCCAAAATATTTATTGCAAGTTACTTCCAAAATGTTATGTACAGTATTAGTACTAGTTATCCATCCACCCAATCATAGAGTCAGGGGGGTATGCTGGAGCCTATCCCAGCTGGCTTCAGGCAATAGGCGGGGTACACCCTCGACTGGTCGCCAGCCAATCGCAGGGGCTATTATCGTCATTTGAAATTATTTATTTATATACTGAGTTACCTTCTCCAAAATAATTACAATTATTAGTATAATACATTCTAACATACTGTAGAATACATACCAATTGCAAATGAAAATACTTTTAATTTTACTATCTTTAAAACTTTAAAAACAATTTTTTTTAAATCCCCAAAAATAACGTTTACTGGACTGTTGGTGATTACCATGTACACGCACTGACTAGTTACAAAATCAATAGTGCCAAGAAAGCCAGCCAGTCCAGTCAGATGTGAGGAGGAAAGGCTTACAGAGAAACCTAAATGCCCGTGAAAGTGAAAGAATAGGTGTTGACTGAGTTAATGTAATTCCATATGATTTCAAAATTCCAGCCTACACTTTTTATAGGTTCCGATTAATGATATTCCCATTCCATTTGAACAAACCCATTTGAAATTGACTAACTGAATTTAATATTGAGTGTTAGTGGTAGTTTGTCTGTGTGCCCTACGATTGGCGGGCAACCAGTTCCGAGTGCCTCTCGCCTAAAGACAACTGGGATAGGCACCAGCATACCTGCAACCTCAGTGAGGATAAGTGGTATAGAAAATAGATGGATCGGATGGAATTCAATTTTGCAAGCTCTGCCAAATAGTGCGGCCTTAAGCGTGTACAGCCATGCGGCTGTATTGTTAATAATGTAAACCATGAAAACAATGTAACACAAAACTGACCTGGGTTCAACTCTCCCTACACACTGTCACAGCTTGGCACTCAGAGTTTAACAACAACGATATACAATCACACATCGTGCTATTGTATCTTGACGCTATGATGTCGTAATCGTCGCCGGGAGGGTTAATTCTAAAGCTCACTGTACACGCTTCAAGCTTAGCACCCCTCCCGCGCCTCCATAGTGTTTAACAGTGGTTATCCGAACAGGGCTAACATGACCTGCAGGGCTCCTTTACAAACACTTCCGAGACTTCTCACTTCACCTTCATTTGGCAGCCGACCACAAAGCATCTGTCACGGTGACTGCTGGTGATCACCCTTAGCCCTCAGCTGATGAATAATAAAGAGAAAAGAGCTATTATTTACGCTGCCATGCATTGGCATTCTCATTGTGGAAAAGATGGAAATGCAAGTCTACACAAGTAAAGTTACCCTAACTCAGTGCTTCTCAAAAAGTGAGGCAGGCCCTCCCGCGAAGGTGCCATGAACTGTCAGGGAGGAGTTTCAATATTAGTGCAGACCTGAAGACTTGTATGAATTTGTCGTACTCAGCATGCAATTTGACTCAGCTGGGCTTGACTGCCCTCCATTTATTTTTACATTTTGCTGGCTTCAGTTTTGAGTGAAATCTGCAAAGTAGATATATACAGTATAAATAGATATTATCAGTTTCTCAATAGTTTTTCAAACTGGGGTGTGTGTGAAAACATCTATGTCCCCCAGTCGGGGCATGACAGAAAATAATTGAGAACCACTTCCTTAACTGTGTGCGTGGAACTTTTAGGCCACCATTAGTTTTGTTGTTTTAGCAATACTTTAGATGTTTGTTGAACATTAAATGTTTAATAAACACTTATAACTATTTTAATTGTCACGGGAATTGTCCTAACTTTCCCCTCTTACCCGGCACCATTTGCACTCATCGTAAATAAATTGAAAAATTTAATGTTAAATTATGTGATCAGTATTGGTGTGGGCAGATTTCACTCATGGATAGATAGATACTTTATTAATCTCCAAGAGAAACCGGTATCGGAATCGCCAGCATAAAACCCTGATTGGAGAATGCCTAGTAAAGACACAAATTGCAGTTGATTAGCTTTATGTTTATGCTTAAAGAACTGCATTTCCCATGATGCTGAATGTGCCAAATCAGAGAGTAGTGCATTGAGGAGATAGAATATCACATGTTTTTAAGTCTTATGCAGCAATTGTATTTTGACCTGACAAATCTTAAGTAAGTTTGCTCAACCGCCCGGGTAAAAGCAGTGCAGCTTGGATTACAATGTTTATAGTGTGTTGAAGCACTTAATGTGCGGTTCCAATCCTGCCTTGTGCGCTGCCATTTCCATATTACATGTATTATCATCCCAGTAGCAATGCCATAGCTCAGAGTCTGATGGTCAGTCTGATAATCAGGGCTCGGTTCCCAAAAAGGGCCGACTCTTTCGGTTGCCGGATCCTCAGATGTATTCAGAAACACAACGTGCCTCCTGTATGTTTGCTGCTGCTCTTTTCTCTCACCTTTCAGCTTGCTTGAGTGTGTAACCCACTGCCAGCAGCGTGACACATATTTTGACCAATTGTATGCAACCTTGAAAAAAAAAAAAGAAAGAAAAGGCAAAAACGACAGCCCATTCACTTCAAACAGCTGGCTCTCGTCGTTCACTTGAAAGAGGCCAACTCATCAAGAGTGTGAACAGCACTGGCACAAATAACAGAACCAGAAGGACGGCTTTATAATTTGTAAATGTCAACACTCACTTCCCCTGCCCTTTTGTGTTAAAAGCTATTGTTTCTGTCCGACATGCATTTTATATCCCACTTACTCCACGGACAGCACTTTGAGCAACACCATTATAGACTATACTGTATGATGATAGCAAAAGTGAACCAAAATGAGTAGAACATCACGTTTCTGTTTATGTACATGCACTTTAAAAATTATCAATCGCTAACTTGTCTTGTTATTGACCACACATGACATCACACATTGAGAGAATCTGCGAACTCATCAATGCACTCATCAATTAAGCAGGATCTGTATTGCAGGAGGTAATCACGCATTTCAGTGTCACTCTGGATAAAAAAACCCTTGGTCTAATTTTTCCCTCCAATCATTCCCCATCAGTCATCATGCCCGCTCCACCCAGGCGACAGATAAGTCAGCGCTGTGCCGCTCTGACGAAGCTGATCAATTACCCTCAGAGCCAAACATCGCTGAGGCGGCCAAGCAGCTCAGCTGGCTACCACAGCCAAGTTGTGAGCCCTGGCCCGAGGCCCGTTTCACACCGGCTCTGGAATTACATCGCAACAGTTCCGGGACTGAGCTGTGTTTACAGCGGATGTGACCGGTCGGCGCTCACAAGCGGAAACATCGTTTATATGACTTAGTGGCTGATAGATAGCGATAAATATTCATGAGGGGGCTTTTAATTGAGCTTGCTAATCACCGGGCCAGCCGAGGGGGCGGGCGCGCACGTCTGCTGATGAAAAGCACCCTGGTCTGTCACACCAACGCTATTAAGTAACACAAAAATGAAGCTGTCCTATACTTGAGATGCAGCCATAAAGCAGTCATCCGTTTGAAGGACTTTTTTGTTGGTTAAATGAATTCAGCCGTGTCGTTGTTTTCAGTTTAATGGGTTGAGCGCATGTCAAGCATTTGGAAGAGTAGGCCTGCTTGCACTCCAATTTCAACACGAATTTAATCTTTTATGAATGGCCTACTAGAATGTAGCCGCAACGGGGAACAAGTCAGTGTCTTATTGTGCCGGTCCCAAGCCCGGATAAATACAGAGGGTTGTGTCAGGAAGGGCATCCGACGTAAAACTTTGCCAAAAAAGAACATGCGAATCAAACAAATGACTTCCATACCGGATCGGACGTGGCCCGGGTTAACAACGCCCGCCACCGGTGCTGTTCACCGACAAACTGGATTACTGTTGGCCGAAGAAGGAGAGGAGGAAGGTGTGTCCGTGGGAGGAAAGAGAAGAGGAATGCTAAGAGTCTAGAACTAAAAGTTTGGACTTTGAATGTTGGAACTATGACAGGAAAAGGTAGGGAATTCGTTGACATGATGCAGAGGAGGAAGGTAGACATATTGTGTGTAGAGAAGACCAGGTGGAAGCAAGGGTAGAAGCTTAGGAGCAGGGTTCCTGCTGTTCTATCATGGTGTAGATAGGAAGAGAAATGGTGTAGGGGTGATTTGAAGGAGGAGTTTCCTAGCAACGTCCTGGAGGTAAAAAGAGTGTCAGATAGAGTGATGAGCCTGAAGCTAGAAATCGAAGGTGTGATGTTCAATGTTGTTAGTGGGTATGCTCCACAGGTAGGATGTGAGATGGAGGAGAAAGAGAAATTCTGGTCAGACCTGGATGAAGTGACGCAGAACATCCCTAGAGGAGAGAGAGTTGTCATTAGTGCAGACTTTAATGGACATGTTGGTGCAGGAAAAAGAGATGATGAGGAGGTTATGGGCAAGAAGCAAATGCAAAAAGGATGGAAATGGCGGTAGTGAATACTTTCTTCCAGAAGAGACAGGAACATAGGGTGACCTATAAGAGTGGAGGTAGGAGCACACAGGTAGACTACATCTTGTGTAGAAAGTGTAACCTGAAGGAGGTCAGTGACTGCAAAGCAGTGGTAATTGAGAGTGTAGCCAGACAGCATAGGATGGTGGTGTGTAGGATGACTCTAGTGGTGAGAAGGATGAAGAGGGTAAAGGCAGAGCAGAGGACGAAATGGTGGAAGCTGAAAAAGGAGTGTTGCGTGACTTTTAGGAAGGAGTTGAAAAAGGCTATGGGTGGCCAGGAAGTCCTTCCAGATGACTGGACAACTACAGCTACTGTGATCAGGGAGACAGGTAGGAGAGTAGTTGGTGTGTCATCTGGAAGGAAAGTAGATAAGGAGACTTGGTGGTGGAATGAGGAGGTGCAGGAGTGTATACAGAGTAAGAGGTTAGCTAAGAAGAAGTGGGACACTGAGAGGACTGAAGAGAGTAGACAGGAGTACAGAGAGATGCAGCGTAAGGTGAAAGTAAAGGTGGCAAAGGCCAAACAAGGGGCTTATGATGACTTGTATGCTAGGTTGGACAGCAAGGAGGGAGAGAAAGATCTATACAGGTTGGCAAGGCAGAGGGACAGAGATGGGAAGGACGTGCAGCAGGTTAGGGTGATGAAGGATAGGGATGGAAGGGTATTGACAGGTGCCAGTAGTGTCATGGGAAGATGGAAAGAGTACTTTGAAGAGTTGATGAATGAGGAAAATGAAAGAGAACAAAGAGTAGAAGAGGTGACTGTTGTGGACCAGGAAGTAGCAAAGATTAGTAAGGAAGAAGTGAGGAGGGCATTGAAGAGGATGAAGAATGGAAAGGCACTCGGTCCTGATGATATACCTGTGGAGGTATGGAAGTGTCTAGGAGAGGTGGCAATAGAGTTCCTGACCGGGTTGTTTAACAAGATCTTAGATAATGAGAAGATGCCTGAGGAATGGAGGAGAAGTGTGCTGGTGCCCATTTTTAAGAACAAGGGAGATGTGCAGAGTTGTGGCAACTACAGAGGAATAAAGCTGATGAGCCATACAATGAAGTTATGGGAAAGAGTAGTTGAAGCTAGACTAAGGGCAAACGTGAGCATTTGTGAGCAGCAGTACGGTTTTATGCCAAAAAAGAGTACAACAGATGCAGTATTTGCTTTGAGGATGTTGATTGAGAAGTACAGGGAAGGTCAGAGGGAGCTGCATTGTGTTTTTGTAGATCTGGAGAAAGCTTATGACAGGGTGCCCAGAGAGGAACTGTGGTATTGTATGAGGAAGTCTGGAGTGGCAGAGAAGTATGTTAGAGCGGTGCAGGACATGTACGAGGACTGTAAGACAGTAGTGAGGTGTGCTGCAGGTGTGACAGAGGAGTTCCGAGTGAAGGTAGGACTACATCAGGGATCAGCTCTGAGCCCCTTCTTGTTTGCTATGGTGATGGACAGGCTGACGGACGAGGTTAGACAGGAATCTCCATGGACTATGATGTTTGCAGATGACATTGTGATATGTAGTGAGAGCAGGGAACAGGTGGAGGAGAAGCTTGAGGGGTGGAGGTTTGCCCTGGAAAGGAGAGGAATGAAGGTCAGCCGCAGCAAGACGGAGTACATGTGTGTAAATGAGAGGGACCCAAGTGGAAGAGTGAGGTTACAGGGAGAAGAGATAAAGAAAGTGGAGGATTTTAAGTACTTAGGGTCAACAGTCCAGAGCAATGGAGAGTGTGGAAAAGAGGTGAAAAAGCGTGTGCAGGCAGGCTGGAATGGGTGGAGAAAAGTGTCGGGTGTGATGTGTGATAGAAGAGTTTCAGCTAAAATGAAAGGAAAGGTGTACAAAACTGTGGTGAGACCAGCGATGTTGTTTGGTTTAGAGACAGTGCCGCTGAGGACAAGACAGGAGGCAGAGATGGAGGTAGCAGAGATGAAGATGCTGAGGTTCTCTTTGGGTGTGACCAGGATGGACAGGATCAGGAATGAGCACATGAGCACAGAGGGACAGCACATGTTAGAGGTTTTGGAGATAAAGTCAGAGAGGCCAGATTGAGATGGTTGGGACATGTCTAGAGGAGAGATAGTGAATATATTGGTAGAAGGATGCTGAGTTTTGAATTGCCAGGCAGGAGGCCTAGAGGAAGACCAAAGAGGAAGTTTATGGATGTAGTAAAAGAGGACATGAAGGCAGTTGGCGCAAGAGAAGAGAATACAGAAGACAGAGTTAGATGGAGGCAATTGATTCGCTGTAGCGACTCCTGAAGGCATAAGCCGAAAGGAAAAGAAGATGATGAAAAAATAATTGCAAATGTTCAGTATAACAATATTGAAAATTTTATTATTATTATTTTTATTCACGTATTTATCTAACAGCCCAGGGTGTACCTGGCCTCAAAAAATCAGCTGTGATAGGCTCCAGCACACTCACACCACACTAATGAAAATAAGTGGAGAAAAAAAATGGATGGACGTATTTATGCATATATACCTGCATCCTTATTATCTTGAAAATGTTTATGTATAAATACATGCAATTTTTGTATCTCTCTGTTTCTCTGTGGTTCTGTAAATGTTTTTTTTTGTGATTCACTATTTATTCTTATTTGCTGTTTCTCAAACAGCAAATACTATGTGGGGGGTGCTCCGGGAGTACGGGATTGGTGGCCCGCTACTACGTGCCATTCGGTCCTTGTAAGATCAAAGCAGGAGCCTGGTTCGCATTGCCAGCAGTAAGTCGAGCTTGTTTCCGGTGAACGTTGGCCTCCGCCAAGGCTGCCCTTTGTCACCGATTCTGTTCATAATCTTCATGGACAGAATTACTAGCCGCAGTCAAGGTGTTGAGGGAATCCAGCTTGGTGACCTTAGGATCTCCTGTCTGCTATTTGCAGATGATGTGGTCCTTATGGCCTCATCAGGCTGTGACCTTCAGCGTTTACTGGAGCGGTTTGCAGCTGAGTATGAAGCTTCTGGGATGAGACTCAGCACCTCCAAATCCGAGGCCATGGTTCTCAGTCGGAAACGGGTGGACTGTACCCTCCGGGTTGGGAGTGAGGTCTTGCCTCAGGTGGAGTTCAAGTATCTCGGGTTCTTGTTCACGAGTGAGGGAAGGTTGGAGCATGAGATCGACAGACGGATTGGTGCGGCATCTGCAGTAATGCGGTCGCTGTACCGGACCGTCGTGGTGAAGAGAGAGCTCAGCCGGAAGGCAAAGCTCTCTGTTTACCGATCGATCTACGTTCCCACCCTCACCTATGGTCATGAGTTATGGGTCATGACCAAAAGAATGAGATTGCAAATACAAGAGGCGGAATTGAGTTTCCTTCGTAGGGTGGCTGGACTCACCCTAAGAGATAGGGTGAGGAGCTCGGCCATCCGAGAGGAGCTCTGAGTAGAGCCGCTGCTCCTTCACATCAAAAGGAGCCAGTTGAGGTGGCTCGGGCATCTAGTCCGGATGCCTCCCGGGCGCCTCCCTGGTGAGGTGTTTCGGGCATGCCCAGTCGGGAGAAGGCCCCCGGGAAGACCTAGGACACGCTGGAGGGACTATGTCTCACAGCTGGCCTGGGAACGCCTTGGTGTCCTCCCGATGGAGCTGGAAGAGGTCGCTGGGGACCTGGAAGTCTGGACTTCCCTACTGAAGCTGCTGCCCCCGCGACCGGACCCGGATAAGCGGAGGAAAATGGATGGATGGATGTTTCTCAAATTAATTTAGAGTCATCTGAAAATACAAAGAAAAATACTTGTTCTGTATTGTTACAGCATCGACAGTAATACAGACTGACTTTTTACTATAAAGCTAGTCTCAGTTGCATGTCTCAAATCAATAAAAATATATTAAATAAATTAACATACAGGCCTGTACATCTAAAAAAAGAAAGAAAAACAAGTAACTTGGCCTCAAATAAAGAGAAAATTACAGAAAAGTATATATATATAAAGTATATATAAAGTATATATACTCTACAAACTACCTACAGGTTATATACACAAGCAAAGAAATACCACACTAACCATGCTGTATTTGTTTGTAATTTAAACACATTTAGAAAAAGTATCCAGAAATGCTGATAATATTAATAACTACAGTTCAATCCTACTTAAACAAAAACACATTTTCTGTGGCTGCATTACATTTTTTAAATAAGTGTTGCAATTAACCTGTCCCAGAGAAAGAGTTGAAGGAAGAATACAGTTAAGAAATGTTTTGCCCAAATAATTTTATAATAATATCCCACTTTTTTTGCAAGAATAATATGCCGAGTATGGAAATGTTTCACAAAACCAATGAAAGTGTCTCTTAGTTTAAGAACGGCCACAATCGTACTTAAAACGCGTAACCTTTTGTTAGGGCACTGAGGGGGTGTGGCCTGCAGCCTGTTGTTGTAAAGCCTCCCTACTTAAGCTCGAGTGTGACCGGAGGCGAGCACAAACTGCAGTGTGGCGCCCGTGGTCACAGACTTGACAAACTGACAATGGACGCCTCCATACTGTAGTGAAAGCGTTTAGCAGAAGCATGTCATAACAACAGGCTTAAGTCCCGGTGACGTGTGGAGGCTCAGAGCGCTTTGAGATTGGAATTAATGTCATGAGCAAAGTCCCCACTGACTGACAACTCCAACAAAGACGTGAAAGATGAGCGTGCTCGTCTTATTCAAGGTGAAGGAGACGTTTACGTTTAGAGGGAGGTCCGTGATTGACAAATCTCTACTGAGCATCCCCCTTAAGAGAAGTGGTGGTGGGGTTGACATACCTGAACCCCTCAAACAAGGTGAGACTCATCCTCCTGGGCCTCATTGAGCTGGTCCAAATCAGTCCTGATGAAAGGGTAATGGGCCAATTACCAGTGATTTGTACTGCACTGAGAGGATGGGGAATTTTCTGACCCGTCAATGCCAGACAAATTAGTGATATCCCAACTAATGCATTGTGAGGGTGCTTAAAGTCCACCATATTGGATGTCAACTTGTTGTCAGCATTATAATATTTTTTTGTGTTGCCCTCAATCCCTTGCAAGTACATGTCAATATTTCATTTTCAACAATACATATAATAGTGAAACCCTGTTTTTTGGTTATTGTCAAAATTTTGCCTCAGTTTGTGCACATGTTTCGATTATGAATACGATACGAATATGACTGGAATCTTGTCATGTTATCAATACACTGGGTGAGTCCAACTGTATTCCTTAAGTATCTTTTCACCAACATCCTTGGTAGCATCCTCAGCTTGCAAACAAAATGGCAACTAGAAGCCAGCTACCTCGCCAGCCTATGAGGCCATCAGCGGTTAATTCTCAAATGTAATGACAAAACTTGTTTTAATAGTTATTAAATTATAGTTTTACATGCATGAAACAATTCATAATGCATATAAATAGCGGATGAAAGGGGAAATTAACAAGGTTACATTTATCTTCATTAAAGACGTGACTTTTCCCAAAGACACACACGATTTGAATTTTACGGCTTCACTCTATTGTGGATTTTCAAAAATATATGAATTCATAAATCATGCTGTTGAATCCAGCTTGTTATTAGTCTAAAATATGCATATTGATGCACATTTTACATACTGTATGTTTTGCCTAATTCATCACTTTCAAGCATAAAAATGGCTGAATAAAGTTATAAGATATTTAGAGGGCTCATTCAATAAGGTTGTGAATGATATGTCGTATTCTACACTGGTCACTAGAAGTCAGTAATGTTACTGTAATGTTCTGTGAGACACGCACACCAGACCTAAATCACCGGAATAACAGGCTTTTATTGCAGGTTTGAATATAATAAATAACAAGAAATAATCCTTAATAAAAACACGGCTACTGTTGCAGCCGTGACCCACAGCAAGCTAAAACTCAACTCTGAACCCCTGAAGTCACTTCCTGTCTGCCCCGCCACACCTTTCCCCTAAGGAACACATTTATAGCAACACACATTAGCATAAGTGTTATTTATCTCTTAACTGGCTTATTTACTTTTGTCATGTATACTGTGTTGGGTATTATGAGTGTAAAGGTCACTTTAGGGGTGTTATGTCATGTCTAGAGTGCCTTAAAAATTGTTAACCATATTTAGGCGGTTGTTTTTATGCTATAACTCCAAAAAATATTCACTTTATGAATAAGAAATCCCACTTTGTGGAAATTTATTCATCAATTGACTGTAGTAAATGAGGTATTCCTTAATTGGATGCGTGTTGCCAATACTGTATCTTGTCAGGATGCTGAAATTTAGATCAATAAGTGCTATTGTGCACTTTATCCAGTTTTTACCTGTTCTTTTACAATGTAACTCTACACTTGCCATATATCACACACAAAAAGCATAACATTAAGGAGTTTGACAGAAGGAACGTCAGGTTTTATTTTGGGATGTGTAACATGGGGTGGACTCATCCAGCTAGGCCCGGGTCAGAGATGGTATCAACCGCTATAAAAACCTAGAAATTCAAAGCCGACCGTTTGAGCGTTTCTTAACAAGTAAACAAGTGAGAACGTTTTGGTGTTCATCAACAGACTTTAAGGACACCTGACTGAACCTAATGAAAAATGTGTGCTTTTGCATAACAGGGGGCCTTTAACCCACTGGCATTTCTAGTGGCAGTAGTTAGTTAGGACAGGAGTTTCTGGGTTGTAATCTACTGTGTGGAGATTGCATGTTCCCTGTGAAAAACCCTGAAGGCAAAAGTAAAGAAAATCCTCAATAGGTAAATGTATTTCTTTTTTATAGTAGTAATAACACGGCTAATGTCATCGTGGTGGTTCACATAGCTTACTCATGCAGTTGTCGTCTGCTCGATGACCGGTTTATTCCCCATTTACAATTACACTGTGTCTGACTGGTGACCAGTCCAGGCTCTAATGCTACAGTATTCCACTCCACAGTCTCTACTTTGTTTCGACTGCCCTCAGTCTCTCCTTGGATAAAAATAGCATTCTTACCTTCAAGTAAATACAGGAGACCCTTGCTCCTCACCATTTTGTAGACTAATTAGAACGTGACAGCACGCATGCGTGTTTACCAAGCTCATGTTACGGAGGTCCTTCACGTGGCCGTTCACCGCAGTCGTCACCATGTCAGCCCCAGCTGCCGGTCTTTAATGACAGCCTGCTGTTTGATCGGCCGCATGCTTTGTCACTGAATATGTGTGAGAAACCTGCCCGCTTGTTGTTGCCTCATTCTTTCCACACTCCCACCACAACACAGTAGCCAGTGAATGACGTCTGGCGCTTTTTTCCAAGATTTGACCTGTCTTGCCTTGACTTGTTTCCCTTCCTTTACAGCGCTTGTCTCGGAGGAGTACATCAAGAAGTAACCTCATGTCCTCCAGGAGACCTAATGGTGTCTCTTTAGTGGCACTTTACAGCCTCAAAGTGACTCCCCCCTCCAACCTTGGTGTCCAAGATGCATTGATTTTATTGAGATGAGGGTCAAATGCAACTTCCTTCATCCTCTCTGGCTCGGAGTGTCGAGGTTTGGCATGCTGTAGGGAGAGTAGGAGCGATACCTGTATTTACTGGAGGAAGTGTGGAATGGAAGGTGTAGAAACAAAAATATTTGCCGACTCATTAGGTCAATCTCGCAGGGATTCAACACTGCAGCACTCTGAGGCTTTTGCTTGTCGGTCCGCTTGCTGTGAACAACTTTGACATTTAGTTGGTCGAACTGGCCAATTAGAGGCTAATTGACTTTATTAGACGCGTTTAATCAGGCTTTTACGTTTTCATCTAGGGAACAAGGAGTTCTTTTTGAGGTGCACACTTTTGCTTATTCAGTAGCCTATATTAGCTGACAGGCTGCCAATCACTGGATGCTCAGGATAGCAGTGACATGCGGTGAGGTTCATGGTTAGTGAGGCACTGACTCCTGTGGAGGTTCTTTTTTTATTTTCGTGTGGCCTAATCAAAGTTAACACAGGTCATGTAAGTCAGGTCATAAAGAATAATTTACCTACTAATTCACTACTATTTGGTTTTTAAATACTTATTCATCCCATTTAAATAAAATGAAAACCATCGGTGGTTTTCCCTTCATTAGTATACAAAGTACATGCGCCTTATTCTTGTCCAGGAAAACGTGTTTCTTTCCTATAAACGGAGATTCAGGTTCCTCTGAAAGTCCAGTTTCAGCTTGGATATATAGTACAGGCCGAAGAATTGGGCACACCTTCTCATTTACTTGGGCACACATTCAAAGTTTTTACAATTTCCAGGACTGACTCACCTCGATTTCTTAGCTGAATGCTTCTTGCCATAATATGAACTCCAACAGCTGTCCAATAGGGCTGTCGGCTGAGTATCAACCCGACTTCTGCACAAGGCAGCTGATGGTCCCAATCTCAATAATAAGGCAAGAAATTCCACTTAGCAACCCTGACAAGGCACACATGTGAAGTGAAAACCATTTCGGGTGACTACCTCATGAAGTTCTTTGAGAGGACATCAAAACAAGGGTTTGCAGTGAAAAAAGCTAAGGATGGCTACTTTGAGGAACCTAAAATATGAGACACATAAAGAGTTATTTCCCAGTTTTCTGTTAAGTACATAATAACACATGTGTTCATTCATTTTTGACGACTTCATTGTTGAGAATTTACAATGTAAATAGTCACGAAAATAACAAAGGTGTGTCCAAACTTTGCCCTGTACTACATACAGTTCTACTCCATCTTGGCAGTCAGATTCATTCATTCATTCAGCAGAGCATAAAATATCTTTATTGCATTTGTATACTTGAAACAATGCCACGGGCTTTTCATCTCTATAGAAGGTCAGCAGCGACAAGCACCTGTCAGCTTAGGTACACCCTGTCCCCTTCACTGTGTACTGTGCACTAAGCCATATGACATTTCTCTGTATTTTATTGCTTGATTTGCAAGACTACTGATGTCAGCGGTAGAAGGTCACGGTGTACAATAACTGTTTCTGCAAACATTATAGTAGCGACAAACCGAAGTGGGCACGTGCTGTCCGTCTCAGTGCACTCAGTGCCGAGAGGGTCACTCGGCTCGAGCACTAAGCGGAGAGGAAAGATTCGCAGCAACCTCATCTCAGGTTTCTTTTGTGCTACTACTTATGCTTATGTTAAGTCATGAAGAAAATAACGTGTTTAAAGTAAGTGTGCATTCTTAAGCTGAGTGCGGAAAAATCAGGGAACACATTATTCTCTTTGTTGCTTTGAAGTCATTGGAAAGGTTGTTTCCTCTGGAAGAATAAACTGGTGTGACCTTTCACCCTTGTTAATCCATCATGAGGACAGAAGAGCTAGGGAGAGTGGTTTGTTTTGGTAGCAAATGGGCCAAGCTCAGACAGCCTACTAATATCATTTTATTCATAAGCTGTTTCAAGAACATGATTAGGCAATGCTGTGATGTTTTATTTGGTTTCCTTTTTGGCGAGAACAAGTACATTTCAGCGCAAGTCCAGTCCAAATGAACAACCTATCAATATCATACACAGCAGTGAACACGTATGTATATAACGTATGAAGTATTTTCCCAATTAGGATATTATTGAAATTGAAAATAGATTCAGTTCCATGTTTAAGCTGTCACCATGTGAACCAAGTGAGAAACTAAATTAACCCGGGTTAGTATTAAACAGTTAAAACTCAATCTTATCTTAACTGACAAATGATGTAACGCAAAGGTGTGTCGCGTAAAAAGAAGTTAACCGCTGTTTTGCGGTGAGTTATATTCCTGGACCACCAGCAAATGACGAAAATCCGTGAGTAATTGATACGCCTTTGATCCCATTGACATTGAAGTTAATTTCAGATCAACATTTGCAATAAAAGTGCCTTTTGGAATGATCAGATTAGACTCAAGTCCAGAACTTTCTGCCATCGTTCAGTCGGAAGCTAACAAGCTAAATGCTACATGCACCATCCACTGTTTAAGTCGTAAATATGCCTCATACACTCATTAAAGTATAAAACGTATGTAAGTAATGTAAGACGACCGATAAATAGATGGAATCGGAGTCTCAGTGTAGCCATTCACAGCACACAACTATGGTGCTTTCAAGAACACTCAAACAAAGCGCAAAATCTCATGGCTCAGTGAAACATTAGTGCAGCATGAAGACATACTGTAAACATTGTGGGGGGTTTTAACAGTGGTACATGTACACTGTTCATTTTACATTTGTTATTATTCCCAACTTATGGTGAATGAAATGTGTTTGAGAGCGAAGTGGGAGCATGTAACACTGGAGTGCTTCGAATGTGAGTCTACTGACGTAAAACAGAATCTGGGTTGTGTTCGAGGTTTGTTCTTTAGACCAAGTCCTTACTTGCCTCCTTCACCGCACACCACAAGTGTTCGCTCGTGTGGGGACTGTTGGCTTTATTTGTTTGGATGAGTTTGGAACTCAACTTTGTTACTTGAAGAGAGTGTTCAAATAGGCTGAGGTGCTGTTTTTACCCAAAATGTCCATCACATTTAGAATTGTACAACCTCAGGAGAATTTACATGTAGGTCCACTCTATTGTATATCATTTTGAGCCGTGCTGACTCCTGAAAGCACCATGTTGACTAAAAGTGCACGAGGAACACTCAATCTAGGGAAAGAAGTGACAATTGACGCATGAAGATGTTCGAAAGCTTTATGACGTCAGGGAGGAGTATATGTTTACAAAGCCGCAATGTTGTGTAAATACAACAAATTCTTATAAGATGACAGTACCGTATTGCGATGACTGTTGTTCCAACGCTGTTCTGCTAGTGAGTCACAACAGTGATGAGCGTACTTAAATACCACAGGCAGAGCAAATACTGTAGGCAGGTCGCCACCGTCTTCATCTTGTTCCACATTTTAGGGATTATTGTTTTGTAATGCAATAAAACCCTTACTTTTGATATGATTTTGATTTTGATATTGATATTGTACAGGTCCTTTTTCACCACGCCATCCGTCACCACGTTTTTTTTGGATTGATTGTTAATTCGAGGCACACAATATAACACATTGTACAATGCCATACACACTGCACGCACACTAGCTAGAGTAAGCAACAGAAATATGGCAAATTCACAAAACATAATCAAAATGCATATATCATCAGAAAATTATTTGGCTCGAAAAGGAGTGGGAAGACAAGTATATTTACACCTCCCACTTATTCGTAACACTAAAGCCAGTTATAGTAATCCATATCACATATAACATAACATTTTATACATTAAAATAAGATTTTATAAAAATCTCTACAATACAGCTGCACACACATTTGCAATATATATCAATATTATTTAGCACTTACACCTCTCAGCAATACTAACATTACATTACTCATTATCATGTCATCATCATAGATAATATATGATATCAATCATATATTATGACTAAATTCATGGAGTTATATATGCCTTTTTATGTGTACTTTAGAACTGAGATGAATAAATATATTGTTGATGGTAATAGTAATTAATTGTGTCGAAAAACACAACCACTCTTTGTCAAATGTCCCATGTTGTGTCTTAAAGAGACAAGATTATGGAGGTCCCCTGTGAGAAGGTGAATGATCCCCAGCAGCCGAGCCTCCACTTGTCTGCCCTAATCTATAAATTGTGTTGTGTGAGTGTCCTATGCTGTGCATGGAAAGAGACAAGATTATGGAGGTCCGGTGCGAGAGGGTGGAAGATCTCCTGTTAAACCAATATTTATCAAAGGTTTCAAGATATTTTATCTTTTACCTTTGATGAATGATTTTCTGAAATTGACGCAAGGACCATGTTGATTTTGGGGGAGGGAATATCAAACACATGCTGAATAAGGTGTCTAAAGTCAAATCTTGCATCAGTTAATTCAGTGATGTTCTGTTTGGTGTCGCCTCTTTTCACTGAAACTTCAAAATGTGTCAAACCGTGAGGCACATTTAAATAAGAAGCAGCCCAACGTATAGCCTCTTTCACACAGAGATGCATATACATAGGAACATACTCATCATAGGATGTCCAACTATGTTTTGCAGGAAGTTTACCTGCTCTGATTGATGATACCAAAGTTTTACATTCAGGCTTTATTCATGCTTATCTTATAAAGCGCAAAGTAAACACTGGCGTTTCCCTCATATGCGCTTCTCCAGTAGATGTATGCGATAAAGAAAGAGGCAGCATAGTGGCTGAGGGTGCTGTGTATTGTGTTCTGTGACTCGTCTCCTCGCTCAAAACGTTCTCCCGCTTTGATCCATCCGTGCTCCTGACCCACTGCTGTTCTGTCACGCTGACATGTTTAACAAATACTGTCGGGCCCGACCAGGATACATCAGGGTGTTGCAGAGATGTTGTTGTCCCTCCTGCTCACAACGTGATGGACGATATGGCGTTGAAGCTTTTCTTATCATTATCTTTAAAAACCTCACACATTTCATCCGCGGAGACCTCACAAATTGTTACACCGTTTGAAATATGACTTCAACTGTTTCCGCTGATTCCTCCTCCCCCTCCTCCTCCTTAAAAGGGCGACCGACCGCCTTTGAGGTCTTCCCCTTCAATCACTCGCCACAAAAGCAACAAAACACGCCTCTGTAAATATTTCAGTGGCTGCGGCACCTCTTGTGCGGGGTCCTGCTGCTCGCTGTCTGCCGGGCCTCGGAGTGACTCATTGTGTGTCCAGTGGCGCACATCAGGGGTGTTGTGTCCCTGGACATGGCTGCTCTGTTGTGTGGAGTCAGCAGTGCCTGCATGCATGCAGGAGCAGAGCAGAGGATTAGAATCCATGTTTCTCTGTGTCTAACCAGCTTCCAGGCATGCTCCGCTGCCTTGAAACAGCTGAAATTATTCACAACACTTAGTTCTGCTTGGTGGCAAAGGGCCTATTTATGACCGTCATCTCGCAGAACCAGCAGCAGACCGGTCTCAGTGTTACATATAAGCTGCCTTGTCTACAGGGACACCCGGACAGACATGGGATCAGTCTGACATAAGTGTTGTACAGGGACACTGCATACTTACATTCATCATACACCCACCATGTGTGGGCTATGGAACACTGCAGTCATGACTATGATTTTGTGCTTCATTTACTTTTCCGCTTCACTTTTTATTTTTTGTGATCCCCACAAAAAATCTGTTTTTCTTCATATAACATTAAACTCTCAAGCAGCGAAGTTATAAAAACACATAATTGAAGTGTAACTGTACATGCTTGCGTATATGATGTACATAAGTGGGGTAGGGGGGCGGTGTTTGCTTGGAGGCGTGGTATACTTGTTGTAGGGGAACACTGTGTGCCTACATCAGGGGTATCCAAAGTGCGTCCCGGGACCACTGGCTTTCTTAGTATCGCTCATTATATACTAAAAATATAATTTAACAAGATAAATAAGGAAAAACAAAATCACAAATGGACAAAACAGCAGTAATCTTACAAGAATAACATCAAAGGTAGAAAAAGAGGAAAAAACTTGTAATCTAATGAGATAAACTCATAATTTTCCAAGAATGCCGTTGAAGAAAAATAACATTATTTTGGATGGTTAAAACTGAAGTGTAAAACAAATTATGACAAAAAAAATTGCCATAAAAATTTAAATTAAAAAAACAACATAAACGGAAAATAATGTTGTAATTTTATGAGAATAAAGTCAAAATATTAAGAGGAAAAAATGCATTCCAATGAGAAGATAAGGCCCCAATGTAATAAATATTAAAATATTAAAGAAAAAGTCCTTATAAGAAATGAACTAAACAAAAACTTCGGAGAATTAAGCTGAGGATAATGTACATGACTGAAAAAGCACAAATATTATGGGAATAGAGTTATAAAATTACAATAACAATATTTGCAAAGAAAGTTGAAATATTTGGAAATGTAAAAAACAACAACAGCCGCAGAAATATGGGCAAAAAGAGCAAAGACTGAAGTTTTTACAAATAATACACTTTTCACCTATGCCAAGATTCATTCTTCAACTGGACTTATTAGCAGGGCTGCACGGTGGCCTAGTGATTAGCATGTTGGCCACACAGTCAGGAGGTCTGAAAGGTGTGGATTGCATGTGCATGGGTTTTTTCCGGGTGCTCCGGCTTCCACCCACATTCCAAACACAAGCATGTTAGGTTAATTGCCAACTCTACATGCATAGATATGAATATGAATGTAAATGATTGTTTGTCTATGTGCGCTGTGATTGGCTGGCGACCAGTCCAGGACGTACCCCGCCTCTCGTCCAGAGTCAATTGGAATAGGCTCTAGCATAGCCGTGACCCTAGTGAGGGTAGGAGGCATAGAAGATGAATGGATGGATGGACAACTTCCTAGCAAATCTACAAAATATCAAAGTGACCACATGCATCCTTTCATTTTCTTTGTGGCCCTCATTGGAAAGGTTTTTCACACCCCTGGCTTACACACAGAACATACTGTAGGAACTGCCACATGTGTTGTATGCAGATCATGTTTGGAATGGGATGCTGTGCTTGTGGACAGGTACACTGTGCACTGAGAGACAATTTTTTATGTGATGTATAAGGACACCAGTGCTGCTTACGGAACACTACATACAATATTTACGTATGTGCTGTACAAGGAAACTGTTGGGTCAGTGTGTGCTGCATAGGGACACCGCATGCTTATATAAGGGAACTATGCTTACAGAAAAAATACAAGTACTGTACACTCTATGCACTGCTTGTAGACACAGTGCAGTATATTGCATATACTGCTTATGTACATTGTCTACTGGGCAGCGGTCTTACATACAGTATAAGATGCATAGCGACACAATGTGGTGCATCAAATGTGGTGTACACACAAACATGATGACACAGCATGCTTGCAATGGTGGTGTAGATGGATACTGTTTTTATAGACAATGTAAAGAAGATAGAGGGACACCTCAAGCTTATAAAGTACTATTATACATGGTGACCAGGGACAGGGGTTGTGTGTTGCAGACATGGTTTTATTAAACACTGCATGCTTACATACATTTCATACAAGGAAACTGAAATATAGAAACAGCACAGACCTGCTGTATGGGCAGCTGTATGTGCATACATACAGTACATACATGGTGCATAGGCTAAATACTTCCGGACATACTGTACAGGTAATGTGGAGATAACAATGCCTACTTACATATGCGGTTTATTTGACGTGATATATACTTACATTTAATGTGTGTCACTTAGAGACATGATGTACAGGACATTGTATGCTTACAGATGTGCTGTATGAGGACACCGTATGTTTATATTCATGCAGTTGTACACGTTTATACAGTACAAATGTATCGTTTTAGTCAATTAACACTTTTTGTGGTTTGCAGTCCTTTGAAGACTCTTGTTAATGTTCTCTGCTCAAGATCATTACTATAATATCATAAATGGGGAAACCTGCTTTAGGATGGATTTGCCCTTGATAACGGCCATGTTGCTTGCAAGTCTTCAGGGAGCGCTTTCCAATAAGAGTAATGTCCCCCTTGTGCGCGGCCACCATCACACAATTTACGGGCAGATTACAGATTCTAATAAAATTTTTGCTATCCTAATTAAAGAATCTGCTCCCTATTTTACGACAGTTCAGTTCCCCTCCACCGCTTCTGTTCAATTTAATTATTCTGATGCAGATAATTAGCATGAGCTGGCCATTGTTCATCTCATTTGCATATTATATTGGATAATTGAATGAGAGTGGCTGATGATTAAATTAGAGTGAATGACACATGATTCAGCTCGCAGTGGAGAAAAGTTAACAGAAGGACCAGACTGGGGATACGACGTGGGCCTTTTGAATATTTATATATCCATGCTTCAACTACCCCGGCCGCCCCTCCCTCGCCCTTTCGCACTCTGCTAATTTAAAAAATGAACAGTGGCGCTGCGTGTAAACTTGTTGCGGGTGTCTTGTTTGTCCGCCTGTGGCTGTGCAGAGCATGAAATCAATTCTTGTTTTTAATCTTTGAAATGCTTCATCGACGGAGCAACACGTTTACACTTTGATAAGACAAATGAGGCAAGTGTGGCTTAATTGGTTTCCAGGCACTTTCTATGTAAACACAGACTCCCGGTGCCTTCCTGACAGCCGCATCATGGACAAGCTCAAGTGCACTGATGAAGGTTGTCTCGGAGTGCATTTGACATCAAGATGAAGTAAGGCGCAAGCTTAAATCAATTAAAAAACACATCTTATTAAATGCTTTTGCCTCGTTGTAGCCCCTGTTCCTGGAGTTTTTCCACGTGGGGCCTGGGCAGGACAAGTGTTTGGAGGGACAATTTGGAACAGCTTTAGCCTTTCACATGCTAATGTAAGCACTGGCGGCACAAGAAAGCGGGCCTGACCCGGGGGCCACACGGTGACACAGTCTGCTGATTCAGTGCCGGCAGCCCTGGCTTTGTTTATGTGTGTGCACAAGAAATAATGCACGTCATAAAACGGAGAACTTTGAAGGGAGAACCACTAGCACACATGATAAATGCCCCCAATAGCTCCTCTGAATATAAATAACTCTTACCAATACTACAAAAGACATCCCTACAGCTACTAAAACAACATCTTTCTTAGGCGGTTTTGCTTCTGTCTTTCTCGCTCTTCCACCAATTGCAACAAAATCAACACGAGGGATGCTCACAGTTAACAAACTCAGTCAAAGAGTGCAGACCGCCGCAAAGGCTTTTACGTTTGTTGGGGACATTTTGTTTCACAGCAAATTACGAGCCTGTCTGCTTCAATTTTGATGGGGATGAAACTTTCTCACCATGCATAAAATCCAGATTGCTGCCTAAATTCACGAGACGGATCAAATGTGAATTACGCTGTTAAAATGTAATGTAGAAGTAAACAGTTCTGTATTATTTATTTATTCTTATTCTATTTTCTTGTTTTTCTCATCTTGTATTTCCCATTTAATCCCGTTTTCCCGTTTAATTATGACATTTTGGGAGAGCTGCTTGAAACCTAAATTTTTCTTGGAGATTAATTAGGTGTCTATCTATCTATCTATCTATCTATCTATCTATCTATCTATCTATCTATCTATCTATCTATCTATCTATCTATCTATCTATCTATCTATCTATCTATCTATCTATCTATCTATCTAT
>QODF01000118.1:669161-766966 GCA_024372805.1 Oostethus manadensis | reverse complement strand
ATGGACAATTTAGAGTCGCCAATTAACCTAACATGCATGTTTTTGGAATGTGGGAGGAAACCGGAGTACCCGGAGAAAACCCACACACGCACGGGGAGAACATGCAAACTCCACACAGAGATGCCCAACGGAGATTTGAACCCAGGTCTTCCAGATCTCCTGACTGTGTGGCCAATGTGCTAACCACTCAGCCACCGTGCATAAATATTCAATATATTCAATAAAAAATATGTATTGGAGGTTCCCGCTGCCCCATGATCTTGGTACAGGAGGATCACAGTGAGGCTGGGGTTAGTTTTTAGTTAAGTTTAGGGTTTTGATAAGAATTGTTGGTAGGGTTGGCATTAGGTTTTGGGTTTAGGTTAGTTTTGGGATTTTGGTTAGGGTTAGATTTGGATTAGTGTTATTAGGGTTTTGATTGCAGAGAAGTAGCAAAGGTAGGAGCAAGTCGGTGTTTTGCAAGTCTAAAATAAGTCTCAAGTCTTTAAACTCAGACCAAGTCCAGTCTCAATGTCAAAATAAGACAGGTCGAGTCAAATTTTAAGTCCTTACAAGTCATAAGCACTTTCACACCAAATTCACCCAAAAAAAGTAATTTTACATTTTTTGGATAAGTCTTTGATATTTTGCAGAAATATCCTGTATAGGTCCTGTATTTTTGTTCCAAGTGGTTTTGTGCAGTTACATGCAGAAATGCTAAAACTGTCTCGCAATGGTAAGAAATTCCTGCATACAGACGTTGATATGAATCCATCCCAAAATGTAATCCATTCTTCAATATCCCATTTCTGACAATTCTCCAAGTTTGATCCAAATCCATGTAGAACCTTTCCATTTATTTTGAACACAAACAAACATATTAACACGGGCAAAAACATAACCTCTGCCGTGTGCTTGGCAGAAGTAAATATGTTGTTTTGCTGAAAAGTACATCACAGTGATCACATTAGTTGAGTACTGGAGGACACATTTTCCTCGAAACATTCACTGCAAATCTCAAGTATTTTCAAGTCATCAGACCAAAGTCCAAGTCAAGTTCCGAGTCTTTGATGTCAAGGTCCAAGTCTTTGATGATATTGTCAAGTCCAGTCCAAAGTTATCAAAATTGTGACTTGGGTCAGACTCAAGTCCAAGCCGCAGGCGGTTAGGATTTTAATTTGAATTAAGGTTGGGGTTAGGTTCAGGTTACGGTTAGAGTTCAGATTTGATTCTAGGTTATGAAAGGACAGGGACGTTTTATTTATTCAATCATTTCTACCTCCTCACTCCTTGATGCAGTGATTGAAATCTCGTATCAGACACAAGGGAGTCAGAGGAGAAGAACTGCCATGCATCATCGGCTGACTTCAAGGATTGCCCGTTTTCAAACACACATTGCAACACCTGAAACTTGTGTTTGTCTTTGTCTCCCGTATGCCTTGTAAAGTCCTCTCTGTTCTCTGGTATAGTACACAAAGTGTCGTCTCATTGTCTGCCTGGAGTCTTTTTAAGGTGGTGGGGGGTGGGGTTAGGAAGGAATTTACACAGTCCTGGGGATCTGTCAGTAGGTGGTATAGGAAACTGTAAAGATAAGTCCAGGCTGCAGCTTAAGCTCGGTCCGCACGAGAGCTTTTCGGCATGTGTCAGATGTCAGAGCAGATAGAGCCGTGCCCTCTCCTCTTATCTGAGGCCTGAGCGTGCCCACTTCGACAGGAGGAAGCCTGGACGGAGATCTGGGGATATCTAGCAGGGGTGATGTTTGCTGAGGTGTCCACTTTCCTGACACATCTCGGGTCTCAGAGTAAACCCTGTCAGGGCTGTCTAGACGGCCCAGCCAGTGGCATGCAGCCCTTTAGCACAATGATGGGTCACTTCCTATACGCCAAATCATGGAAATAGCTCAGACGGACTCAAGAATTTGTTGATTTAATGCAGGGTGCACACACTCTTTCAGTTACTAAGTTACTTAGTTACTAAGCCCTACAATGACCAACTCAGAACGATAGACCTTTTACCACAAAACTGGAAAACATAATATATAATACATAAATGTATTACTCAATGTAGAGTGTACGTTGGTTTACATTGCCTTATTCCATGAACACATATTGCACAATACGACCTCACTGTACCTTAATCTGATGACTTGCACTGAATGGAAATAGCCAGTGACGCATAGTCGGACTATAGTTGGGGATAGCAAGCCATGGTGGAACGGTATTTGGACTTTCTAATCTTCATGTGGGAGAAGACCAGCACATATCCTCATGTTAGTTCCATAACTTTCAAACTTTGAATATGACATTGTGGAAAAAAAAGTCCCTATCCGGTCCCTTATGGTAGTGGTAGGTGTTTGGGTTTACTGTTAGGTTAGGCTTTTAATGCTGTGTTCGGCCCACAGTACTGCTGATACACTTATGGCTTTGAACACCATAGAAAAAAATCAAAACAAACAGAAGCAGTCAATGGAAAAATGTCAAAATACTTTGAAAGACACAGTAGCATGTAATACAGATATCCTCATTGTTTTGCTACCATTAGACAAATTAGTTGCCAAATTGCAAGTGGTTTAACCAATTTTACTGAGATGGACCTAAAATTACTGTCCTTTTTTGTAGAGTGCAAGAGTCAATCCCAGTTATGGGGTTTAATAACAGTATCATTATGCGGTTTATTTGTCATAAAAATAATAGCACAGGCAATACAGTAGGGGTGCAGTTCAGGAGTAGAAGAGTTCCACTGTTGCAGTGCTTCTCGAATAGTAGGGCGGGCCCCCCTTGGGGGTTCGCGGTGAAGTGTTGGGTGAAGCTGGGAGTTGTGTGACCCTGCCAACATGTACAAATTTATTGTACTCAACATGCAATTTCACTCTTGAATATGCTTGTATGCTTCACAGCTCTACATTTTGTTGCATTTTCCTAGCTTCAGTTTTGTGTTCAGTCGGTACAGTACAGACAAATAAATGGATATTTTGAGTTTCTCAATAGTTTTTCAAATTGAGTCGGTGACAAAAAGTATTTGAGAACCACTGCACTATTGGATTGGGTGTCTCTTCTCTTTGAAAGTTGATGTTTTCCTATTTTCACCGAAATCCCTTAAAATAAAATACAGTATATATGAATAAAAATACAAAATAAATTAATACATCTACACAAATAAAAATATTACCGTTAGTATTAAACAAACTAATTTAGTATTTTCTTGTAACTATTTTTTATAGAGCGGCAGATGAGTTGCTGCACCTCCAACCTTTCCTGTCATCCTCCCACCGTGAGCGCCTGAAGAGAGGCAATTTGTTTGGATGTTTAATGCTGCTTGCTGCGCTGCTGGTGGAGGATTATACGAGATGGCCCAGTGATTTGTGGAGGCTGCTAGAGGGGCAGAGTAAGTGTGTGTGTGTTTTTTTCCGACCTACTATGTGTGTGATCAGTTCCAGGTCTTTGCCCTAACACAGACATCAATTGTCTTCTTACAAGTGTCCTTTATCTCCAAGAAGGCAAAACATCTCTTATATGTTTGTCTTTTTTTAAAGCAAGTATAAAATCCACTGGCTTCTGGGAGATGAATAATCTCTGATTTTTATTGTCTTTTTTTATTTTTTAACGTTTAACATTTGACTTTTGTTTCACGCATTGAAATGCCGACAGAGCTACAATAGCACACCTCCTGCAATACAGCAAATTCAGACTTAATTAACAACACAGGTCGAATATTTTGCAGGATATTTTGCCCCCCCAAAATTCAGGAAAAATATGCCTAAAGAACAAACTTCAGAGTTTGAACCCCCGTCATAAATGACGCTCTTTGACCAGGTTAATTGGTGACTCTAAATTGTCCATAGTTATGAATGTGAGTACGCATGATTGTTTGTTTGTATGTGTCATGTGACTGACTGGTGAACAGTTTCAATCGCCCAAAGTCAGCCGGGATAGGCTCCAGCATACCCCCACGAAGCTAATGAGGATAAGCGGCATAGAAAATGGATGGTTGGATGATTGTGAGTCTCTTGTTAGCAGGAATAAAGTTGTGTCTTTTATAGAGCGCATTTTACTATGAAAAGGGTTTAACTTCTTTTTACAATTGTATGACTAATACTGTATTATTGTATAAAAAAGTCCCTGCAGGAAATACATTTCAAAATTGATGCATAAAATCGCCAATACTCCACTTTTGGGAGAGAACATCAAAGATGCACTACAATGCTCTAGATCCCTCCCTGTTGTGTTGGAAACAATGTCCAGTAAAAAAAATTACATCATGGTTGGCGCTGATGTTGTGTAGATTTGTGACAGGACACACAGATGCTGCATTATCCCGCTTTCTCTGGGTTCTGTGTAAAATGCACAGGAAAATGGAAAAAAAAGACTGTTATGCTGTTGTGCTGCTATTTTGCTGGATTTACTGGAAGTGGTTTTAACTTGTTTTCACACTTTTAGACTTCTAAGAATGTTTGAATAAATCAACCTGAATCTACTTCACACTATACCATGTCTTTAAGCCAAGATTTATGCATAAAACACATATTCCATATTCAGAGACGGTGTTTACTGCTGTAACATAGCCAGGATGATGATGGTGTTTTACTCCCTTCTGCCACCCTGCTGTGTCGAAATCAATGTCTGATTGGCATTTTTGTGTTCACCAGATTTACATCCAATTATCTGATTCTGCCAATTTCATGTAAAAGTGCAGATAGGGCATAATCTTGCTGGAAAAGCACAGAAAGGATGCAAGATCTGCTGTTACTGCTCTAATCTCTGTGTGAGAGAGACTACTGTTTTTGTCTCACCAATAAACAGTGGTTGACTTCTTATTTCACATGTATGATGGTTAAGATGGGGACAGTTTGACCCTGGAATCGAGTACAGTATTTCTATTTCCAGTAACCGCCGTCCTAGAACAGATTGTGTTGTTTCAAGGTTCCGCTTTTAAAAGCCATCCCATTTGATTTTGTTGTATAAAACATCCGGCTGGATGCTATCCACAGGCAAGGTATCTTCTTGTGTTTACTTCTCCTCAGCATCCCTTTTCAATGCATCCTACTTCTTGGGAAGATGAACCCTTTTCTGTGTTTGTCGAGACGAGCGCTTACGTCTCAAAGTGCTGGCAACAACATCAAGCGACAGCCAGCCTTCCACTCTGCTCTTTGAACGCGGGCCTGAAGGGCTTCACCCTCAGATGATGAAAAAAGAAAAAGTGAATTATTGGTTTGTTTATCGTGCTCTTAAAGCCTAAAGTGCATTATTAAACAGAGAGCACATTAAACGGGAGAGTATTGTTAAAAGTGTTTTAAAAGTCTTGTAAATCTCCGTAATTTATGTTTGTGCGGTCGAGGAGGGTCACCCCTGCTGGGTCTTCTGCTTTTAATTTGGTACTGGGGTTCTGGCCTTTGAGGTCCGTACCTGCCGTGTTGCAAGCTGGCCGGCGTGACCTCCTCCTGTGGGGCGGAGCTGGTCTGACGCTGAGACAAGACAGTCAAGAAAAATAAAGACACAGCATTTCTCTTTTTCAGTCAGTCTGACTGATGCATGCAGGTCAAAATGAGGTTACTAAATTAGGTATCAGACAGTGGCTTATGCAAATTTGACATTTAACTCATCAATGCACGTTTATCCAAGTAACTGCGGAAAATAAAAGTACATTTACAGTCTCTCACAGCAGTTGTTTGTGTGGTGTGTTATAAAATAATATGCTATAAAACTACAACCATACTTGGTTTTCTTTACATTGGCAACAACCTAAAAGTAAAGAGAGCAAAACAGTACATCCCTGAAGCACGCCACAGACCTAAAACAAAAACAGCAAAACTGTACATCGCTGAAGTCTGAATTCTACCACCGTTTTTGTCAGAAACGCTTCTTAAAAATGTGCAAAAAAACCTCTGAAAACAAACAATTGAATGCCTTAAACAAAAAAATAATTACATGTAAAGAATGTTCTACTAAAAAGTGCATAAATTTGCTCAAATGTGTACAGTTTGGTGGACAACGTGGTGGTTGTGCTGCTATGAAAATGTGCTTTGTCACAAAAAATGCTTTATTTTGCAATGGCTTTAACTTTGTTGTACAACATTTTTACATAGTCTCATAAAACTTAAACTCAAGTTATTTTTGTACAAAATTCTAAAAAGACGCGTCCTGCTGCAACAAACAATGTCCTCCTGTGCTAAAAATACAATTGCATCATCTTAGAATGTTTAATTGAATTAAAATTCATTCAAGTAACTAGATCATTTTTCTGCAAATTACAAATTGTATAAAATGCTGGTAAAATGCAGTGAAGAAATTGCATTTTTAGTCAATTTGAAATGGAGAAAAAACTCCAGCAATCTAATGCCAAAAGCACAGCAACACACAAATGAATGAATTTACTGTAGTTGAAAAAAATATAGAAACAGGGCTAAAGAGCAAAGGGACAGGTTAGGGGCCCCGCCTGGCGTTGCCGTGGTTGCTGCCACTTTAAGAAATGAAGCAATATCATTAATGGAAGCCTCAGAGGACTGACATGTTGCTCCAATTCACCGGGCCCCGTCCATCACACCATTACGTTGGGCCCGGCAGTATTAAAATCCAATCACTCCTCTGACTAGTTTGATTAAGGAGGGAAGCCACACAAAGAGGGGCACTGACCCATTGTTGCCTCTGCCAGGGAGTCTCGAGAGGCAGGTCTGCAGCCGGCAGAATCCTGCTTGGACCTGCTACAAACAAAGGTCTTAAACTCATAAAAATATTTATTTTCAAGAAAAGCTCATAATATGTGAAGAATTTGTTTTACAAAACTGTCATACATTTACAGAAAGAAGGTTTTTTTTTTTAATTTGGAGAAAGAAATGTGTATTTTTCCTGTTAAGTGCCATGCAATTTTGGCTTTTTTAAAAGGAAAATAATTTATTACCAGAAGACAATAATAATATGACAATAATAATTTGATGACATATTCCCATATTGTATTACATATACTGTATTTGTATGAACATTTTTTTCAGAAACCTTTTTTCATTTTATTTTTAGAAAATTACTTGAAATGTTTAAAAAATGTTTTAACATTTAACACAATATTTTTTTGAGAAAAAAACTCTTCGTATGATTTTTTTATTATTATTATTCATAAATGGTCATATTTATATTTATTTATTTATTTATTTATATTTATATTTCAAGTCCTTTTTTTAGCAAAAATTCAAAATCTTAAATAAAAGTTTTAAGTTTTTAAAAAGTACATTTTTTTCAAGAAAATAAGTACGATCCCTGATTGAATCGTGACTTTATTGTCATATTTTAACAGAGCAGATGAAGCTGGGGTAGTCCTCCATAAATACAATGTACTGTAATTCATTGTCCAGGGAGCGGCGTCGAGTAAGTCATGTGTGACTTACAGTGTTGTCATTTGACGGCGCCTGTAAATCAGCGGCGTTTGCATCCGCTGCAACTGTATCATTAAAGTTGGTGAACTCATGAGTCAGAGGGTTAATTGAACTTTGGCACTAAATCTAAAAAACTAAGACTTCCTGAAGACATTCTTGAACTCCTGACCTGACTCCAGCATGAACACAAGAGAGTCTCAAGGTTTTGATTCCCGGTGGCATGACTATTTTATTGCATTAACACGTTTGTCTTCCTCACTGCCCTAATGGCTGCTTGCTGCCATCCAAAGAGGCGGTACAGGTGGACCTTAGCTGCGTTTTACACTCAGTCATTGTGCAGCTCTGTCCTCCTAATGTGTTGTTTTTGCTCTTGATTTATGAGTGGGTGTGGCACTGTGATTTACCCTACTCTGACACTGTCTCACTTATTGTGTGTGTGTGTGTGTGTGTGTGTGTTCCAGGTGAACTTAGAAACATACTGACTGAAACAAGCTTTTTGCTGTGATGCTCTAGGCTGTTATTTCCTCTTGCAGGTTCACTTAAAGTACACATGGTGATGCGGTCATGTTGAGGGCCTGAAGTACATACAGTACATGATGGAGAGAAGCTCGGCTACATGGATAATATTGCTCACTTTTGTCAATGGATTATGAGTGGTCCAGCTGAATTCCTTTTTAATCAATGAAGTAATAGACAACAAAATAGAACATTTCAACATTATCTCCAAATGCATCCTCCAAAATCCCCATTATAGTTCAGTAAAAGTTGACTGAAACTAACCTATTAGTCAAGACTTGCTTGGCTGTTACATTGCTTTTGGCTTATAGTTGTAGTACAACTTACCTTCCCATTTTTTATGACTTATATATATTAATATATATATATATATATATATTGTCTTTTTCATTGTTATGAAATATTTTGTTTGTATCAAATGCATTTTAATAATATTTATTATAGTACTATGGGCCATGATTATATACAGTTTATGAGTCCTTATATATGTGTGTTTGTATATATCTATATATATAGGTATATATAGATATATACACATATACATATTATATACAGACACTTATATATACGTACATATATATATATACTGGTATATATATAAAGATTCATCACTAGTATTAGTATATTTTTATTGCTACATGGCAAAGACGTTACCAGTAGGTGCAGTAGATTCTCAGGAAACACACAAGACTCGGCACTCATGATATGCCTGCTCTTAAGACTGGATGATGGCCGTTGTTTGTTTTCTGAGAATGTACTGCACCTACTGGTAACTTGTTTGCCATGTAGCCATAAATATATACTAATACTAGTGATTAGTCTGGTTATTCACATTGCACTGCTATTATTTTGAATAAAATGTATAATTGCTTTAAAAAATGTTTGCATCTTTCTATTTTGTTGCATTTGCTGCAGGCTGGGGGATATTGGGTACACCTGCACATTCAATTCACGAATTGTGGTTGTACAAAGACAATAATTCTGAGCTTTGATTGTAAAAGAAGTATTGATTTAACAATATGTTTGTTATTGTAGTTCTAGTTTGCCACGATGCATCCTTAATATTCTCATTTTTTGACCTGCTTGTCATGTCATGTTGGTAAAGGAAATGGTACAAGTCTAGAATTACATCTAATGGCCAGTCCCTTTTTAAAATGAATTTCTTTTTAATGGAACGTACTTAAATCCTCTTCCGTCTTGTTGTCTCGCATGCTTTTAAGCTGCAGGTAAAAAAGGCGGATATTTACTCATTGTGTCAGTTTACCATTAAAAAGCGGCGCTGGCCCAGCCGCTCTGCTTGTAGCTGGAACTTAGGAGCGCAGATGATTAAATCCTTGTCACAACACCTTAAAATGTCCATTGCACGTCTGAGATGAATTGATCCTTAAATTTGCCACTAAAACATGTGACAACGAGGGAAAGCTGCCGCAAGCTTTAATGATGTTGACACTAAAGTGCTTTGCTGCAGGCTGCATTATGGCCATTAATGAAGTACACCTTGTTTTGGAACATTTTGGCTTCATGAATGTATTTGTTTATGGATAGACAGCACTTTCTGTTCCATCTTATTGGAAGTAAGGCTTTCATACACCTTAATGGTGCTGTAATGCAGCCACAAGTGCAACACTCCTGATGTAAGAGCAACAAAATTCCCTCTAAAGTTCCAAACCACCTTCACACATGACGTCGCGCAAGACCTAAGATCAGTGAGTATCAAAGGTCTTTGGTTTATGGCAGCGGTTTTCAATCATGCATTCATTGTTTTATGATGATTTAAAAATGTAACTATCCTCTGATTTCAGCCTCTCAAATGTAAGTATTTTTTTAATTTCCTTAGTTATTTGTGAAACACACATCAGCTTGACTTACTTAAACAGTGATCGACATTTTTGCCTCTTTTCTGATATCCATCTTCTATACCGCTTATCCTCATTAGGGGTGTTGGGGCATGCTGGAGCCTATCCCAGCTGACTTTGGGTGAGACGCTAGCCAATCACAGGGCACAAATAGACAGCCATTCACACTTACATTCATACCTATGGACAATTTAGAGTTGCCAATTAACCTAACATGCATGTTTTTGGAATGTAGCAGTCCAATGGGACTAACCAGATTAAATACTGTTATTAATATCTTTTTATTGCTACATGGCAAACAAGTTCCCAGTAGGTGCAGTAGTTTCTCAGAAAACAAACAAGACCCAGTATTCAGGATATGCACGATCTTAAGGCTGTGCAATTGGGCAATTAGTTGAAAGGGGGGTGTTCAAAAAGGTTCTCAATTGGATTAATTTCCAGGGATTGGGCTGGCTCCTCCATAACATTCATTTTGTTGGTTTGGAACCAAGATTTTGCTTGGCACACATTTTGAAGAGGCCTTTTATTGTGGCCACCTTTGTAATCAACATTTTGGTATGCCATACCAGTGAGGTGGATAGATTACGAATCATGAATGATGAATGCTCACTAACACATATTTAAACAGACTTGTGAACAATATTTCAATTCCAATTTCATAATTCATGATTTGACAATTATAACATCCTTTTGAGAGCAGAATTTGTAGACCTTGTGGAAAACATTGTATTCCTGTTCACAATTCATTCATTCATTATATGTCTTTTGGGTAGCGGGAATGTAAAGCAGCGTGGAAAAAGCAGCAGGCAGACGCGGTAGTATCCGCGGGAGACTCCTGGGCAGAAAGTGCACTGTGTTGCACACAGTTGCACAATGTTTGCAGCCCCGTCGAGAAGCTACTTGCTGATGCTGTATTCATTAGCTTCACAACAGATATGTGTTCATTCCATGACAGGAGATGTTTTATGTTACACATACTGTATTAGTATCGGTGGATATCGGAATCAGAAAAGCAATGGACAATATCAGCTATCAGCAAAAAAGCGGACATCTTCTATGCCGCTTATTCTCATTAGGGTCACAGGGGTGGAGCCTGACTTTGGGCGGGAGGCGGGGTACACCCTGGACTGGTCGCTGGTCAATCGCAGAGCCGACAAACAACCGTTCACTCTCACATTCATACCTATGGACAATTTAGAGTAACCAGGTAAAGTAACATGCATGTTTTTGGAATGTGGGAGGAAGAAAACCCAGAGAACATGCAAACTCCACCCAGACATGCCCAGCAGAGATTCCAACCCAGCTCTTCCAAATCTTCTGGTTGTGTGGCTAACATGCTAATTTTAAGTAGGCCTATTTTTTTTTCTACGAAGAACACATCTCTTTCATCATAATATTTTAAAAATACGTCGTAATGCGGGTGAAGTATACATGTACCACTGTGAAAAAGCCCACGATATTTACATTTTTGTCTTGAAGCTTCGCTAATGTTTTTGTCAAACTTTCAGAGTCCTTGAATGCACCATAATTGTGTGCCGAGAGAAGCAAAAGTTTGTTCGGCTATAGCAGTACAAGAGCTTCAACATTCAAAACTTGCAGCGATGTAATATACGATGGTAAGTCATCACTGGAATGACAACAGGNGAGGCGGGGTACACCCTGGACTGGTCGCCAGTCAATCGCAGGGCACATATAGACAAACAAACATTCACACTCACATTCATACCTATGGACAATTTAGAGTCGCCAATTAACCTAACATGCATGTTTTTGGAATGTGGGAGGAAACCGGAGTACCCGGAGAAAACCCACACACGCACGGGGAGAACATGCAAACTCCACACAGAGATGCCCAGCAGAGATTCCAACCCAGCTCTTCCAAATCTTCTGGTTGTGTGGCTAACATGCTAATTTTAATTAGGCCTATTTTTTTTTCTACGAAGAACACATCTCTTTCATCATAATGTTTTAAAAATACGTCGTAATGCGGGTAAAGTATACATGTACCACTGTGAAAAAGCCCACGATATTTACATTTTTGTCTTAATGCTTTGCTAATGTTTTTGTCAAACTTTCAGATTCCTTGAATGCACCATAATTGTGTGCCGAGAGAAGCAAAAGTTTGTTCGGCTATAGCAGTACAAGAGCTTCAACATTCAAAACTTGCAGCGATGTAATATACGATGGTAAGTCATCACTGGAATGACAACAGGTTATGTAAACGCGCCTTGGAGAAATGCCTTTTCTAGCCTGCATACCTGACAACCACGCTAAAGGCTTTATTGTGACGCCCATTCCGTCTGATCATGGATCATTACATTATCAATCACTAACAGACATTTTGACGGACTTATCAATTACTTTTTTTTCGCCATGTGCCTGTTCCTCTGGTATGCAATGTAAAAAGGCAGAGATCTACCGTATGTTTAGTGGTTAAATTATTTTTACACTTTTGTGACTACTGTATTAAAATGTTGTATAACTATTAATTAAAAAAATTATTCAATGCATAAGAGACAAATTAACAAATCATTGTACTTGCATTTTACCTTTGTCATCTAAGACATTTTATTTTGACTATATACAGTGGCTAGCTTCTTTTTACACTTGTTTAATCACTACCAATGTTACCTGAAACACTGCCAATACTATTTTATGAGGTTTTATAATGGCCACCATTTAGATTATTTCTTTACCCACGATTCCCTATGAACAGATTACATTCCACAAGAGGTCTACTGTCATATAAGACCTTAAAAAGGTTTCGACAGCATTGTGCAACATCCATCCATCTATTTTCTGCACCGCTTGTCCTCATTAGGGTCCCGGTTCAGATGGAGCCTATCCCAGCTAACTTGTCCAAACTTTTTCCACTGTAGGCTGCACACTAAAAAATCAAGGATGCAGGGGGTCACATTTACATTTTTAAACCAACCCTTGTAGATATGAAAATACATTTTTTTTTATTTAAAGAAAAAGATATCAGATTTGCATCATCGGTGACAAAGATTATTATTAGTATAAACTTTTTCTTATTACATTACAGCTTTTTGCTTTTTTTGTTGAATTTTCATGTAAATTTTTTTCTATTACATTATGATTTTATATGTTATTCTCCTTATAAATTTCAGCCTGCGACGTTGTTTTTTTTTACTTTTCTTCCATTCTTTTTTTTTTATTCTTGTAAAAATTGCTGCTCTTTTTTCCTCTTCCATCCATCCATTTTCTTGGTCGCATGTATGATGGAGCCTATCCCAGCTGACTTCGTGTGCAAGGCGGGGTACACCCTGGACTGGTCGCCAGTCAATTGCAGGGCAGACAATCAAACATTCACATTCAGAATGTCGCCAATTAACCTAACATGCATGTTTTTGAATGTGGGAGGAAACCGGAGTATCCAGACGAAACCCATGCACGGGGAGAACACACAAACTCCACACAGAGATCCCCGATGGAGATTCAAACCCAGATCTCCTGACTGTGTGGACAACATGCTAACCACTTGACCACCGTATTATTATTAAATTATTACCATTTAATTGTTGACTATGGACTATTATTATCCAAAAAATATTGAAAGATAAGTCATATGTACAGTAGTATTCTGGTCACCACTCGGCCACTGTGCGGCCCCTCTTTTTTTCTTCTCTTTTTAAAATCATATTTTTAGAATGTGCCATAGACCAATTTAAAAAAATTCTTGCAGGGCGGAAATGGCCTTGGTATAGCCAATATTGGATATTTTGTTAAATAATCGTATATTCTTGTTAAAGATGCATACATATGTTTTGTTTTTTATGTGGAGTTCTGCTAGGGTTACACACTAAATGTGATATTTGCTGTTTTAAGTGCACTTTTACAATACTTTGGGGGCGGGGGGGGTCATAAAATAGCAATTATAGTGTAAGAAAAATAAAGCGCGGCAGGCAAATGTAGTGTTAATAAATGAAGATCATCCATCACTGAATGAAAAAGCCGATACCTCACAGCTGTATGACAGAAATTCTCATTTCAAAAATGTAAGTAATGAAACAATAGGTCAGTAAAATGGTTTGTTATTTTAAAAAATGGGTTGTTTAAAAAAAAAAAAAACCAGCAAGAAAAACGTTTTGTACTAATTAGTTCACAATTTTAAACAGGTTTTATTTTATTATTATATATATAATATTTATATAATATATCACTAGCATTCATGTTATGCATTATTCCAAGTGTAGTGCTGATGTTTCTGTGATGGAATGCTAAATATAACACAAATGGCTGCATAATAAGCAGAAATAAACATGCTGCNGGGGGGGGGGGGTCACGTTGGCAGGTCATGGTTTATTTTGCTTCTTGTTTTTGTCAATCAATGCGCCCACTGATGGACCACGTGACGGAATGAGCCCTCCAGCGCAGCACCTTAAATGTTAAATAACCAAACAAACGCACCCATTTAGGAGAGGCAATGTAAGGATTTTTTTAAAGTAAAATATGTGTTTTTCCCGCGCATTTTCTCATTACCTGGTGGAAATTTGTGTTTCGCTGCACCCGCAGAGGAGTTTCTGAGGCGTCGGTGCATTCTTGCTTTTTAAGCACCATTGTTATTCCGCACTTATCTGTTCCTTATCTTAATCCACCTTCTTTCTTTACTTATCTTATTTGGAGGCCCGATTACTAATGCGTTATCTGGCCTGCCTATTCCAATCTAACCATTAAAACACCGAGATGCGTATCTCTTTCTCCGAATGAAAATATGACTTCCGTTCAACATTTTGCCTTCTTAAGTTGTCCAAATTGGGTTTGTCACCATCTGACGGTGTAAAGAAGAAAGTAAAGCCGACAAGGAGAACTGCTGCATCCTTCAATGTGCTCCGGGCTGTGTTTCCGCGTAAAGGGGGGGAGGGGTGTATTTGTTGTGGGTCTCAGTCGTCAGTGTGTGTATCAGGTGATGCCAGAAGCAGATAAGCTGGACGCCGTCTGCACAGACCAGAGGAACTGGACTGAGCGCAATTTAAGTGCAGAAATGAAAGGACGGGGAGTGCGCGCTGCTGCAGGCTGCAGCGCGGGAGGGATTACTCGACAGGACTGGAACAGCAGCATTGGTTTTTTGGTCTTTTTTATGCACGTTTGCAAGGACCAGAAAGGCTTTCAAAGCACCAGTAGTCAACCCAGTCTATTGCTCACGTGGGAGACACGTAGGTTTTTATTCTTAACATTTAAATACATGGCAATTTAAATTAAACATTAAATAAATCAATCTCGCACTTCAGGAGCAAACACTGTTGTGTATTCACTTTTTTTTATTATCATTATCATTATTTAGATCAGTTAATATCCCCTTTACGAATCGACAATAAATAATATAACCATAATTTAGTGTTTTTTTTTTTTCCCGTTGGAGAAGCTTGTATTTTACAACACGAAAAAATTGCTTTTTCTTTTGTTCATGCTCGGCTTTTAAGACAAAGAGTTTGTTTGACGTTAAAAAAAAGGATCACGTTGAAGAAACAACCGGGGGGGGGGGGGGGGATCACAATGAAATGTGAAGAAAGTCCGTGAAGTGTTCCCAAATTGTTCCCTGTTAAGTCTCATGATGGAATCTTAAAGTTGTATATCCACTTTGGAGGAGGGGGGTGGGGGGAGGGGGTGATCTTCTGTACACCGATTCTTCTTTTCTTCATGCAACATCCATCAGTCGTCAAAAATCCTTTCCATGTTCTGCTTGATGTGATGAGCTCACATGCAATGATGGCGTGGGAGGGGGAGGGGGGGGGGGCATGCTGCAATTGTACTTGCAGGGGGGGTCATAGGTCAGATCAGAGGAGTTCCTTTCACGTCTCCACAGGACTCGGTACCATACTGTTGGGGGTATCCGGTAACTGAGAGGATAGGGATGTGACGTCACTTCCGGATGAGTTTCCCAGAGAGCCGGACTCAGAGAAAGATACCTGCACACAATAAGACAATTCAAATAATTATTATTACATGCATCACACACAGAATATGAATATACAATAGAAATATAAGAATAATGTAAAACAAAATGAAATAAAACAATACCACTATGTTAAAAACATTATAATAAACAAACAAAATAACAAAAGTTACAAACAAAAAATGTGATTTTATATATAATATATATAAAATACTACTATATATATACTATAATTACTATTACTATAATAAGATAGATGGACAGCTAAGAATCTTAGGAAAATATACAATAAATACATTGACAATATGGTACTTTCCTTTATTTATAAATACTTTAAGTACCATATAAAAATATGTTATATGGAATTAAATGATTTTTTTTTAAACATGCACTTTATAAACAAAAACTATATTTCTGTTTCCGTGTAACTACTACACATCTAACGGCAGACAAGCAGGACAAAAGTATTCTTCATTTCAACTAGACTCCATTTTCCCTTGCTACTTTTTGGACAGTTGTATGAGTCCAATATTTTGGCTCCCCTTCATTACAATGCACAAAGCAGCGCCCAGGAAGGCATGCTTGGGGGAGTTTGGTGTGGAAAAATCACATTTGGGTTGAACTGGAGCAGAGATCATGTGCGACATCGGTGACTTTTGACCTCACAAAGTTCCACAGACACACACTCCTGTATACCACTATAGATAGACAGATAGATAGATTGATAACCAGATAGATAGATAGATAAACAGACACACCCACCAGTTGTTGGAAGGCGGGCTGGTCCAGGTCACTCTGCAGGGCAAACTCACTGAGGGCCTTCCATGGAGGTTGGTAGGTCTGAACCTCTACTGGGTTCCCCTGCACTGTGCTCTCGTGTCGGATTGGACTTCCAGCAACTAGAGGTGTCCCAGTCAGGCCCTGCAGGTTCTAATGGGGGCAGAAAATGGGTCAAATTAAAAAGCTTTAGGGATAAAACTAACACAAAAACGTATCACTTATGACAGGCGGCCCAGGCATCATTTGCGGTGAGCGGCTCATTTTTAATTGGCCCCCGGGACGTTGTAGAAATAAAATGAAACCAAAACAACCCCAGCAAAGTGTAATGAGGAACAGCTCAAATGTTGACACTAATAAGTCCATTAATAACACAAATCGTTGACTTTAAATGTATAACTTTTGAAGCCATTTTTCAAAATAAAAACCAAATCAAAGTGGCCCCCAGCATCCTTTGATTTTTCAGTCTTTGGACACGCCTCACCGGACATTTCATTAGGTACGCCTGCACAATCTAGTAATGTGCAGAGTGTAATGTTGATCACGTTCTATTATATTTTGTCCTTCTCCAAAACTCAACCTCGTGCCAAGCAAATGGACACAAGTCATTCGATTGTGCAGGAGTGGGCTGGGGAAGCTTTTGGGCTAAAAGAGCCATGGAAGTCACATATTTACACAAATATCCTGTTTTTGAAATGGGATTAAAAGTGTGCCTTTTTCAGGAAGTACTTACTTTATTAATTAGTCATTAGTCTCTGAAGTGGATAGATTAAAGTGCTGAGAAGGTTTCATATTTTAACATTGTCTCCTGTCATGTTTTACTTTAAAACTTTACAAAACCTTGTACACTGTAACACTTCATTGTAATGTTGGGACTTTATCCTAATATTTTAACCATGACTTGTGACTTTCTACTTGTAAAATTCAATCTTTTCTATTTCTGCTGTTTTTTGCAACTTTTCACATAATTATGACTTTGTTCTTGTAATATTTGGACTTTACGCCCCTAAAATTATTACCTTTTCCACAACCTAATTTTTCCAAAAACGACAACTTTTTGGTTTAAATTACAACTTCTTTCCCCTAATATTTTGATTTTGTTTTCATAAAATTCTTGCTGATTTTTTTCCATTTTTGCTCTTTCCTCGAAGTATTTTGTTAACTCACTCGGGCCGCACTTTGAACACCGCTGTAAAGCAAGATATGTTGCATTTATTTTAAGAATAAAAATACATTTAAATAAATAAACTTTATGGTGTTAAGAAACGTCTGAGAGCCCCTATGTGGTCATCATATGGCTCAGGAGCCACAGGTTCCCTACCCCTGCTTTTGGGAAATTCTCACTGTAGGCTTGCCATGCTTTATGTTTATTAATTATGATGTTTCATGGCCAATCATTGAATCATTTATTTCACAATTCTGCGAATAACAAGCATTAAGAATGCGGTGCAAACACTCATACAATGCAAATGTCGAAGTCAGGCATGCAAAGGCTCAACAACAACAATAATAATAATAACACAAGTCATAGAAAAATGCATGCAAGCTGTGCTAATAAATGTAGAGAATGGAAGCGGGGCGACTTACGAAGATGCTTACAGTCTTATCACTGTGCTGCTGCTGCTGGAGCTGCTTGATGAGCAGCGACTTCTTCTTGTCCTTGCAACGCTTGTTCTGGAACCACACCCGGATGACCCGCGGGCTGAGGCCGGTCATCTCCACCAGCTGCTCCTTCATGAGCGCGTCGGGCCGGGGGTTGGCGTTGTAGCACGTCCGCAGCGTGTGCAGCTGCTTCTCGTTCAGCACCGTCCGCACCCTCGTCGTCTTCTCGGACTGCTTGTGGACGTGGTTCCGATGCGGGGCCTGCCGAACCGCCACCGGGTCTGACGGAACAAGGACACGCTTTGGTTGAGGAGATTTTGCAACGCCAAAAAAACATACTCTCTGGCGTTTTGATCCATACAGTGCGGGAAAAATATTATTACCACAAATATGCACTATTTTTATTCCATATGGCCTCTCATGTTGACAGCATAATGGGTTTGCAGGCCCTCACGTTCATCCACTATATTTTATATTAGTTGGGCTTATGGCATCTTTTTACTGCATTTTAGGGCTACTCTTGGCACAAGTTGGCACGCTTGCCATTTGCGTGCGTGCGTGCGTGCGTGCGCGCGTCAAAATAACAGCTAAGTCACATAACGACAGCAGAACAGGTTTGACTTAATGAGATGACTTGTGTCGGAAATGGCCTAAAATTCCAAATGAATATGCAATATTAGTTTATTCCCAAATGTGTGGTGTGATTTGCTCCCAATTTGAACACTTTATTTCATCACGATGGCGATAATTTTATATTTAATGTCCTATTTATCTAAAGTAAAATAACAATATCAATAATAGTGCAATAATAATTTTAAAAAACAACATTTAATAATGTTTTTTTCATACATTTGCACACCTAAGCTCTCTATTTACAGAACAAAAATTGCTATAATGCCCATAAAGCGTCTCACATTTGATCCTAACAAACAACAATGCAACATTGCTCTTTGTGCCACTATAATTACATTTAGTGCCACAAACCTGTTAATAACACAGGCTATTTTTTAAACTTATTGTACCATTACTCACTCAAACACACAAGGAATGTGAATGTGTTCTATTTTATTTATTTGATAAAAAGCTGTGTTTTGTTGCGTTGTGCAAAATGCACCTTTGTGGGTTAAATGGCATACCTGCTTATCTATAACAAAATACAGAAAAAAAAACCCGATGCACATGTATCATAAATAATGCAATATTGTTTTTTTGGTTTCTCTGTTTTGCTACCATAACTACAAGGCCGATAGGATCAATAAGTGCTTATTTATAAAGGCACTAACAATGATAATAATGTACCGCACGGACCTGCCAGGTGCAAGGTTCTGTTGGAGTGCATGTTGTGTCCGGGGCTGATGGGGCTCCCGGCGGATCCTCTCTCCAGCAGCAGGCTGTGGTCGGCCCGGCAGAGGAGCTCGTCTTCCCGCAGAGCGAACTCGTCTCCGGGCAGGAGCTGCCTGCTGCACACCGAGCAGCGGAAACACTCGATGTGGTAGACGTTGTCCCGGGCCCTCATCACCAGGTCGCTGCTGCTGAAGCCCAGGTTGCACTTTGCACATTTGATCCCAAAAAGCCTGCGGAAATGGAATTGAAAAACAAATATTTGTGAGAGGTTTCTATTTGGTGGTGCGTGTTGCTGAAGTGAACACGCGTGCGGAGAATATTTTGCTTCACCTGACATAATCTCTCTTGCAGTAGGTCTTTCCGTCCCGGACGAAGCAAGTGCAGGTCTCGTCCAGGTACTGGCTGCACTCCGCACACTTGAGGCAGGCAGCATGCCACTCCAGGTCCGGGGAGACTCTCAGTATGTACTGGTCATGGATCTGACTTCCACATCCCACACACATGGCGAATCCTGGCTTCTCTGCAAGACAACGCAGCAAATTCATTTGTCACATCTTCTAAACTTTGGATTCACGTGTTATCAGCAGACTCCTACTGGACGCTTTGTTGCAAAACTAAAAGAAAAAGTCTACGATTATTTATTTCTAAGTAAAAAACAACCCAACAAGGCATCAACTTACTTTTGGAATGATCCCCCATATCACCCAAGAAAGAAGAGCTGAAAATAATATCCACCATACAGGAAGGATGTAGGGGCTCGTTGGAGTTGCAGAAAAAGATGACTGGCCCTCGCCGAGGCTGCCTTCTTCATAACTTGTGTCTCCCCGGACTGGAGGAACAAGACGGAGGAGGAGGAGGAGAGGAGGTTGCAGGGTCCCACACGCTGCACCTGTGACGTCACGAAGCCCCAGCAGGGCCCTCCAATAGCAGCTACTTGACAGTAAACGCTGAGAACATGAGCATTTTAGGAATAGATATTTGACCTTAAATATTCTAACTATAATTGACTTATATTTTTAAATGTATCTTTTCTTTATCAAATTGATATTTTACACTATTAGATTAACCTACTCTACACACTTCGTGCAGATTGAGAGGTTTTTATATTTTCATATATTGTATAAAAGTATGTTTACAACTACAACCACAATAATAACAAACACTGTTAAATGAATACCTCTCTGACCGTGCCATCTTTAATATACAGGGTGGCCCAAAAGTAGGGTTACAGTTAACACTTTGACATTTTACATACATTATATTTACATATTAGACATTTTAGGTTGAATATTTAATCTCTCAAGTGCTCAAAAAAATAAATGTCGACATGTCCAATAATGTAATATTTAATAACTGTAAACTGTAATCTTACCCTGTATATATACAGTATATAGTATACAGTAGATCAGTTGACATGAATTACATTACCTAAAGCCTCTATTATATACTGTACATATTGTGATTATTGTTCAAATCGAAAATGAATGTGCACATGCTAAAGTCACTGTAATGTTTTTTTTTAATATAAATTTGAAACTATGTATATTTAGTTGTAAGTAAACTATTTTCAAAGGCTATCGCCTTGCAGACTTCGGCTGCCCAAGGACGACATCTACCGGACAAAAGTGGGAACTACAGTTTGCACAATCAGACGGTCAGACAGATGGACTGTACTGCATGTTGATGACAAAGCTGCTATTCTATTGTATTCTATTCTGTTCTGTTCAAGAAATAATCCTTATAGTTAACACTCACGCTCACTTAACTAATATTGTCATTCATTAATGAGAAACTGTTGCAGGGCTCGTGTACATTAACGTTTGTCTGAGAAATTGATTTATTTTCAGTATATTTATGTGCATTTGAATTGTAATTGATGACCAAAATTGAATATAGTTGATAAGTATAAAACATATTCTAAACAGCCACTCATGCATGATACAGTGTAGTGCACACCACAAGCATAATAACCAGCGTTAGTCAAAAGAATCATTTAAAATGAATTTTAAAAGTGAGCATTATTTGATTTCCTCGCTGGGAAAGGCAGGTGTACCTAATGTTCTGGCCGGTTACATACCCAAAGCTAACATCTCTCTTAAGATAACAAAGTTAAGTCAGTAGCATGCATTCATAGGAAGAAGTTGCACTTTCAGAATAGATCATATCAGTTTTATGCAGATTGAATTGTACAACTTTGTCAGTGATGTAGCGCCTTCTATAGTCTCACGTTTCTAATGGCCTTTCAATTCAGTTAGCATGCATTAGTGTGACTGCCACACGTTTAAATCTCACTGGTATTATTGTATTTGTCCTGATGAAGATGTGACTGTGGTGTCACAACAATTGTACACAATGTTGTGTGTGTGCTTGCTGCAGGAACATTTTTTTTTTAAACAAACGTTTGCTGGATTTTCCAAGAAAAGTGCCAGTATCTGCAGGTAAACGGTTGATGGTTAGTGCAGTGGTTCCCAAACCATGTTTGCAGCACCCCCCGTTTGGAGATAAAATTATTTTCAGTGCGCCCCCTCCCGAAAAATATGTAATAATGAATAGTGTTTGTGGTAGGGCAGTGCCCTCCCTGTCATAACGCAGGGCATGCCCCCCAGTTTGAAAACCACTGGGTTACTGTATCCCACTCAGCAAAAATTATTTGAAAAGACATGAACAATTTTTAGATGTGGTTGACAAGTGAAAGGTAAAAAGACATCTCCAAATTTGGCTGAAAAGCGTCTATTTTTGGGCTGTATTTGGACCAAATCAGTCGGACTAAACTCAAATTTTGGACGTCTTTTTCTGGGCTAAATCAAGGCAATGATGGAGAGCCCAAAAGCAGTGTTGGGTGGGATGGCCTTATCATATGTCATAACTTTGTTGATACATAACAGGCATAGAATGAAAGGATCTTGATGTGACAAAGATTCACATTCAAAATTAATAGTTTTATTTTACAGCGGTTAACTTCTTTTTACACTTTTACACGCCGAATGTGCTTCCATTTCCTCTTAAATCAGAATCAGAATCAGAAAAACTTTATTGCTATTGTAAGTGAACAATTCATGAACTAGGAACTTTCTTTGGCGACTCGGTGCAACGTAGAATTCTAAGTAAACATAGAGTATTAAATAAACATAGAACTAACTAAACATAGAACCCTGAGTAAAAAGGTGAAATCACTGGGGTGAAACCCCACCTCTGTTACTTGACATGAAAACTTTATCATTTTGCTGTATTATACAACTTCTTTTTACACTTGTATGACAGTTTTTATTTATTGCAATTGCTTTCATAAAGTTCTCTCCTCTCTCAAACCAAGGGGGTCCACCAAAACTGAAAACCAAAAAGGTTATGAGTTATTAGCGTTAGTTCTTAGTGTCAACATTTCAGCTTTTTCTCTTTGCTTTTTGCCATTTTGTTTTATTTTTCCATTTGTTTGTTTCACTTTGATTTCTTCATTGTAAAAGTCGTGGGCTGAAAATTGCCCCCATGCTTTTTCCTGAGAAGGCCTTACGCCTCCACCACTTGTCAGGTATTTTATTTGATTTTACTTGCGTTGTACAGCAGTTGGCTTCTCTTGTACGAGTGGAAAGAATGAGAGGTTACGTAAAACATTTCTGATGGTCACAGCTTGATTCCGGAACAGATCATGTCTATTTCTATTCTGACTTCAGGGACAGTTGTTTGGAGCAACAATTACAAATGAACAGCTGCATATGAAAGACATCATCACTGTTATTAATGAAAATGACAAAGGTCTTTTGTGCAATTACCAGGTGTTTTGTGACCAGTTCATGTTGGACCGGACCGTCATGCCAGTCACATGACCACCTCCCAAAAGCATGTCTAATCAGGCTTTGATGGGGCCCATTAACCTCATCAAATATAAATGTTAGACTGGAATCATCCACTTAAACTTTGGCAACGTCTGGAGGTCTGTGTGTCTCTTTCTGTATGCATGTGTGTGTGTGTGTGCGTGTGTGTGTGTGTGTGTGTGTGTGTGAGGGAGTGATGCTGGTGGGAGGGAGCGGGGGTCTTGGGCCACATTACGGAACTTTTCAGCGACACATTTTCTCTTCAATGTTTAACATTAGGATGGCACTCTGCCTCTATTGTACTGGCAGAATCATTAGTCATTCATAGTGTAGGCTGAAATGTTGCCAGTTTGTTTCTGGCTGATGAAGACATTTTTTAGGGAGGGGCGGAGCCAATTATCATGCAGGAGCACAAACAGGAAGAGGAAGTGCTGCTGAAAGAACAATAGTGAATGTAGACACGCATGTATGTAATAAACAAACACTCCAATGGTTCTTGTCAGTATCTTAAACAATCTGTATTTTGTTAGATTAACAACATGTCATGGAGGCAATTAATTCGCTGTGGCGACCCCTGAAGGGATAAGCCGAAAGGAAAAGAAGAAGAAATAATACATACAAAGCTGATTTAAAAAAAAATGCAATAAAAAATAATAAAAATGTAAATTATATGAAATAAATAAATAAGCACGAATATAATAAATTAAATGTTTTTTTAAATGATTTTTATTTTGACATCATAGTTTGTTTTCATTCGCATGTAAAACTTGGATTATTTTTTTCAGCATCTGTTCTGGTTGCACTTGCAGCAATGCAACAATGCTTTTCAAACTATTTGGTTGTGCTTTTATCTTTTTTGTGTGTTTACATTACATGGCTTTCATATGCAATACCAGTCAAACGTTTGGAGACCCTTTGGTATTCTATTGAATCAGAAAGGGTCTGCAAACCGCTGACTGGCACTGTGTAGTTTAACAGGCACATACCAATTAAAAAGCGTAATTTAAGAACATCCGTGTGTGTACAACACTGCACTATGCACTAGAATAGCACCCAATAGGACATGTAAAAAATGTACTATTTTGAAAATGAAGCCCCTAATAGCAACAGTATATGAACTTGAGTGAGTGACTGAATGATATATAATTATTATGTAAATGAATATGTAAATGGTTCCAGAATGAAAAAGTGGAGGATTCATGTGCTGTGAGCCAGATTTAACATGAAAAGTCAAGAAAAAATGTAATTCATTTACGCTCAATATTGTAACAAGGGGACAAACACATCACAGACATAATTATTATTTGTTTATGTGTATTCTGTGGCCCCTCCCGATGCAAGCCAGGCCTTTGTGAGAGGAGAACAACAATGCAGATTTATAATTCATAGCAGTGCTAGAGTTAATGCAGTATTCACATGATAATTAGGATTAATTTTTGATTGGCGCCTCAGGGCAGCGCTGCATTGCTGAGGCGGCCATTATTACCTTATTAGTGTAACTGTCAGCCGCCTGCTTTAGTTTACAAATGCACTGTCTTGTATTTTGGCATCAGAGGCCTCCGGTCTTGCCTTGTTGCTTATCCGTGACTCTAACAAGAAGCTGTGTCACTTCAATGACCAAAGAGGCACGTCTCTTTCTTTGCAGCAGTCAAAACAACGCCGTCATTTAGCATCAGGCACGTCCTAAACATGCACACATTTGTCCTTATAGGGGAAGTTAGGATTATTCATGAGTATTTGGTATTTTTTGCATTCATGTGACGTTGTCTGTGAAGCACTTTAAAACAGAGCAATCAAATTAACTGCTGAGCCATTAAAGCAACTGCAAGGAAAAGTATTGTTGTATGTCCTGAATGACAGTGGCGTAAATGTTTTACGCCATTTAAACTAATCAACAATGCTTAAACCGTCATAAGTGAATTTCCCTGGAGTGGGATTCAGCATTATTAAATGGAATATTTTCATGATTTGAGCCCAGAAAACCTGTTTATGACTATGTATTTTTCTGTACCATTATTAGAGCTTGTAGACATGAAATAACACCCCTACAGTCATTTATACACTCTTATTTTTATTTTTCATCTACACCACAAGTAGGCTAAGGAATCTCTGTAGGGACACAACAGAAGGCTGCCGCTTTGATCCTAGCAAACTACCGAGCTAACTAGTTAGCCTCTTCAATTTCTTTATTCTAAAATTTAAAAAAGAGTTTGAAACTGAGTGGGGAAGAAGGTCAGAGTAAGAAACATGCAGTGCAAGTTAAGGTAATGTAATGTAAGGTAATGTCTCATCCATGTGACATTATTGATATCTGGAGACCAGTGTAGAACACTACATGTGACTCGATATTTTCCAATATTTTGGACTAATAATAGCTCATAGTTAAACTACAAAAGAGCAATTATTTATTAATTAATACATTTTTTAAAACTGTGATAAAGCGAGGAAACTATATTCAAATTGCAAAAGTGGCGAGAGTAACTGTAATTCATTTTGAAAAAATACGCTTTTTTGAAATGCAAACGCTGCAAGGTATGACAATGTCTTGATATTGTTAGATATCATACTGTAATGTTTAATAGCTCAGTGCTATGTCAGTCTAATTGCTTCTCATGGAGACCTTCGAAACACACACGAAGATGGAATATATATGATGGAAAACACACAATAGATGCAATGTCCTCATTCGTATCACCTTAACTCCCACTTTCATACAAACTTAACTTTCACTTTTCAGATACACAAGCTTAGCTTTCACTTTATAGAGGGGTGTGGAAACTGCTATGTGTACTTTCATTCTGGGCTCCATTTTTCTTCAGAGTTCAACACTGTAAGTAAATATATTTCTTACATTTTTTTCAAATGTTTAAATCCTTTAGAAAATGTTTAATCATTGACTACTTCTCCGATAGCAATGCGGTCCAAAGAACCAGGAAGAAAGGCCAAATGAAAGAAATAGTAATTAAATATCTACACAAGCTGATCACTTTAGAGTGGAACAAAATTTGTGAGAAGACCTCACAAATCTCTGAGCAACAATCTTAGCAGTCACTCACATTAACTTCCACATCCCCGGAGAGTCCGATTGGGGAGGAGGAGTCGCAGACATTTTTCATTCAGGTCTACCAGTACAGTATTCCTAAAATCTGACCTTCATTGTCAAACATTTGAAAGCATTGTGCTCAGTATTTCCCCCCGAGCCCAGAAGGAACATAAGAACCTCCTACTTGTCATTGTGTAGGGCCCCTCTTGCTCTACTCCCAGTTTTTAACTGATTCACGGAGTTTCTATCAAGTCTAGTAATTAGTATAGATAAAATAATCATAGGGTGTGACTTTAACATTCATATAGACGTAAACAATGACAGCCTAGCTTCCTCAGCTCTCCAAACAAGTGTCAAGAACAGCATTTTTCCATTTACCAAGCATACAGAAAATCTGAAAATTCCTGCCACTACCAGATGCAGAGAAACTTGTTCTTGCTTTTGTGACCTCCAGGTGGGATTATTGTAACGCTTTGTTAATAGGCAGCCCTAAGAAGTCTTTAAAGACCTTCAGTTAGTCCAAAATTCTAGTTTGAACTGGTATCAGATCACCCATGTGAGCCTCACTGCACTGGTTACCAGTACAATTTAGAATTAAGTAAAGTTTCTCCACCTCTGTGCTAAAGCATAGAGTCAGAACTGACCCTTAATATGCTGATATGTATCACAGACATTTCTCTTTGTTCTCTAAGACTTGTGGCTTGTTGCACCATGCGTCCCTCTATTCTTTTTATATCTCAACCCACCTGGTCCAGACAGACTTCCGGCCACCGAGTCTGGGTTCTGTCCGGGTCTTCTTCCCCAGAGGGAGTTTTTTCTTGCCTCCGTCGCCAAGTGCTGGCTCTTGTGGGGTTTCAGTTGGCTCTCCGTTTGTGACCTTCATGTGTACAGTACCATGAGATAACTGCTGTTGAGATTCGGCGCTATACAAATTAATTAAGTAGAATTGAATGAAGCACTACCTTTGCTGTGCTTGTTGTTTGCTGGGTTGTAGAACAGCAGTGCGTCAAACTGGGGGGAGTTTCTGACATTTGGGTTGGCTACATACTTTACTACACACAAATATAAAGCGGGCAAGAAAAACGTAAGAAACCTACCGTAAAGTGTAGGAGGCCATATATGTAGTGTCACACATACTGTATATTATTATGATTATGTATTATTATTGGGTGAAAAAATATACTAATGTATGTGTACAAGTAAAGGCCTTCCCTATTATAAATGCATTACCCGCTAACAGACGCATGGCGCTCTCTGCAGTTAAGTAAAATCCATGAGCGACAATGGGAATTTCAGACCCTCAAGTGAAAGCTGGCCTCTAATAATAATAGCACTAGAACAAGAGCTGGGGTGTGTTTAGTCATTGTCTGTACAACACTCATGTTCTCACACCTGAGGGGAGCTTGGCTGTGTGAAAGAAGACGTTTCGGCATCACTTTGGGGTGTTTTATTAACAGGACAGCAGGTGCAGCACCGCTGCCGCTGCTGCTGCCGGACCCGCTCCCTCCACCAGCTGTGCGCCTGTGTGTGTGTGTGTGTGTGTGTGTGTGGCAAGCATCCAGAGAGACCTGGCAAAGCTTGGCAAATTGACCATTTTTTCCCTTTTTGAAATAACAGCCACCCGCTGCCACAAAATCTTAGAAAAGAAGTTTGCATTCTGCAGGCAAACGTGAAGTGCTTTTCTTTCTTTTTGTGTGTGCGTCCCTTTGGATTGACTGTGGCTTTCATAGTGTATTATCTGGCCTGGCTTTTAACTCCAAGAGAACTGTGTTCACAAATTGATGCTCTGCTCCAGTGGGGCTGTAGCTGCAACATTAAATTGTACTGAAATATTCATATGTGAGTGCATTTAGCTGAGCGCAATTGCTGTGTGATTCCCCAGAGACCACATGGAAATGTTGCAGGCGGCCCCTCGACACACACACACACACACGCACACACACACACACAGTAGCATGTGGGCAGACACCCCGAGCCTGGGCCGGGACACTGATTGTGCCTCAGAACCAGTCAAACTAAGCTGAACGCGGCCAAAATGTAAAATTATGTCACAGTAGTAGTGGTTTAGTAGAGCAAAATAATTTGCAATCTTTTTAACTGTCATAAAAGTTAAATCAAATAGAACCCATTTTTATAAATAATAATATAATGCAAAAAGACTCATGACTTCCCAGCATGCCTTGCGGCTACTTGGAAGTAACAGTTTAAGTTACGCGTTATGTTTAGCGCTTAGTTGTTGTTTATTACCCACATAGTAGTAGCAGTTGATTTATGTGATGCGCTAACTTGTATGTTATCCTGTTTGATGACCACCTACAGTATAATATATTTAGCGGCCCCTCCGCCAAATAGTTTAACCCAATGTGCCCCGCAAGTCAAAAAGTTTGCCCACCCCTGATTTAAGTAGAGAAGGAGGCTTTCTCAACAGTCACACAAGTGTAAAAAGAAGTGAACCAGTGTGTAATACAAAATACGCTGATGAGAAGTGACGAAGGTGTAGCTTTTACGTCGTGTGGGGTGCTGGTTGAAGACTTCATGCATAGCACTTATTGACATACAAGTGTAAAAAGAAGTGGACAGCACAATAAAACTGAACTAAAATGAAATTACTCAGCAGGTGAGAGGCATAGAGGTTGAGTGGAGAGGAAAGCTTGTTGAAGGATGTTGAGACTCATGTGTCTCAATCCGGCCCACCATTTTTTCCAACCTTTAACATGGAAAGTGTAGCGGGCAACAAAACACGCAGTGCTGTTTTGCAACGCTAGAAGAGTCGGATGTAATCTGTAGCTTGTACAAAAAGTCTAAAATCCAAACAACACAACATGACGCACAAAGTAACCCTACCTACAGCACCATGTGGGATTACAAATCTATCTACGCTCATGCACATGCCAAAAAAACACACATATACTGTAGTCCCACCGCAGAGCATGCTGGGTAGCTTGTTGTACTCTTTTGCTCAACATTTTGCTGTCCGTGTTTGTTGTATTTTGCTAAATATGTTGAGGACGTTGTCAGAGACACACACAAGAAGTCATTAAAAAAAATATATTATTCATTAATAGTTATTAATTCAACAATTATGTATTATTGTATTATGCATTCATATTATTATTATTATTATGTATTATTGCACTAGAAATTGGAGGTGAACATTTGCGTATTATTTATTTATTCTTATTCTATTTTGTTATTTTTGTCTTCTTATCTTTCCCGTCTTGCTGTGATTGTTTCTGTTATGAAATGATGAAGGTTATATTGACATTTTTGGAGCGCTGCTTGAAGCCTTAATTTCTCTGGGAGATTAATAAAGTGTCTATCTATCTAACATACACCTGATTTTATTGTCCATAGTTTATATTGCAGCTAGACTACCCAGCATGCCTGTGGGCATTTGGAAATAACGGTTTATAAGTGTTTAGCGCTTAGTTGTTGTTTATCACAGTAGCCAATTTATGTGATTTGTTAACTTGTTGTGGCCATGCAAACGAGTATGTCGTTCTGCTTGATGTAACATCTAGACTGTTGATCATCATACTGTTTAATTTAGTGTGGCCCACAAACAAAAACAGTTGCCCACCCCCGGTATAACCCCTTTTGTTTACTCGTAAGAGTGTAAAAAAAAAAGTAAATCAATGTATAATAAAACCACAATAAAGTAAAGTTACTCACCTTATGAAGAGACGTGACGGCGATGTAGAGTTTATTGCAATTCTTGTGGAAGGCAGTTGACATTAACCTTTTTAACTAGTGTAAAAATAAGTTTATCGGTGTATAATAAAACTAAAATAACATAAAATTACTCATTGTTTGTAGATCTGAGCTAAAGTAAAGAGGGAGGCTTGTTGAAGGCAGTCTTATTTGAAGGTAAGCACTGGATAGTAAAATAACAAATCACGGTAAGGACACCCATACTGAAGAGAGAAAATTCCTTGGTCAGGTTGATAGGTGAGTCTTGGCAGGTGTGGCATTGTTGTTGCAGCATTAAGTTCAATTGCCCTTTCTATGGTTATCATCACATGTTGCTGATTTTGCTCCAAAAAACCAATGAAAAGCAAAACACTGTTTACAGACAAAGGCATTACAAATAGATTATACTTCACACCTGTAGGGGGAGCGGAAAAAAATAACCATCCATCCATCCATCCATCCATTTTCTGTACCGCTTATCCTCATTAGGGTCACGGGGATGCTGGAGCCTATCCCAGCTGGCTTTGGGCGAGAGGCGGGGTACACCCTGGACTGGTCGCCAGTCAATCGCAGGGCACATATAGACAAACAACCAGTCACACTCACATTCATACCGATGGACAATTTAGAGTCACCAATTAACCTAACATGCATGTTTTTGGAATGTGGGAGGAAACCGGAGTACCCGGAGAAAACCCACACACGCACGGGGAGAACATGCAAACTCCACACAGAGATGCCCAACGGAGATTTGAACCCAGGTTTTTTCCAAGATCTCCTGACTGTGTGGCCAATGTGCTAACCACTCATCCACCGTGCGGCAAAAAAAAAAAAAAAAAAAAAAACCAAATATTCCTTACTGTTGCTTTAAGTAGATGCATGTGTTGGTGTGCTGTCATTCAATTTCCACTACATCTCCTCCAAACATTGCCATTGTAAATTCATGTCAGTAAGCGTGTTTATTGAATATGAATATGTAGATCACCTCAGAAAATAAGGAGGAAAAAACATGTTGAATGACAATTTCCCCAAAGAGTTTATGTGCTTTTTACTTGAAATGTTTGCTAATTTAGCCGTCATGTGGCAAGCCAAGCGTAAATACACGTTTACAGTTTTGGATCGCTGAGTTAATGTCACAGAGATCATTTTTATTCATCTCCTTGGTAGCACACACAGTCCCTCGGGAGAACTTCATGTTTATCCAATGACACATTTATTATTGTTATTTATTTGCGTTCCTTTTTTGGGGGAAAATTGGACCGTTTGGCCTATTAGGCAATGCATTTTTTCTTTCTGATTTGTCTTTAATTTGTCTGTCATTGCTCTTTAGTGATAAAGTTAATATTATCATGTTCAATTTGAACAAACTAGTTAAATAATTGATAGAATATTCTCATAGGGGACTGATGTGATTCAACGTGGTCACTCAGTGGTTTCCTCTTCTCTATTTTCTAACGCTGACCCACTTTTTGCCCTGAGAGCCATAACAAGTATCTAAGGGCAGGAAAGGGACCAAAAAAAAGCTTTATGTAAAAGCTAGTGCTGTAGCCATGGCAACAGTCTCCTGAGTGGATGTCGTCAAACTTGTTGGGAGCCCCGTGCACTTAAGAAGTATGTCTGAAAAGGAGAACCTGAGAAGCTTTTTAAAGAGCGATGTATAATTTATTTGTATTTTTCTCCAGCTTCGGAGCACAGCGCCCTGTGTGAGACGCGTTCTCAATCTGTCACTCTGTTTGTTCTCAATGAGGTCCACCCAGCTGTTAGGTGGCACACCCTCAATCTCCACTGTGCTCTCCGAAATAAAATCACATGATTTTAATGTTGGGAAGAAATACTTTCATTCACGTTACAGACAGGAGGTTCTGCTGGAAACTTCACTGCAGAATTGCATCACAGTACTGAGAGCAGCTGGGGTTCTTGTCTTCACGGTTATATTTAGCTACACACGAGTGGCAAAACACTAGAAATGACAATTTTATGCAGAATTTGAAACCGCATCCCCACCAATAAACAGCACAGCCCAATGAATTGCCAGTTGCATCATCCGCCTCCTTCCCATTCCCACAACAGACATGGCATCCGCAAAGGTGATGCATTTGTTGGACCAGATCTGTCATATAAATTAGAAATCTTCCAAAAACATGTTTAAGAGTAAAAACGTTACTTATCTGTCAAATAAATGGAAACACCCAAATAACCCGTTTCTCCACGCATTTTCTAAAAAGCATCCGTTGACCTTGATAACAGCTTGCAAAACTAATTTATATGTTCATGTTCATGTTCATGAATGAGAGTAAACAGTCACAACATGACATCCTAATCCAAAATAAAAATGATTAAAATGTCATCATAATTGAAGATCATTATTTACTTGATTTGTGTTTGTCTGCTGCGTCTTGACATATTTAGGTTTGATTACTGTAATATAATCTGAAAGATCAACTTAAACAGTGCAATTTGAGAATTAAAAAAAACAACAATATTACAAATTTCATATATGTTGAATGAATGACTGAAGCTGAAGTCACAACACATCCAAGCGTGAGTAGTTTTGCGGTCAGGCAAAGTAAGGAATGTAGTTTTATCTCCAGGAAGTGAGAAGCTGCGTTCCTTCCTCCCTCCACTAATGAGACTGAAAACAACGATCATGTAATGTTAATGCAGTGAAAGTGTCTCCCCGTGTGCCATTATTAAAACATGCCAATAATTAAGCGCCTAATGGTCACTGTTTGTTCACTTGGCTTACTGTCAGGGTGACAGCAAGGGGCGCTCTCGACTCATCCGAGACGTCCCAAGAGCAATTTAGCATCTCGTGGAGATGTGCTCTGGTCTCGGCCTGTCAAACATCAACACTTAACTCTCACGTTCACCTCTGATACGTATTGACAAATTGGGTTCATGTGAATTATTAAGGCGCACCTTTGACTGAGAAACACTTGGTCGGTGCCAAAGTTCACTCCTCTTTGACTTGAACTGCTTAAGCTTGCGCGGGGCCTGCAGGGGACAACAGGACGGCACTCCAAGATGGAGGCCTAGGCAAGATGTGTGTGTGTGCTTATTAATGTATGAGGAGAAGAAGTTACTAAGACGTCGTGTGCGGACCTCTTGACCTCAACCTTATTAAATGAACAAAGAAGCTATTGTGAAGATATGTGGTAAGGTTTACCATTGATGCATAAGAGTTTTCCATTCCATTTTCTTACGCTTATCCAGGTCCGTGTCGCGGGGGCAGCAGTCTCATAGGGAAGTCCAGACTTCCCGGTCTACTGCGACCTCTTCCAGCTCCACCGAGAGGACACCAAGGCGTTCCCAGGCTTGCTGTGAGACATAGTCCCTCCAGCATGTCCTAGGTCTTCCCCGGGGCCTACTCCCGGCTGGACATGCCCGAGCCACCTCAACTGGCTCCTCTCGATGTGAAGGAGCAGCGGCTATACTCTGAGCTCCTCCCAGATGGCCAAGCTCCTCACCCTATCTCTTAGGGTGAGTCCAGCCACCCTACAGAGGAAACTCACACATTGTTTGCACATAGCAGAGACGACATCCTAAGGTCACCAAGCTGGACTCCCTCAACGCCTTGACTGCGCCTAGAAATTCTGTCCATGAAGATTATGAACAGAATCGGTGACAAAAGGCAGCCTTGGTGGAGGCCAACGTTGACCGGAAACGAGCTCGACTTACTGCTGGCAATGCGAACCATGCTCCTGCTTCGATTGTACAAGAACCGAATGGCACGTAGTAGCGGGCCACCAATCCGATAATCCCAGAGCACCCCCCGCAGGACACCATGAGGAACACGGTTGAATGCCTTTTCCAAGTCTACAAAGCACATGTAGTCCGGTTGGGCAAACTCCCACATACCCTCCAGTACCCTTGCAAGGGTGTAGAGCTGGTCTAATGTTCCGCGACCGGGACGAAAAAAACATTGCAACTCCTGTATTCGAGGTTCGACTAACGGTTGTACCCTTCTCTCCAGCACCCTGGTGTAGACTTTTCCACGGAGGCTGAGTGTGATCCCTCTATAGTTGGAACACACCCTCCGGTCACCCTTTTTAAAAATGGCGACCACCTCCCCGGTCTGCCAGTCCAGAGGTACTGTTCCCGACTTCCATGCAATGTTGTGGAGGCGTCTCAACCAAGACAGTCCTCCAACATCCAGAGCCTTGAGAAATTTAGCGCGAAACTCATCCACCCATGGAGCCTTGCCATTGGGGAGTTTTTTAACTACCCCAAATACCTCAGCCACAGTGATAGAACTGTCCACGTACGTATCCTCAGACTCTGCTTCCTCTACGGAAGGTATGTCAGTGGGATTGAGAAGGGCCTCAAAGTATTCCTTCCACCGACCAACTATATCCTCAGTCGAGGTCAGCAAGCCCCCGTCTGCACTGTAAACAGTGTGAACTGGGGGCTGCTTCCCCTTTTTGTGGTGTCGGACAGTTTGCCAGAACCTCTTCGAAGCCGACCGTGCTCCATAGCCTCACCGCACTCCTCCTAAGAGTGTTGTGTATGCTTATTAATGTATGGGGACAAAAGTTACAAAGACGCCATGTGGGGACCTCTATGGAACATAAAAAGAAGTTTTCATAGGGGAAACCTTATCATGTGAATGTAGAAGCTAGTATGAAAAGATCTTGTATGGTTTACCAATGACACAAGTGCGTTTGTGTGTGTGTGTGTGTGTGTGTGTACTGTATATCAAGAACCAGGCGGATCATCATCTTCTTCTTCTTCTTTTTCTCTTGGCTTATCCTTTCAGGGGTCGCCACAGCAGATCAGTTGCCTCCATCCAACCCTGTCTTCTGCATCCTCTTACCTCCTACATCCATAAACCTCCACTTTGGACTTCCTCTAGCCCTCTTGCCTGGCAGTTCAAAACTCAGCATCCTTCTACCAATTTATTCACTATCTCTTCTCTGGACATGTCCAAACCATGACCATTTATGGTCTGACCTCTGATTTTATCTCCAAAACCTCTAACATGTGCTGTCCCTCTCATGTGCTCATTCCTGATCCTTTCTGTCTTGGTCACATCCCAAGCAAACCTCAGCATCTTCATCTCTGCTACTTCCAGCTCTTCCCCCTGTCTTTTCCTCAGCGGCACTGTCTCCAGGCACAGGCCCATCAAGACTTTTTTAACTGCTCTGTGACATGCAGGTGGAATAGTTGGTTAAGTAAACGACCACACTGATCTGATTGGTCAAATGGGGTTACACACAATTAAGGACATTACCAAAATTGGAAACTTTCCGTGAAAATGAACATACACTTTATGTGAAATGTGAAATTAGCAACATTCTTGTTATCTGTTCAATGAATACCTTGAAGTTGGCCTCAAATGGACACCTTTCTGCCTTCTGATTCCCTTCTGATCGAGAGTAAACCTTGCCAGTGAAATGTACAAAACATAAAAGTATCACATTATAACTTTAGTGTGAGTGATTAGCTGTGATGCAACAAGTCAGTGTTTTGAAAGCATCCATTCAAATTGTTCCACTCCTTAGAGCAGTCTATGAATTTGATAGTATAATTGCAGCAGTAATCATTTTTTTATTAACAATTAAAAGACAATATGGATACTTGTAAACACTTGACATGCAACAAATTGGTTACAGCAGTTTATCTTGTGAATTAATTATATGAGGGGCTAATTAGTGGCGGTGGAATCTTTTTGCTACGCAGTCATGATGATGTGGCCAATTAGTGCTGGTTGTGACAGGTCTGGACTGATCTTAAAAACCTCTGAATTATTTAGATTTCTTCAGAATGCATCCAAATGGGAAGCTGGTGTTAATGAAGTGATGAGCGGTGAGTGTCATAATCACAGTGAGCATGAGAGATAAAGCGGAACCTGGTACCTCGGTTGTCATACATCGACAAAAAATGATTGGTCATCCAGTGGCGGCTGCTGATCATTCAAGGAGAGGAAGCTATTTTTTTTCCTGCTTACATCAGAAAAGTGTTTATTTACATATAAATTTTACTCTTCTTTTCTCGTCGTTTCTAACAAAGAAAAAGTCGCTGGGGATTGGTAAAGTCTCCAGATCCAAAGATATTACGCTATGCGGGATCATTTCTACGCCTGTACAGATCACGTCTAGATCCGGCTAACCTTTTTTTCAGCCGTCAGGTGTTGGGCAAGCGGATTTGTGCTACAACTGTCATTGAAATCAACGTAATCCCTACATCTATTTTACAGCAGTTACACAATGTAAACATCGTCACCCCTTCCCACACAATTTATTCAATGACAATTAGTTAGAATCAGCAATTTCAGTTAAATATAAGATTTACAGAAGATGTGCAATAATTATTTAAACAAAATAAGGCAGGTGCATAAATTTGGGCATCTTTGTTTTATTGGTTTGTACACCTTTACCACTAATTACTAGACAACAAAATTTGTTTGGTAAGCTCATTGACCCTTGACCTACACAGATTGTGTCGGTCATAAGAAAGGGTATTTAAGGTGGCCAATTACAAGTTGTTCTCCTCTTTGTAACTTTTTCAAAGTGAGCAACATGAGAGCCTCAAAACAACCATCAAATGACCTGAAAACAAATATTGTTCAACATCATGGTTTGGCAGAAGTATACAAAAAGCTAGCTCAGAAATTCAAGCTGTCAGTTTCCTCTGTGAGGAACATAGTAAGGTAATGAAAGACCACAATCACACTTCTGGTTAAGGCCAGGAGTGGCAGGTCAAGAAAAATCTCAGACAAGCAGAGGCGAAGGATGGTGAGAACAGTCAAACTCAACCCACAAAGCAGCTCCAAAGACCTACAACATGATCTTGCTGCAAATGGTGTGACAGTGTGTTGATTAACTATACAACACACTTCGCACATATGAGGAGGAAGAAGCTGTTTGCCACAAACGGAATGGCTTGAGGTATGCTAAAGCACATTTGGACAAGCCAGCTTCATTTTGGAACAAGGTGCTGTGGACTGATGAAACTAAAATTGAATTATTTGGACGTAACAAGGGGCAGTGCATGGCGGATGAAAAACACAGCATTCCAAGACAAACACAAGGCTATCCACAGTAACATTTGGTGGTGGCTCCATCAGGTTGTGGGGCTGTGTGACCAGTACACGTACTGACAGTCTTGTTAAAATTGAAGGGTGAATGTATTCTTGTGAACAATCTTCAAAAATCAGTAACAAAGTTGAAGTTGCGTCGGGGCTGGATACTTCAACAAGACAAGAACCTTAAACACTGCTCAAATTCTATGAAGGCAATTATGCAGAGGAACAAGTACAACATTCTGGAATGGAATTTCGGTCCCCAGACCTGAATATTGTTGAAAATCTATGGTGCGATTTAAAGCAGGCTGTCCATGCTCAGAAACCATCAAACCTGACTGTTTTGTAAAGAAGGATGTTCAAAGATACTGTCAACCAGAATCCAGACCCTCATCGTAAGTGTTTAGAGGCTGTTATTTCAGCACAAGGAGGATCTACTAAATATTTATGTAATTTCCTATTGGTGCCCAAATTTATGCGCATACCAAATTTTGTTTAAAAAATTATTGCACACTTTCTGTAAATCCTAAAAACGTAATTTCAATTCTCAAATACCACTGTGTTTGTCTGCTATATGATATATTTAACTGAAATTGCTGATCTAAACAAGTAAAGATTTATAAAGGAAAATGTTGAAAATGATCAGGGGTACCCAAACTTTTGCATACTACTGAATGAGGGTGCCCTATGGGGTGCATAGCAATCAATAACAATCATTGAACAGAGAGAGGTAAGGAAATACTAACTTTTTATTGTTGTTATTTTTCATCAAATGACAACACCTGCACTGGTAATGCCCCTCCCCCCACCCCTCTTTATATCAAGTTTACTAAAGTGTCTGTAAACATTAAAGTGCAAAGAATTTGCTCATCATTTTAAAGGATCATGCTACAAACACTCCAGTTTCAGTAAAGAATCCATCCTTAATTAAAAAAACGCACCATATATGTTTCTTTCCACTCAAACAGCCAAATTACTCTTTTAATTCAACTAGAACAAAAAAAGTCGATAAATCTTAATGGTTCCCAAATCAAGCCAGTAGGAGTTGTAAATGTAAACATATTAAACCAGTTATGTACCCTGTGTCTTTATTTAGAAAAAAGGAGCGTGGTGTATAATGTTAGGCATATGAAAAGATAATAACATGTAATTAAATATAACAGTTTGAAATTTGACAAGTTTAAGGAACAGCATCTTTGTTTGGAATAATGATCGACGATGTCCATTGAAGGCTTGAATGCCCTCTTTGCTGGTTTTGATTCATATAAAGTTCAGTGCCTTTTAAATGAGGATTCCTGATGAAGAATGTGTTCAAAAACCCATTCAAGTCCGTTAGGGATGGGCATTTGACTACAGTTCCTTGACTGACTAAAGGCAATATTATTCAATACATTTTATTTTTAAATAATGGAGTGGGAGAGTTTCTCCGGGATGTTCTGAACTCCTTTTTCCATGCCATTTAGTAGAATAAAGCTGCAAGGGGGGATTTCGCAACAGCTTTCCAAGCAGTTGATGTCATGTTTGATTTCTTTATACAGAAAATTCATTGATACTAAATCACCCAGTTTTGACTCAACATAATCGTTTTACAAATCAACAAATCATTTCAACAAAAATTATGCCCATCCCTATAGTGCAGTTGGACCGTGTTTTGTTGTATTTGTTGTGCTATGTGCTTTCATCTCCATGTCCATCATGGAGGACCGGAGGATGTCGTAGATTCCAAGAAAGGTCCAACTGGCGAGTCATCCACGGAAGAAGTTCAACTCAAAAGCTCAAGCTTGCTCTCACAAGGGTCTCCTGTAGATGTTGGCAGTACCAGAAGAAGTTACTCTTTTTTGCAAATCTGTTATGTGTCAGACAAATGCCCCAGGGGTGTGTCAGCTGGACCCATGAGACGGTACTTCTCCTCCATCGAGGGCTCTGCGGCACCGCCCTGCAGGTGAATGAGAGGCTTTGTTTGTAGCAGAACGCACCCTCGCCCACCTCGGCCCCGCCTTTCCTCTTGGTTCCTGCAGTTGAACATGTTTATTCTGTGGTCCAGTTCGGGACTGGCTTTTTCAGAACTGGTAGGACTGGGGAGCTTAAGGTTGACGGGGTCCACTGTCAGGCCTTTCTGAGCAAGGCAGGAGTCCTCAGAAAACGAGAGGAAGTCTTGCACCATCATGTTCTGTCCTTGTCCCAAGAAGGAAGGGGGGCAGCAGCGTTGGGAGGTGTAGGTCAGGTTCAAGCCCCGGGCTGTACTGCTGCTGCTGCTAGAGTCCTTCATGGTGGAGTGCATGGCATGACTTCTCAGGGAGTGGGGAAGGGCGGCCAGGCTTCCAGTGGACTGGGACATGCTGGTGGAGGGCTCGCCAAGGCCGCTGCCCAGGCGCTCCATAGCGAGCATGGAGTTGGACTGGATGAGATTGGTGGGGATGTGGACGTCTATGGCGGCTGTGGTGATGACCCGGTTACCTAGGCCAGATGCCCTGGCATCTTTAGGAGAAGAAAAATCACCTCTTATTGATTTGGTCTGATTGGGATTCTGCCAGCTCTCCCTGTCTCTTTGCTGCTGTGTGGGTCAGTGGAGACCTCTTCCCCAAATTGCCATTGAAACAGAAAAGTGAGCATGAGTGGCTAATGCCCAATTCTCGTGGAGTAAACAAATGAACAAAACTTGGCTACGAGTGAAAGAATCCGAATTCTATCTGCTACATCAAGGGTGGGCAAACTGTGGCCCGTAGGCCACATCAGACCTGCGTCTTAATCTGGCCCACCAGGCATTTACAAATATGTGTTTTAAAACTTTTAATATCAAAACTATAGCCGGCAACATTACTTGCAGTGCTATTGTGGCATGCTTGAGATGTTAGATGCTATCTGTAGCTTGTACAAAAAAGCCATCTTAACAACACAACATGTCGACACACACAGGACGCACAATGTAACCCACCTACTGCACCATGTGGGCATACAAATAATACACAATATTAGTATTGCACACAATACCCATGCCTACAAAACACCTATATTTGCACCTCAAGGCATGCTGGGTAGCTTGTGGTACTCTTTCTCCCAACATTTTGCCATGTTTGTCGCATTTTTGCTTGATTGCAAAATATGCTGAGGATATCGCCAGAAAAGTAACAAAGGAGGGATGTCAACAAATTCTTGATATCCGTGTTTTGCTGTTCAAACTTCATATTGTGGTTGCTGCTGGACTACCCAGCAGGCTTTGCGGGCATTTGGAAATGACTGTTTTAAGTTTTGTGTTATATATAGCGCTACCACATCGTAGTAGTGAGCAAGTACTGTGTGTTTTTGTGTTGGATGACAACCATATATAGATGGCCCGCCGCCAAATATTTTAACCCAATGTGGCCCTCGAGTCAAAAAGTTTGTCCATCCATGTGCTAGATGGTAAAAATGTATTTCAGATTCACGATGAATGGCATCGTTAGTAGAGCACTCAACATGCCAAGGAAACAGCAGAGCGAGCATGACTGGCTAATGTCAGCAATTTTTTATTGGGTTTTGGGGCTACAAGTCATCGTGTCTCACAAATTCTGCCTGGCAACAAGTATAAATTTTGAATTACATTAGCCTTGTGTCTATGGTCCGCTATCCTTTGATAAATGTCTCGGAAGTTTTCTTACATGATTCTTCTTCTAAATTCACATACACAACTTTTTCTTACATTTTTGTTCATGTGATTTTTAGCTTGTTCAGATTTGGGGGTCGGAAATACACTGACCAGTTACGTGCATTGTAATGCTGCAAGACCCGACCAACGCTTTTTTTACTTGAATGCAAAATATTTTTTCAATTACTGTGTGTAAAAATATCAACAATAAATATAGTTAAAAAGGCATGGAATTACATATTTACTGTTGCAATAATAATAATCAATGTTTTCTTGAATAATGCAGTCGGCACATTATATCTAACAACTTGTACTACTACTTTTTTTCACATACATACTACTAAAAACTAAATTTGCCTTTTTATAAACTTTTAAGAAGATATTGAGCCACTCACCACTGCTTGCTTCACTGTAGTACTGGCTGATGTAGTTGTTCATGTCATCACGTACAACTGGATCTAGTTGGGAAATACAGAATGGCTTGGTAAAAAATAGTATAACAATCATAAAAAATATTGAACTACAGTGATGTGAAAGTGGCCTGAGTTCAGTTTTCTTTTTTCATGTTTGTCACACGAAAACATTTTAGATCATCGAACAAGTTTATATATATTAGTCAATAACAACTCAAATGAAACCTTTATTATTAAGGGGGGGAAAAATCCAAACTTACATGGCCCTTTGTCAAAAAGTTGCATTTGAAAAAAGTCATTATTACTTACTTACAATGCAGCTACCGGATGTGAGGAGTCTAACAATGCCTAACCCCTAACCATTATTAACTTTAATTAAACTACTTATTAATGCTTATTACAAGCACCTTAATATAAAGTGTTACCTACATTACAAATGTAACAATAATGCATGTGAAAAAGTAAGAAAGTAAGTAGGAATAATAAAATTAGACTTGTGCTGTATTGTATTTCAGTGACCACACTATACATTAATTAAATAGGAACTTGTGCTCAGCACAGAAGTGACTTTAATTGGATTTTACACCCTTGTGGCCACTTTGATCCATTTCAGTGTAAATACTACAAATGGAAACTATCTGTAATGTTTACAAGGAAATATTGACAGAAATGACTTTGTGCCCGAGGCCACAGGTGCTTTAAAGGCTCACGCTCTGCTTGGCGCTACATTAGCCATAGTGCACCAGGTAATAGACAGCACCCAGTTAGGCTGGGTTTAGCAGTGAAGGGGCTTAGGGGACAGAGTGGGCACAGAAGAGAGCTCTTTGTTAGGGCCTATATGCGTGGTGATCTCATGCTCGCTTGATTGGTCTTGAGCTCACTGTCTGCTGGCTGAGTGCGAAGCACGAGTAGCCTGAGTGCTAGCCCCCGTCCCCTGGGACACGCTGCAGACTCTGATGGGTAATCTCATTTATTTTTCATTCTAAAATATTAATCCCTCGGCCACCCCTGGAGAGGGAGCATTGCACTCACTAAAACAAGACGAAGACAATCGCTCCACAATTAATAACACATGAGTGACGGAGGAAGGTGGAGGGGAAGAATTGGCAGTCCAGCATACACAAAAAGGCTCTCGGCCCTTTTTGTGAGACAGCCGAGTTATCAACCTGTCACTTGTGTGTGTAAAAGAAGAGGTGACATGCTGAGCTCCTTTTCGCCATTCTACTGCTGGTTGGAAGACCGTGCCATTGGACCAAAAATGACCATGAATGTGGAGATAAGCCTATAGTAAATTGAAATCTTTTTTTAATATATTTTTAAGGAGATTGTATATTGTGGGACTGCATATACATCAAAAAGTATACTTAATGCCGTATATAAGAACAATATTAATTACATTTTGTCACTAATAAGTTTACACTTGTTAGTACTATTGTTATCTACCTACATAGGATAAGCGGTATAGAAAATGAATGAATGAATAATGGGCTTTAAATGCTGCTGCTGTGTTGTGTAATATACTTGTTAATAAATGACTACGTTACCAAAGAGATGTCTTCCTCTCCACTTTCTCATGGAATCCAAATCATTATTATTATTATTATTTGAAATTAGGTTGTTTTATGTAATGAGGTGTCAATTTTGGAAATAACAGCTTCCCTCCAACTATCTCATGCTTCCATTGAACACCCAGTCCTGTTGTTTACGTACATAAACACCCCAACTATAATTAAAACATTAAAGTTAATTATAAAGGGCTATTTTAATGATAAGGGTTTTTTTTATTTATTTGTAGTCGCTTAGTAAGCAACATTAAATGCTGTACAGACATACATACCCTTCACTAAGAGCCAAAACATTATACGAATTATATGCATTTGGATTAGTACAAATTCTTCTTTCTTTGATACCAGTTTCCTATATGTGTCTACATTTTGATGTTAAAAGTTAGGCATTATTTCCTGTGTAGTTCAGAAAAAAATGCATTGTCAACAAAAGTACATATAAAAAAATTCTGGACAGGCAATAAATTGGTCCTCTTTCAGCTTCCAAAAATGTAATTTTATGTTCTAGTTTGTCTTTTTAGTATGTTACATATGCAGTGTCCATCCATCTTTTACTGATTGGCTGAGGTCGGGTTGCGGGGGCATCATCCTAAGCAGGGAAGCCCAGACTTCCCTCTCTGTGGCCACTTTGTCCAGCTCCTCCAGGAGGATGCTGAGGCATTCCCAGGCCAGGTGAAAGACATAGTCTCCCTAACTTGTCCTGGGTCTTCCCAAAGGCCTTTGGACGTGCCCTGAACACCTCCCCAGGGAGGTGTCTCGGAGGCATCCTGACCAGATGCCCAAGCCACCTCATATGGCTGCTCTCAGTGTGGAGGGGCAGCAGTATATGCAGTGTTGAATTGTAATAATAAGTGAATATACAGTGATTAAAGTGTTGCTGCAATCGTACGATGTTTGCTCCTTGACCTGCGACAAGGAGCAGTGTCCCTGAGCGACAGTGGATGTTAGAATGTGACATGGTTTAGTACTTCTAAGGTGGCATAAAGCCACCATCTCCTGGGGCATCTGGGTTTTTTGGAGCATGTCGTCATCATGCAGGTGAGAGAGAGGAATCTGACAAAAATCTGACTTGACTGCAGTCAACCTGACCTGTTATGAGCCTGGTGGCCTATAAGTGCTCATCGCATTGACCATGTTTGGTGTAAAAGGGTCCACTTTGTATCCAAGAGCCAGATTTGCCACGATGCCCTTGGGGTAATATTGTGGCCCCCGTGGAGCCCTATTGTGGTTTGTAGGTGAATGAGAACAGATGTTGACAGGAGCCCACTGCCCTCCTAACAAGACCCAATGCACAGAGCACTCTGCATGTGAAATAGCCCAAGCCAGCCACGATGCACGACCTCCACCACGTGGTTACTGGAACTGAGACCGACACAGTGTCAGAAAACATGCTTGTTTTCTCCACCATTCAGCACGTCCTAAAAGCTTTTTTTGCCCCCTTTATTGATCACAGCGTGCCTGCGGTCAGATGGCGGTCGTGTGTGAGAATGGAGGGGCTAAGAGCCAACAGCCTCCAAGACGCTCCAGGGCTGCACTGCTGCATGTTAACCCTACACTGCAGCGGCATCCACTTGGCCTGATGTTGCACCATTAGGGACTTTTTGTTCCACATAATTATGTACATACATGATGACGCACCTCTCTGCTGGTTTGTCACGCTGCTTTCTCAAGCAAACGCTCCACCTGGCGTGATATATATTTAAATGAGCATGTACTTGATGAGTTACAGGCAAGTTTGGCTTGTTTAAAATGTTCATCACACCTACTATACAATCAAAAAACATACTCTACTGCAGAAAATAGTGCAAAAATTCTGCCTCTTGCGTTCAGCTTTTCATGATGATCATTTTGACTTCCATGATGATGGCTTTGGGTTTCTTTGGCTTGCTGCCATTTGGGAGACATAATGAAGTGAAAAAAAAACAATGTTATCCTTTCTCAATGTAGTGTGTGCTTGAACACGCTCTATTCTTGGCACACACATGCCGTGCGCGGTGCGCAAGTGTTTGTGACCAAAATTACCTTTTTAATTAATTTATAAGAGCACGTTCATACCCACAAAACGCCGTAACATGCAATGTTTTAAACTGAGAATTGCTAATGTCATGGATGGAATAAGTCCATTTTCACATGAACCCAGATATTTTTCAAATGCTGATTTTTCTGTGCCTTGTTACTGTTCATTTGCACTCATAATGTGTTTATGGTTACTTCAGCAAAAACGAAAGGTAATACTAACAATGAAAACTAGTGTAAGTATAAATACAGTGACAGAAGAGTATATCACTGTATACTGATATTAATACAATTAATAAGATAGATAATTCACTAAAGTAAAACATAATGTATTAAAATCCCATTTCTGGCAGTTAAATTTGATATTTTTAATGAATTCTGAACTGAAAAGTGTCTTGAACCCATTTTGTAATGCAAAACATGGATAAGGCCATACATGCACTTGCAGTTTCTACAATAATGGCACAGAAAAGAAAGAACTACTCTTGACTATGATCATTATAAATGCTTTGGTTGACTTGCTATAAACATTCACAGTGACGATCTACACTATCAGAAATAGAGAAGACAGTTAATTTACTTTCCCAACAGTGAAATACAATACAACAAGGTATTCTACGTGCACCATGACTGACAGTCTTTAAATACATCTTAGCCTACCTGCAGTGTTGTGCAGCTCCCTGGGGTTTCTCTGAGGGCCCTCATCATCAGACTCCCCAGGAGTCAAGCCCTCCACCACCTGAAAACTCCTGCCCTGCTTGGCCCACACACGGTGGATCTGCATGGCTGCTTCCCGCTCCGCTGCCAAGTCCAGGTCCTGCTGGGCCAGGTGGGCCCTCAGCTGCCTGATCTCAAACTGAACATGTTGGAAGTATAGAGAAAAACAAGCAGCCATGGTGAGGGTGCAAATGGGGAGGAAGGAAGAATAAAAAGAGAGAGAGAGAGAGAGGAACAAAATAAGGAGATAAAAATAATTTAAATGTCATTTAGGAAAGTATGGGATAGTGACGCCCTCTGTCGTAAACAAATGTAGCTCCATTACACACGGCGTCATTTAAGTGTACTTAAATTATTCATAATAATAGACACATAATGTAATAATACAATTGTGTTATTGCATAACAGCATTTGCAGAGATAAATTTGTCATTTTTGATTTGAAATTGTTTTGGAACAATATTTTACACAATAGTAGTGGGAGGTTGGCAGCTGGAAGGAAATACATCTTTTTATGAGGCGTGGCTGCCCCCTCCTGGTAATAACAACAAATAGTCACATGTTGTTTTTATTTTTATTTTTTCTATTAAAATGTGAGGTTTTTTTAAAACATAAAATTTGGTGAGTTTTTAAATATAATTTTCCGTTAATTTGTGTAGCTATTCAACATTAAATATTTTAATTTTGTTATTTTTTCCTATATATCTTCTTTGGATGTGAAGATATTCTTTTAATTATTTCACCCAGAAAAATTAGATGTACTGTTATTACGGTTTTTGTTTAATTTAAATTGTTTTACTATTTTAATTTTTATTATTTTTATTATTATTAAAATTTGGGATACGTGACATTGAAAACGGATGGATGGATGTATTGTGTTGTGTTGTGTTTGCAAATGCACAGCTCACACACAGGCGTCTTTCATCATAGTCAATCATTGTTGTGTGTATGGTAGGTTTAAATAAATAGGATAGAAAGTGTACTCACAGCTTGCTCCTGGCAGATCTGAGTGAGACGCTCCAGCTGCTCTTCTCTCACAGCCTTGGTCTTCTCACACTGTTGGATCTCCAGCTCCATCTCCACTTTGACTTGGAGTACATAGGCTAAGACAGAGGGGAGAACAAACAAACACACACACAAAGTATCATTAGGTCAGTATAACGAGAAGTGTCGAATGCTGTAGTAAACAAACACCCATAGGAGGCTTATGGTTTTTGCAAAGAAAAAGTGTTATTATTATTGCATTTACTTTCCTTTAAAAGTAAAGGTGCAGTACTACATTACACCAGTAGGTGGTAGCAGATTTCTGGGCTGGTCAATGAATTGGTGCTTTTTTTAATTTAGTAAGGAGTATTATGAACATATTTTAAATGTTTTTTCTTGTAAGCAATATTTTGGTCATCAACACTTTTGTTAGTGTTTTTCTTTATTTTATTGTCATAATAAGAGATTTTAGATCATATGATTTTATATAATACTTAAAACTTCATTCATTCATTCATTTTTTTTCCTATGCCGCTTATCCTCATCAGTGTCGCGACTATGCTGGAGCCTATCCCAGCTGGCTTTGGGCGAAAGGCGGTGTACACCCTTGACTGGTCAACAATTGCAGGGCACATATAGACAAACAACCATTCACACTCACATTCATACCTATGGACAATTTATAGTCGCCAATTAACCCAAAAAGCATGTTTGTGGGAGGAAACCGGAGTACCCGGAGAAAAAACACACACGCACGGGGAGAACATGCAAACTCCATACAGAGATGCCCAACGGAAATTCAAACCCTGAACCTCCTGACTGTGAGGCCAACGTGCTACCCACTCGACCACCGTCCGGCCCACCTTAAAACTTAAATAAATTAAATACAATATATTTTAATGTATTCTTTTTAAAAATATATTATGTCAGCTGGGATAGGCTCCAACATACCCGCGACTCTAATGAGTATAAGCGGCATAGAAAATGGATGGATGGATGGACCTAAAAATATGACTTAAGTGCTTTGAAATAAATGCAAAATAAAGGTTTTCATTGTAGTGTGTATGCCAGCTGGGCCCTAACAGGATAAGTGCTGGAAAAATGACCTGTGTATGGGGCGGCTCATTTCCCACTTGTGCAGTCGACAGTTGCAGCATGTCCCCTCGCATTAAGGCTGATACACAACAACTACTACTTTATACATCAAGCTAATTGGGAGAGAGAGTCAATCTTTGCAGTGAGTATGCTAGTCGCTCCCTGCAGCCTAACAAGAACGCTCAATCACTCACACGTATCAAAGGTAGCAGGTGGAGGAGCTGCAGCTGCATGCACAAGCACTTTCCACTTCTTTGACAAATAAGGTAGTAGTAGGTGAGGTTCATGAGATGATATATTCTAGCAAGGTAGGGAAATAGGGCTCAACGTGGGACTGATTTTCAATGGCCAGCAGGGAGAGTTTCATATTTTTATAAAAGTACATCATTTCAATAAATCTTGATGATAATCCATGACATCATTAAAAAATGTCAAGATCAGATGAGCAACAGCACAAACAGAGTTGCTGTGTGGTCTGTTTGGAGCTGGTGAGGGTGACCTCGGCACAGATATCGAACCAGACCACATTAGCATAGAGGAGAACAACCACTATATTCATTATGGCCTCTCCGAATCTGCTTATCCGGACCTTACGATCAATACAAGCTGGAGCAGACGAGTGACAGCAAATTATTCTGGGGATTGATCAATAGCTATATTGCTGTGAATAGTAAATAATTTGTATAATCATGGAGAGAAGCAGGTCACTCATTTCATTTCAGGCCAGCTGATGCCCTATGGAGAGAGCAGGTGCTCCCATACAGCAAGCACAACGATAATGGCTCACCATCGATGATCCTCTTCACCCTCCAGATGCGTAGGGTGATGATGAGGCTGATGGCATCCCAGGGGCTGCTGGGCCCGTTGGCCACTGTGGAGGCCACCATGGGGGCCAAGGACAAGACGATGACGGCGCCATCAAACACCTGAAACAAGTAATAATGATAATAACACTCAATGCACTTGGCTTATTACATTCTTGAGGTACACTATATGGGCAACAAACAATGGGACACCTGATCATTACATTGCAGAAACTGTAGATGGAGGAAAATAAGGAGTTGGTACCCCTTCATGAAGTTCTAACAGTAATCTGTTATCTGGAGTCTGTTTATAACACGCCACATGTATATACCCACTACTACTCTGAGAGCAGATTTGTGAAAAAAAGCAGGCTTTACTACACATCTTAAAAGAAAACTCTCCCAACAATCCTTCAGACAGCCACCGACGTGGGAGTTCAGCTAATATGATGTTAGAATATGCTGTTAGAATGTGATTGTAATGTTAGCACATAGGTCTGCTGGTGTTGCTAACCTTTGTGTCCTCCTGTTCCATTCCTTAATTCTGAGTAAAGTGTCAAAAAAGTCCAAAAGCAACATTTAGGGGGAATTAGTCCCAACACTTTTTCCCACCGTTTTTTTTGTTTTGTTTTTGAGTACGGGTGTCATGATACACTTAGCTCAAAAGATGATACACACTAGTCGGTTCACGGGAACGAGATGAGGCAATGTTTTCAACTTCCACTTTCAATTACTTTTAAGAAGACTACAATGACAAACTTTAGGACTAGACAAACAGAGTTCTTTATTTAACTGTGTAACAAAACAATGCAGGTACATTTTGAAAAGTGCATAGCTTTGCATGCATAATATAGGAATTGTACTTTCACCTTTTTTCCTTTTAGTATCAGCTAAAACTGATAAATGTTAAACTAATGGTAGCATGTGTAGCTGCTACTACTAATCTAATTCATCTAGATCTGTATAAAACACATAAAATAAATTGTAGTAGATTAGTTTTGTTTATACTAAAAATCCCATGATGCCTAGAGTGCGGAAGAAGGAAGTAGGTCCAAATTAAACTACTCTATTACATGTTTTCATAGATGTCGTGGGCAGCAACCGTGTTTTAATTGGACAAATTTGAAGTAACTTTGCTCAAACGTAGAATTACTACAGCTCCCGCTTAAACATGAACACAGCTTTTCAACTCTGATGGAAAAAAACAGCCACGCTTCACAAGCGGTAGGTTGTATTGCAAGGTTTATAGTGTGCACAAAGCACTTGATGAGCGGCTCCAATACTGCCTCGCGCACCGCCACTCCCGTATTACGCGTACTGTCATTCACAGTAGCGATGCCATAGTTCACAGTCGGATGATGACGAGAAAAACAAGAAATCTCGTCACGTTTTAATCCTCCGCGATCCCTTGAACCCCACCCTTCTGTTGAAGAGAAGAATGGGAGCATACTAACCTCTACTTTGTTCTCTATGTAGTCCCAGATCCCCAGTACTACAATTCTGAAGACAGTCTAGTGCAAAAACAGACAAATGAAGTTAACTGGAGCGAAAACAAGACTTTCTTAGTCGCATGTGAGTTTCAACTTCATTTCTGTCAGGATCCCTCACACACAGGTTCACTAAGCTATTCTTGTAGTTGACAATAAAACAAAAGGAGAGAGAGACCTTTTTATCCCATCAACCACATTGGAGTCCACATTGGCCTTCGCCAAATGTGGTCAGCTGCAGGATGCAGCTCAGAGCGGTATCATCCACCCACTGCCCCCTCTAATTAGCATGTGGGGTCACAAACAAGTGGCCCCCGCAAATCCATCAAAGCGCCGCACTGTTTGGACAAACAGTTTGCAGTCAATGAGGTGAAACGCTTAAGAGCGCCAGCCTGAGCGATGTGTTCTGATGGTTAGACGATACCAAACCCATTAAACACCCCTTAAACACACACACACACAAAAAACGTCCCCGGATGACATTTTCTTGCATGACGTCATCAAATGCTCATTAAACCCTGCTTTGATTATGGCTCCTGCTAGCTAGATGGTAATTAAGGTGTTGTTCAGGCCAGGGAAGCCTAATTGTTTTGCACTGAAGTTGGACCTGAGTGTCAAACGCTTCCCTGTTGACTTAGCATTTCATTTTTAATGTCTTTTAATAAAACAACAAGTCTAGTAAAGCAGTGAGGTGGTGTTACTATACTAGCAATTTGCAATCATACAGGGCTTGTTGCTATAGTAGCCCCCTGCTAGCACTCTTGTATACTATATACAGTATCTCGCTAGCCTGTTAGCATAATTGTTCATTCATTAGCAGCTAGAACACAAAGAATTGCTTTGTCAGTAGATCAAAGGCAATTTAAAAGAATGAATTGATATGTACTTAAATGCAAAATACTTAGTCTACAGCCTTGCTATCAACAGTACGACTTACTAGCCTGCTAACATGCTAACGGTGCCCAAAGTGCGGCCTGGAGGTCGTTTGCGGCCTGCAGCTTTTTAATTACTGGCCCTTGGCATATTCTAAAAATACTATTAAACAGTAAAAGTTTTTTTTTTTAAAGAAAAAAATGAAAGAAAAGAGCTGTAATTTTATTAAATTGTTTGTTCAAAATGAAATTAAAAAAGAACATGAATTTACATCAATAAAGTCATACCATTATGCGTAAAAATATATAAACATGAAATGAAAATATATTTTATAAAGCATAACATTATATAATAATGCTTGTTTTGAGGTCATAATATTATGATAAACAAAACAAAGAATTAAGATGGAAGTTCTGGAAAATGAGGTTAGAAAGAAGTTATATTAAAAGAATGAAATCAAAATATTTCGGGATAAAGCCACCTGAATATAGTTGAGATAATTGCAAGAAATAAATAAATAGATTTTTCTAAATGTCAGGAGAATAAGTTCATATTAACAATACATTTTGTCACCTTATAACAGAGAGCTTCAGATGAAGGCTGTTTATTTCTTTTAATATACAGTATATAACATGTACAATGCAAAATATCAAAGTGACCCCGGCATAACGTTTTAACTTTTTTCAGTATGCAGGCCTTGGTAGAAAAAGGCTGTCACAGGCTAAGCCAAAAGATGCCAACATGTCTGATCACTTGCCTATCAATCTCATTACCGTTCACCTTTTCTGGCATCTTTATTTACATACTAAGCCTGATCGGCTGTCATTCTGCCTCACATTGGCATCAGCTAGATAGCTACCTAGAACTATCTGCACTGCTTCTGGTCTGGTCAGATGTGTCTTTTTAACATAGTGACACTTGGTCTTTAAACCAAACAAGCAATGCAATTAGTTAGAAGATTTTTCCTGTCCCACGGGGAAGCTTCAAGTGGCTATCAAGTATGTACTAACTTACTTTTTTAAACTATCATTGAACAACTTCTTTTCTTCTTATCATAATAATAATAATGTCTTATCCTCCAAACAATAGTTGTGTGTCTAAGGCAGGGGTCAGGAACCTTTTAGGTTAAGAGAGCCGTTAAAGTCACATATTTTCAAATGTATTACCACAAGAGCCATATCATATTTTTATAGGCGTAATTACGACTAAAAGTGTGCATTTTTAAGCAAGACCAACAATTTTAGAATATAATAAGTCTCTGAATTGGATGGATTGAAGTGCCGAGAAGGTTTTATTTTTGGAATGTTATTTTTAACACTGTGATTCCTGTCATGTTTTATTTAACTAAAATGTCAGCAAAAAAAACTCACACAAAAGATTATACATTATAAAACACACATTATATATTTAATTGTGATATTATGACTTTATTCCCACAATATTTTAACTTTATAAGTTACAAGTTACAACAAAATATAGACATTTAAAAAAATAACTTTATGCTACTAAATGGCATTATTTTTAATTATAACATTACAAGTTTATTCTCATAAAATTGTGACATATTCTCTCTTGATATTTTGATTTTATACTCATAAAATTACAGCAATTTATTTTCAGTTTTTGCTGGGGGTTTTTTATCTTCCAAGTTTTTCCAACTTCTCTCTTTATCATGATTTTATTTCTGTAATATTTTGAATTTATTCACCTAATATTATAACCTTTTCCACAACCTAATCTTCCAACAAAATTCAAACTTTTTTTGGTTAGACTACATTTTCTTACTCCTGATATTTTGATTTTTTTTTCATTTTCCATTTTTGCTGTTTCCTTAAAGTTTTTTGTAAAATTTTATTTTTAGAATGTGACAAAAAATCACTCGGACCACACTTTCAACACTCCTGTTCTAAGCAAGATATGGTGCATATATTTTAAGAAAAAGTAAATTTAAAATAAATATAAATGTTATGGTGTTAAAAATTTGATAGCCATATTTGGTCATCAAAAGAGCCACACCGTATTTCTTCATTAGCAGGTAAAACACACAGAATATCATAGTGTTTTCTCAAGTATATTCAAACCATACCTTACCTCTGAAAAGAAAAGCGACAGGATGATAAGACTGATCCAATGGATGATGCTGGCAAACTGGAGAGCATTGGCAACTGCAGAAACAAAATCAAACTTCAGGAAATAATGATGGCGCCTAGAACAACCTGGACACTGTGTCCATCATAGAGCCATCATTTACTTCGCTGTCAAAGTGTCTACAGCGCTAATCTTTCAGTACATTCCCTGCAGACTCGGGTATCATTAAAGCTGGACACTAATCAATGGAGATGTGCACTCGTTGCCATTGACAAGATGTCACCTTTGTTAGCGTGCCTTTGCATTTGTTTCCATCAAGCATTTCTCATCCTGCACTGCTAGAGCATGTGTGATGGTAATTGTAATGGTTTCATTTTATTTGAACATGCATGTAAATGACATTGGAATACATCATTAAATACAATTGACAGTTCCACATGTCCAAAAGGAGTAGGAAGAAGCAAAGCTTATTTAATCCTACCCCTGTAGGATTTTCCCCTATTTCATTACATTTGTGCACTTCCTGCAGTAAGTTTAAAATGCATAAGGAAGGTAATGTGACAGTGTGAAAAAAGTAGTAGTCAATGTCCTTGTCATGGTAAATACATTATACAGTAATCATGATGAATGACAATCATAATAATAATAGAATATAAATAAACAGAACAGAACATAGTCGGATTGTGGGTGAGTACAGACAATGTGCTCACAAAGGTCTTAATTTATAACTTTCATTTATTCATTTTCTATGTCGCTTATCTTTATTAGGCTTGCGGGTATGCTGGAGCCTATCCCAGCTGGCTGTTAAAATAAAAATAGTGTTGTACTTACAAGCATCATACTGTCCACAATTCAGAACAGTAATACCAGCCTCAAAACTAGCGTGAGAGTTGTCCTGACTGGTCCACCGATTATGCGATACCTCTAAAGTGGGTGATCCTGGGTCGGCATGGCAATGGTAAGTGTAGTGGTCTCTTTATTACCAACTATCTTAGCAAAGGATTTGCTAGTGCATGTTTCACAGTGTGATTTTTCCATATTGTTTCTTTCATTACAGCACACTAGGTGTCCTCCATGTTATCCAACAGTCCTATCAATCTACTATACATTTGTTTAATTCTTCATCAGTAAAAAAAGTGTAAATAGATGAATGAAGGACTCACATTGAAGGAGCTTGGTGTCAATGAGCAGCTCCAGAGAGAGGAAGAGCACCACCAGGATGACACAGGCCACCAGGACGCAGTTGAAGCCGGCACTGAGCAGACAGACCTGCCACAGGGCCACTCGACGGCCACAGCACGGCTTCAGCCAGTTGGACCTGCACAGAGAACATATCAACAGAACAACATCTTGGTTAGATGATGACATATTTCTATGACGATTGTCAAAAAAGGAAGGGGGAAAAAGACGCTGGTGCAAATGGAAAAGTGTTCTACTTCTCAGACGTGAGCAACGTTGTATCTGCAGCATCTAAAAATCAAAAACGCAAATGATTTGGAATAGGCCTACATAAGCAACTAAGTAACACAATGTGTTTCAGAGTTCAAAATCTGTGTGATGTTAAAGCAAACTATTAGAAAAGAAAAACTAAATTAATTTTTTTGATTCTAAACAAAACTACACTAAAACGATGGCACACACAATGACAGTGAAGGAGAGACAAGGCTACATTGAAAACTAAAAAGAATACAGATATTTATCTGAAAACAACTAAACTAAAATTCCACTCAGAACAAAAGTGGATGAAAAAAATGGGGGCGCCCCTTATCACAACCATAGCGATTACTGTATATATTTTTATACATAACATATTCAGGTCGCCGTATATACAGGCCAACATGGTAAATGATGATTTTTAATGCTTGCTAGTTAGCTGACTCTTGGGACTGTGCCATTGGGACTCAAACAGCAAAAACTAAACAAAAAACATCTCACAGCTTAGCTGTTTTCGAAGTCTGACAAAGACTTAAGAATGGTGTAGCAGCTTGAAAAAATACAGAAAAACTTTTTTCCAATCCTGTTAGTGAAGTTGTGTTTAAAGCCAAAATTAAGAGATTTTTAGTTCCTACTTAGACTGAGTTTGGAGTGAGCAGACAACATAACATATGAGTCGGAAAATCTGGGACAGAAACATGGGGGATGTTTTTTTTTTAGTTTGTATGTAATGATTCACGTAATGCAGTCGCTTAATTAAACTTTACAACCTTCCAAACAGCAGTTTACAAATAAAGCAAATGGAGCGGCAAAGCAAATACTGTGTAGCAACATTGTAGCAACTCAAAATGATTCTCAGTAGTTTTTGTGAACCCCACGTGCTTGTACACATGCCTGACAACATCGGGGCATGCTCCTAATGAGACCACGGATGGTGTCCTGGAAGATCTCCACCAAGATCTGGACCAGGGCATCACTGAGGTCCTGGACAGTCTGAGGAGCAACCTGGTGGTGCTGGATGGACCTAAACATAATGTCCCAGAGGTGTTCTATTGGGTTTAGGTCAGGTGAACGTGGGGGGCAGTCAATGGAATCAATTCCTTCATCCTCCTGGAACTGCCTGCATACTCAGGCCACATGAGGGCGGGCGTTGTCGTGGACCAGGAAGAACCCAGGCCACCCTCATTGAGCCTGTTTCTGATTGTTTGGTCAGAAATATTCACACCAGTGGCCTGCTGGTGGTCATTTTGTAAGGTTCTGGCAGTGCTCATCCTGTTCTTCCTTGCACAAAGGAGCAGATACCGATCCTGCTGAGGGTTTAAGGACCTTCTACAGCCCTGTCCAGCTCACCTGGAGTAACTACCTGTCTCCTGGAATCTCCTCCATGCTCTTGAGACTGTGCTGGGAGACACAGCAAACTTTCTTGCAATGGTACGTATTGATGTGCCATCCTGGAGGAGTTAGACTACTTGTGCAACCTCTGTAGCGTCCAGGTACTGCACCATGCTATCAATAGAGATGTTGATCCAAGCCAAATGAAAAACTACATCAGTAGAAAGTCAGTCAGTAAAAAATCCGCCAAAAGAGATGAGGAGTCAGTGGTCTGTCTCATTGTTGCCCCTCTGATGCACCTGTTGTTGATTTCATTAACAACAAAGAATCCGAAACTGAGGAACAACCCCCTCTGCTACTTAACTGACCAGATCAATATCCCAAAAGGTTGACTGATAGCTTACTATAGTCTCATTCACTCTCAAAAAGTGTTCTTCTAATTTTTTGAGCTGTGCATATCTACATATTTAAAAAAGAGGGAGGGGACTGAATCCTACTTGGAATGTGAGCTAAAATCCCTGATGCGGCCAACAGAGGGCAGTAGTTGTTTAACTGCAGTCTTGAGAGTGTAAGACGTGTGATGAAAGAGGGGCATTGACAGTGCAAGAGACAGCATAGCTTTGTGAACTGCTGATTTGACCATCAGCTGCATTTGAGGCTGGAATATTGATGAGGTTCCTTTCAGGAGGCCATGAAGAGGACCACTGTAGGCGAGGTGGTCTGGAGGAGAGGAGCATGATTACAAAAAATAAAATAAATGACTCATCCTCTGCCGCCTGGCAGGAAAACAAAGAAGCATATTGGTCTTAAGTAGTCCAACAAGACGGCTTGGGGTTATTGTTGTTTTTTTTTTTGTCTGTGCAGGTCATGCTGATGAGCTAACGGTAGGAGCCACGAGAGGAACAAAGTCTCTCAGCAGTTGTCCAGCTGGAGTGGAAAGTTGGCTGCGGCCTCCATCTTTGCCTTCTCGCCATGCGCTGGCACGGACGAGGCCGACTACAGCGCAGCATTTTGGCCTCTTCCTCGATTGACGTCTTCATCCCTTGGTACTGGGAAAATGTAGCTGGCGGGTTAACTCATCACACTTATTATACAATGAACACAATGTTAAGTATTAAAATTATTTATGATTATTTGTAATGTATGTAATTTTTTTAAATGTACTTAAATCATTCTTTTTTTTTTTCTTGCATCACTGTATACAACTTTTGCTACACATTCTTATCTCTCCCTATTAGAAAATGTGGCAACATTTAACCATAAGGAATAAACAAACAATCAGTAAATGCTGAAATGTGAAGCGGTACAGCATCTGTTTTTTCCTACTCCTTTTCAGACATTTGGAATTGTGGAAGGGGAAACGTGGCAAACAAATAACAGCATTACCACGGACTGTACCACACTCATGTACTGTAGAAGGAAGCTGATCACTTCATCCTCTTGCTACAGACTGCCCAGTAAACAATGCACAGCTAATCTAATAACAACATAGTAACCTTGATGGCATTCATCTTCTTGGCTTTGGATGGGGTGGAACATGAGAGTGCGTGGGACTCCAGATGGTGTGAAATCTGCTCCGCCAGACATTCACAGAATCTCAGTGAGACTCCAAGGATGGCAGACATCGATATATTTGTCATACACAGGCTTATGATGCTGATGTGACATCACCTCGACAGTAGCGGGTAACAGGGAATTGGGGGCAGAAAACCTTCTCCATCCACATTCAGCATGACACTCGAGGGATTTGCACTTCTCCGCCGGCAGCAATAACCTTTCACAACCTTCCTTAAAATATATTTACAGCCACCACCAGCTGCCTCGTTTATCTAAAGCAGTTCCCAACATGAAGTGAATATCTGATAAGCATAAATTTAACTGACAATGGCAGCAAACGCAACGGCACGTTTTGTTTTTAGCTCCACGTTCAAGAAACTGTGAAACACTCCCCTGCAAATACTTCTCTACTGCTTCCACTGATGTAAAAGGAGATGCTTGATCCAAAGTATGGCATACATGATTGGAGATACTATTGAAAAACTGATAATATCAATTCATTTATCTGTACTGTACAGACTGAATTTAAAACTGAAAGCAGCAAAATGCAACAAAGGGAGAGCTGTGACGCGTACTCAAGAGTCACATTGCATGTTGAGTACAAACAAATGTGTACATGTTGGCAGGTCTGCAGTAACACTGAAAGTACACCAACTCCAAAGTCAGAACTTGACCAAAGTGTTTATGTAAACATGCATCTAAAGTCAACAGTTTGAACCTTCAGTTCAGCATCCATCAAAAGATGACCAACAATTTTGCTTTTTCTTTGTTTTTTTGTAGCCAAAGCAGTAAGACTATCGAGTCACTGTGTGTTGACACGTTTTATCAACATTAGAGCAAGCTACGGTGCTTCTTTTTTCACTTGTGTGCATGTTAAACATGTGTGAGTTGTTTGTTATGACGGCAGACAAAATCCCCACACAATCTGACTGTATTCTAACATGAACACACCAACAGCAGTGGATTTGCAACGCCACATATGTATCTCCAACTCAAAAACACCTCTCTAGTCTTCCTCCGAGCGACGCTTACTCATTGCCACTAGACGACACGGAGGTGCATTCAGGGCCACTCCGAACATCACAAGAACATATTTATAATGCATGTATGTGTGATCTAAATAAAGAGACAGACAAAGAAAAACTGATATTTTTCTCACTCACTAGATTAACTTTTACTGGGGAAGTACAATTTGTAACATTTAGGTATGCTTCCCGAAAATGCAATGCAATCTACACTCAAAACAGTGAATTCAACTTCAGCATGGCATAGTATCTTGGAACACAACCCCTCATAGTTCATAATAACACAATTAAGGTGCTATTTAAATGATCATCCAGTTCATTTGGAACATATAAATAACAACACAGTAAAAAGGGGGGCATATTTCACATATTTAGTTGCAAACAGTAATTAAACATAAATTAATCGTTATTAATTTGAAAACTTTGATTAATTAAAATCATTTTTTACTCTTCGATAACAGTTATGAATGTTAATAGGTTACTTTGAAAAAACATGCACAGATGATAAAGGTCTTATGACAACAGTCTAGCGTGTTTTTTGGTTAACAGTAAATATTAATGCCACAATTCTTTGCGCAGCTTTTTTGGCTGAATTTTGGGTTACAATACTGAGGTGAGAAATGCTATTGAATTCAAGAAACAACTCATGTCAAAACAAGAAGGTGGTGGTTGTTGATTTCGCCGCCAACGATCACATCTTCAATAAAGTAAAAAAAAAAAAAAAGGATTGATTGATCTTTCTGGAAAAGATAAATTGGACTGACATTATTCCTGTTGGAAAAATGGATTTGAGTCAGACCTTCTGGAATGAATAAATGAGGCTAACTCAGATTGCACTGTATTTGTGTAAATTTAAAGAAAGGCACCGTCCATGCACCATTTTCTTTTGGGAACACCCGCTATTGGATCTTGAGCCAGGATCGGAGTTCTTATCAGAGAATGTTAAAATGACCCAACAGAGCAATAAACCTTTGAGTTGCACACACAAGCCATCTTGTTAGAGGCTAACTGCACCATATGACACACACACATCTGCAGACTCTGGTGCACAGGTTAACACAAGGCTGCGACGTAGCCGGGACGACATTGATAAGACAGAATCCGGTGTATCGCACGGTGCGTCTTTGCTTGATAACAAAAGAGTGGCAACCCAAAAGGGGCGTCATCAGATGCTGCTCTTGACACATGCAAGATATTAATGAGTCTTATTAAAGCAACAGAACAAAATGTCGTCGGTCACTGACAGTCTGACAGAGCCAGCTGGCCCCAGTCACAATGGACAAGGTCACCTCTCCAACGTTTACTGTTATTTGGAAACGCTCTATGTATTTAAGCCATTTTGTAAATTAGTAAGTATATTTCCCCTCAGGGATTAAGATAGGATTGGTAAATCAAATTCAATACAGTTAAATTACATACAATTATTAGATTCAATGAAACAGCAATTTGCCCTTGGGGTAGATTATGGAGTGGAGGAAAGACATTGTTGAAGCATCTCTGCATGTGTGGACAAAGCTCTGGTTTAGTGGGTTTAGTTTAATTCTCACCGTCAATTATTTGCTCTTACAAATGTCCTTCTTCCCATTTTAATTCCCTCATCCTCTACGTCCCGTGAGCGTGTGTTGATGCAGCTGTCAGCGCCCGAGATGGAGTGGTCCTCCACGGCGAAACAGAGGAGGGAGATTAAATCAGCGAGGGTAATCGATAGCAGCATGTCGAGTGAGCCACCAAACATTGGGAGTGGAAGACCCACAAGCACCTGATGATCTGCTCAGATAAAGAAGTCTAGCTGGAGACGTTGCTTAAAACTTGCATTTGTTTGATTCATTCTCAAATGGCCGTTGGGAATAAACCATTAAATCTGAAAATTGGCTTATTTGAATCCTCACAGTTATCATATAAAACAGGGGTCTCCAAAGTGGGGCCCGGCGGCCATTTGCAGCCCGTGGCTGTGTTTTTATTGGCCCGCAGCAAATTCTAAAAATGTAATTTATTAAGAAAAATATTAAAAACAAAAAAAAATTGCAAAAAAAGAAAAATCATCTGTAGGTTTACAAGAATAAGGTCATTAAGAGACAAAAGTTGTAAGGTAAGAAATATCACTTAAGGCCATATAAGTAGTATCATTTAGTTGCAATATTGAAGAAAAAATACATTATTTGTAATACCATAATATAATGACACTCAAAACAACAAAGCTGCGGGGGGGGAAAAAAGTGGTCAAAAGGTCAAATATTATCGTAATAAAGTCATAACTAATTAATTATGTGGGGAAAAAAGAAAGTAGAAATTACTTTAAAAATCAAAAAAACAAACAACATTAGAAAAAGAACAAAACTGCTGTAATTCTGCAAGAACAAAGTCAGAATATCAAGACAAAAAAGTCGTATTCTTTGATAAAAGAAATTGCAATTTTATGAGAAAAATCTTCTAATATCAGACGCAAAAATATGTCATTTCAGTAGCATAGGGGGCCGCACGGTGGCTGAGTGGTTAGCACATTGGCCACACAGTTAGGAGATCTGGAAGACCTGGGTTCAAATCTCCGTTGGGCATCTCTGTGTGGAGAGTTTGCATGTTCTCCCCGTGCGTGTGTGGGTTTTCTCCGGGTACTCCGGTTTCCTCCCACATTCCAAAAACATGCAGGTTAGGTTAATTGGCGATTCTAAATTGTCCATAGGTATGAATGTGAGTGTGAATGTTTGTTTGTCTTTATGTGCCCTGCGATTGACTGGCGACCAGTCCAGGGTGTACCCCGCCTCTCGCCCAAAGGCTGCTGGGTTAGGCTCCAGCATCCCCGTGACCCTAATGAGGATAAGCGGTATAGAAAATGAATGAATGAGTAGCATAGGGTTGAAACATTACAGAAAAAATATGTTGTTTATTAGGTTGGGGAAAAAAATAGAATATTATGGGAATCAGGTCATAATATTTCTAAAAGCAAACTTACAAATATTATTTCAGAAGAATGTTGAAATATCTGGAAAAGTCCCCCCAAAAACAACAGCAAAAATGGTAAAAAAGAGCAAATAGCAAAGTTCATACTAATAATACACTTTTTCACTTACATCACAAAGAACATGAGATGGATTTTTGTCTTGAAATATTTTTACAAAACATCACTTTTACAAAACATAAAAGTGGCCCTTGCAACCTTTCATTTTACAGTATGTGTAAAGTTCAGACATCCCTGATATGATATATATTTGGTAATATTAATATTATATAATAATAATAATTATATAATAATATTATTATTAAAGTAGTTATTGTTGTCACTGTGTGTGTTTGAGCTGATACAATACAATTATTCATTCCAAATCTGCTCCATGCAACGCGTTATTTTTCCACTCTGGCTTGCAGTCATCCCTGCAGCAGAGGAATTACGAAGCCTGCAAGATAACATGGAGGCCACTCAGACAACTTCCTGCCCCCGCTAATTAAAGCGGGCCAAATTGGCTCGACCGGGTGAGAGCCCTCTGAGAATTCCGAAAAAGCAAGACTTCAACTTCTACCGCTCCTCTGACAAAGCAGAAGCATTTAAAAGTAGAAATGACGATGAGTTGGTTTGACCTCCACGTGGCCCGAGCACAACTTGTGCTTCTTCAAAATACTTTAGATGGACATGCTAAACTGTCAAAATCTAAAAGACATTCCAGAATTTACCCTTCACCTCCTAGAAACCCAAAAGGACTTAGTCCCAGACTTGGATTTTTTTGACCTCTGGCCAAAATCTGGTGAGTGGCAAAGGTAGCTTTCTTCTTTCACCCCCTCATTCACGCCACATTTAGAAGAACCATCTGGACTCTTTGCACATTTAGAACAGCCGCATCAGCAGCATATGCTACCACTTCAGTGTCTGGCAGGCACTGACTTTTCCAACGGGATGGAAGGTGACATCATGCCACGACTCAGGTGTTCTCTAGTAAAGCCAGTAAGAGGAGGGAGGCGGGATGTCGTCTGGCGACATGAATCCTAAATCTTGCAGCCGGGGGACAAAAACACCCCGCCAATCTTCCAGCTCCGGAGGTAGTATCAGAGCATCGAAAAATAAATTGTTCAAGGAGGGGATACAAGTGCACACTTGATGTTACTTATTGTAAAAATGAAATTATCCATCCATCCATTTTCTGTGCTGCTTATCCTCATTACAGGTGTAGGTATGCTGAAGCCTATCCCAGCTGATGTCGCATCATCATCATCAATCATTCACACTCACATTCATACCTATGGACAATTTAGAGTCGCCAATTAACCTAACATGCATGATTTTGGAATGTGGGAGGAACCAAAGGAAACACACACACATACACGGAGAACATGCAAAATCCACACGAGATGCCCAACGGAGATACGAACACAGATCTCCCAAATCTCCTGACTGTGTGGCCAACATGCAAACCACTCGGCCACCGTGCAGCCAAATTGAAAATATATTATTCAAAATTACCTGCGCTTGTGTGCGCTTAGCATATGGTTGCTCTAGATAATGTGTCTAAGAAAATACGATTTTTATTTTATTTTTACAGTACAACAAACAACACAGTCTGAGATGTATTTTGACCTCTTTGTGTGTGAAGCCAAGCATTATAAATCAGAAACTGTCTTTGTAAGGCAGTGTTGCAGGGGCGTCCAAAGGGCGGCTAGGGAGCTATTTGTGGCTCACTGTTGTTGTTTTTTCGCCTGCGGCACATGCTAAAAATAGAATTTAACAAGAAAAAAAAGTGCAAAAATGGAAAAAGCAGCAGTAATTTTAATTTCAAATTTTAATCTAACAAGAAAAAGTCGTAACTTTACAAGAATAATGTTGTAATATTATGAGGAAAAATAATGTCATGTTATATCATGTTATATCATGTTATATCATGTCATGTAATATAATCAAAATTTATAATATTATGGAAAACAAACAAACCAAAGAATAAGCTATAAATTGTGGAAGTTATAATACTATAAGTTATAATACTACAAGAATAAATTCAAAATATTATGTGACTTAATAATATTTACAAGATGGAAGTGAGGGTTTCTCAAAAGTATTGAGAAAAAAAGTTGCAATTTTTTACGAGAATCAGCTCGTACTATTATGATAAAAAATAATTTCATTTTAGTCGCATTGAGTTGGAATATTTTCTCCGGGTACTCAGGTCTCCTCCCACATTCCAAAAACATGCATGTTAGGTTAACTGGCGGCTCTAAATTGTCCATTAGTGTGAATGTGAGCGTGAATGTTTGTTTGTCCCTGCGATTGACTGGCGACCAGTCCAGGGTGTACCCCGCCTCCCGCCCAAAGTCAGCTGGGATAGGCTCCAGCATACCCGCAACCCTAATGGGGATAATCGGCATAGAAAATGGACGAATGAATGAAGTTGCACAATTATAGACAGAATGGGTTGTTCAAAAAAGTGCAATGCAAATAAACAAAACAAAATAAAGTTGACATTTTTGGAAAATTAAGTATGTATGTACAGTATGTATGGTATGTTGTAGTAGTGTGTATTTATGTATGTATTATGGGAATACATTCAAAAATAAAGTCATAATTTGGCCACACATTGGTTGTACGGTTAGCATGTTGGCCACAGTCAGGAGATCTGGGTTTGAATCTCGGCTTGGCATCTCTGTGTGGAGTTTGCATGTTCTCCCCGTGCGTGAGTACATTCATTGTTAGTTTAAACCTGCCAATAAGTCTACATTTATTATACTCAACATGCCATTAGACTCTGGAATAGACTTCACAGCTCAACCTTTTGATGCATTTTCCTGGTTTCAGTTTCAAGTTCAGCTTGTACAGTACAGATAAATAAATAGATATTATCAGTTGTCAATAGTATTTCAAATGGGGGGGTGCAACAACATTTCTGGACACTAGGGGGGGCATGACAGAAAATAACTACTGAGTTAATTGATGACTCTAAATTATCCAAAGTGTGTGAATGTGTATTTGCCCTGCGATTGACTGACGACCAGTCCAGGGTGTACCTCGCCCCTGGCCTGAAGTAATCTAGGATAGGTTCCAGCTTACCCCCGCGACCCTAATGAGGATAAGCGGCATAAAAAAAAGAAGGATAAAGTAATAATTTGCATTTAAGCAGGAAGTTGAAATATTTGGCAAATTCAAAAAATAAAATAAAAGAAATGGGAAAACAAGAGTGAAGTTCATACTAAAAATATGCTTTTTCACTGATATCACAAACCTGAGATGGAGGCTTTTTAATAATATATATAATACCTTAGTGCATCTACATGTGTGTGTTTACACAATATCCTAAAAGTGAGCCGTGCATCTCGCATTTTTCGGCATGGACACCCGTGCAGTACAGCTCGTGAGTGTTTTTTAAAGTTTTATTTTTATCAAGATATCTGTGGAAACGTGGCTACCTTAGTCAAGGAGTTGAGCTCAGTCAGAGGTAGCAATAAAAGACTAAAGACTGGAGGGCGTAGGATGATGACCGTCATCATCTTTACAATTGCTCAACTTGTCACTCATTGGTCTGTCAGTCAACCATTAAAAAGCTTGAATGAATGATTACACATAAGCACACCCGCCTTACACAAAAACCGCGGGAGAAAACAAATAAAAGCAGCTTCACCACTACGGGGGAGTAAAGCCACGAAAGTGCAGCTTGGTCTTCCTAGCATTTTTACTGGACAGGAAGATGGATGGACCCAACTCTATTAAGTACACTCCGCTTACCAGGGCACCAAAAATGCTAAGACTGCAACCGGCCCCTGATACTAGCTTCGACTACCACCTCCCACAATGGCGCTCACTCCTCTCACTGATTGAATGCGGTAAACGGAACCTTCCAACCAGAACTTGGAGTCCATCAGCGAGAAATCATGTGCTACCGGGTAGATGATGAGCAAAGGATTGCTGAAATATGTTAATACGAGGTGGTTAAGAGAGCCTATCTAAATATACAGAAACATCAATGAAGGCGCACCATTGTTCCTAATGAGGTGTGACAGCCCAGGATAAATTGGAATATGAAGTCAAGCATGATTACACAGGATTAGATAACAACCGCCACACAGGCCCGGCATTCGCTGTTTCTCAGTTTATAAATACATTTGCTGGTGTTCCATGCCGTGCTCACTTTGGCAGCAATGGCGGCAGCATCCAGTGTGAGAGATAGCGGTAAGGTCAGCTCCACCTTCACAATGCTACCGGCTATGATATGCAAACGTGGCTGAAAGGAGGTGCTTCATCACACCATGGCAGCTCCACGCTGGAGCATCTACTCGTGATTAATCCTCTCCGCTCGCTGCCCGCTGTAAAATGCGCAGCAGTTTTACACGAGATGCGCACTCTGATAGCGAAGTATTGATCATGATGAACTAGAATGGCACAGCCAAAATCATAGCGTGTATGCTTAGATTAACCTCCTGAGATGCTTTTTGTCTTCTCTAAGGGTCAAGACTTTCACGGCCTTATTTCAAACGCAAAACCCTCCACCCTATGAAATCCATCCATCCATTTTCTGTGCCGCTTATCCTCATTAGGGTCGCGGGTATGCTGGAGCCTATCCCAGTTGACTATGGGCGGGAGGCGGGGTACACCCTGGATTGGTCGCCAGCCAGTCGCAGGGCAACCCTATGAAATCTGTTTTATTTGTTTTCAAAATTCCATTTGAATTTTTAGAATTACATTTTTTTCACCTCTTACACTTATTTTACCAGCACAGTGTGTACCTTTGTGTCAGTAAATAAAACATCTTTTAATGAAATGCAAAAACCCTCATTTTCTGATTTCATACACCACGGGCCAATTTTGCCTGGTATTTCAGAAAAGCTTCGCTAACATTTCTAAAGGGATGTCAGCTTCTGCACACATTGCTACAAAATCCTCAACAAACTGCAATACCCGTGCTTGTGGTTATGCAATTTCATTGCATTGTTTATGTAGAATATTTTCATGACACGCTTATTTTGTTTGCATAATTAGACAGGATGTGGCAAACTGCGCTCTTATTTTGAAGGCCGGAAGTGTGTTGCGTGTGTTGAGACGGTCTGCTGAGTGTGTGGTAAGTGGTAAAACACAACACTGTGTAAACACCCACACACAGCTTCACTAGCATGCTCTGCTAAACTAAGATAACCCAGCTAGCTTCCATTCACGCTCTGTAAGAAGAGTTTTTCCACCAACTTTCTGTGGTGTTTCAGGTCGTTGTTTCGACATGTGGGCCACACGGTGGATGAGTGGGTAGCATGTTGGCCTCACAGTCAGGAGGTTCTGGGTTTGAATCTCCGTCTCTCTGTGTGGAGTTTGCATGTTCTCCCTGTGAATGCGTGGGTTTTCTCTGGGTACTCCAGCATACATGTGACTCTAATGAGGATAAGCGGTATAGAAAATGGATGGATGGATAAATTCCAGCTTGAGCGCACCAGAATACAAGCCACGCCCACCAAATTTAAATAACTTATTTTTTTTACATATGTAGGCCGCACTTGCCTATAAGCCACAGGTGTCCATGTTGTAACATGGGATATTTACGCAGAAGGACGCTCTATAAACCTTGCAATCCTACCTAGACTCGATGCTCCCAGCATCACTCGTTACCTCCGCTACATAACACACAAACACATTTTTGACAAAAGAAACTGTTATGCTGTGTTGTTTTCACTTAAACAATTAATGCATGCTAAAAAATGCCAACTTTTAATTTTCTGGGTCTCAGGAGATTAAGAGAACACAATATGGTAGGCCAAGACACCAAACTGTAACATTAACTTTCCAGACAATGCCACAAAAAAGTTAATAAAGTTAACATATTTTCCCAACTTTTCTAAAAGAACTTTTGCTGACACTTGCGCACTACAGAGTGAGTGGAAATGGGCAATACTCTTTTTCAGGCCGGGTCAGTGGAGCCGCTAACATTCCATCTCCTTTCCTTTTTTACGGCTGTGGATTGCTTTGCCACTGCCGGTGTCTCAGCTCGGCTCAAACACACTTCATCATTCTACACGGCTGTAAAAAAAAAAAAAAAAGACTAATTTCCTCTGCCCCATTTCCCTACAAGTGAGTTCAGCTATCAGTCTTTCTGTTAGATGCTACATAACTTCTTCTGTTATGCTCCACTACATTTGACTGGTTGGCGATGAGAATATGCTGATTTGGGAACTTGAAACTACCAACAAAAAAGGGATGGAGTTTTGAATTTCCACGTTTTTTTTCGCATCATCCCAATAACTGCTTTTTTAAATGCATTTCATGAAGCTTTATGATCAACACTTCACAATGTACAACATTTATGTATCTATTAATGAAATTCTAGTTTTTTAACCATGTTTGGGATGTTTCAACTCCAGCCCAGGGCCAGTCGTGACCCACAGTTTGTTTGTTTTGTACTGGCCCTTTGCAAAATAAATAAAAAAACAAGCAAATGCTCTTGTTTTAAGTGATATACAGCAAATACATAATTTTAGCTGAATGTTGATTTTGGCCTATTGGGGTATCAAGTTGATTTTTATTGTATAGTGTATTAGCGTGGTTACCCCGAACTCACACTTTTACTCACATTTTCTTCATGATACAAAATTCCTGACTTATTAAGAGTCGTGTTATTGCTGTTATGCACACTGGCAGTTATTATTATTATCTAAATTGCAATCGTATCCCAATAACTCATATAATAATAAGAATAACAACTGGTCCAAATTTAGATGGCCACAAATAGATTTTGCTCTACCTGTTCGCCTTCACTCATTTTATAAACATTTTATATTTGGACTGCTGACTGCATAACACACCTCAGGTGCACCTCGTGTTCCAGTGAATAAGAATATGTAAATGCAGGGATCACTGCTGCCAACTTTGTGACTTTATTAAGAGAGTAATCAGACACCTCTGGATACTTTTTTCCCAAAGAAAAAAGCAACCAGTGACAACTTTAGTGAAGAGACTTTGGAGACTAAAATAAAAAGCCTCTCAAAAGGGTGATGTATCTCCTGAGATTTCACTGGTTTAGAGTGGCAAATGTATAGCTCCGCAAACACGACAGTTTCTCTTTATTTGCTGGATTGATTAAGGCGGGGCAATGTTTCATGGCACATAAATGGGGTGTGTTTAAGGACTACGAACAAAGTCGTTTTTATCCATTGGCTTGGCTCATTTATTGTAACAGAAATGACATTCTCAAAATAACAAAGACAAATCTACAAAACATTTGGCAGAATTGCATTTCTCATTCATTTCATCAAATTGCAAATGTCTTATGTGTCAATGTCTATGCACATCTTTGCAAATGGCAGTGTTAGCACAGTTATCCTGCATTTAGCACAATTTCCAATTGAATAGATCTTAAAGATCTAAACCAGAGGTGTCCAAATTACAGCGCATGGGCCAAATTTGGCTCCCTATCAATTTCTACTTGGCCTGTATCAAAGTCTAAATATATAATTGATTATGGCCCACAATATGTGCTAAAATGTTTCATATTTCTTAGTTTAAACACTAAATGAAGATACTGTATTCAACAAGGCAGAGTCTCCACAAGGAAAGCAATCATGAAATAAATTTGTTCAGGTGAACCAGAAATTGTGGAACTCTAATTTCATAGACCAGGCGCAAGTTCACTTCTGCCTCGCCAATGGGCTTGTTTTAGGCGCATTTTGCAATTTTGTGCCGCACGCAAGGCAGCAAGTACGCCTCCGTCCCTCCTACCAGCGTAAATTGCAGAGAGGGAGAAGAGAAGGTGTGACTGGGTTTAACACAGTCAAATCTTTACCAATCAAATGGGTTTTCTCCCCACCTTTAAATGCGCCGCTGGCGCAGTTGCATTGCACGTTTCGTTGAATATGGATGATGACAGCGGAAGATAGCCAAACTTCTCCCAGATGGAAAGTGATGCTTTGGTCCGGGAGGTCCAAGCTCGCAGTGGCCGAATATATGGTCACGCGAGCAGACCTCCACGGGATGATGATGCAAAAGTGGCCTGGTAGAGGAGATTACAAGTATCGTAAATCAGGTTTGCCCTGACGTACTGAACTGTTGCCCAGTGAAGAGAACAGTTCACTGATGTCAGAAGAAGGCAAAACAAAAACTATCAGAGCGCCGGAAGTAGACGCTGGCCACCGGTAAGGTAACCATTTTTTCCCCCCTAATAAAGACAGTTGGGACAGTCAATACAGATGAAAATGTATGTGCTGATTCAGATAGTTACTTTAAACAGTGGTTGTTTTTTATTACGAAATGCATTCCAATGTGCCTGACATTGTGTAAACCGGCCTGTGGAGTTTTGGTGACATGTGCGCACTGTGCACCAGTCAGCCAAATTACCACTAGACCGGCTGTGCTTCGCCTTACGCCAAGAGTAGACCAGTTTGGAGCTGGTGAGCTTTCAGCGCTCCTTTGGCACGAAATTGTCTCTAAACCAGGCTGAATCAGTCAGCACCTCCCCCTGCTGTGCCGCCACACCCATCGCGCCGCGCCTCGGTCTACCAAATTGGCTGCGCACTGTGTTACGCCGGACAAAATTACCACTGTGCAGCCTGCGCCAAGCTGTGCAACCCATGAAATTAGAGCCGTATGTTTATGCTTACTTGGGGCTGAAGCTGTGGGTGACATTACTTCCACTGGGCGATGGCTCAAGCTGGCTGGTACGTACCCCGATGTTGTTAGTCTGAATGAACAGGCTTGGCTTGCAGCTAACTAGACAATCTATCGCATTGACCTGTAAGCTACGTTCACGGTGCAGGTTAAGACGGACTTTTTTTTGTTCAAATGTGACCTGTATATTATTTTTCACGTCAGTGTGAACAGTGACATTTTGACTTTTTCAAATGCAACCCATGCCTAAAAATCCCATATGTATTCGTCAAGTCGTGTTTTGTGCACATTTGCATTACTTTCCTATCCTGCAGTAGTTGCTGTAGTAATACTGTAGTAGTAATAGTAGCAGTAACACTGGCAGCGTACAACACTACACACAAATTTTTAATGTAAAATGCAAATCATTCAATAACTCAAATTAAAAAGCAGTCAGTGCATGGCTGCTTAACAGTTACAAACCAATGTATGTGGTCATCGGGGGCCTGCAGCACATTTTTTTATTGGACGCAGCACATGGGAGAAAAATAATTAAACAGAAGAAACTCAATTAAAAATGTGGAAACCGGAGCTAAAGGCACTATGTAAAGAGAAGAGGTTTTAATATTGACACTATTAGCAAATAATAACACGTGTCTGTAATCTTGCACATTTTGCTTAATCTTTCTTTTTTTTTAAACAAAATATAAAAATATATGTATATAATGTTAAAGTGGACGTTTTTATCTATAATAAGTATGGATGCTTTGTCTTGATTCGATACGCAAATAAACATTTTGGAAATACAGGCCATTATTTTTTTTAAAATAGAAATCCCACAGTTTTGTATGTTTAATGCAAGCAGCGTTTTGTTTGACGATCCTTGAACTCACCTTCTAACTTTGTCCCACACATTGATAAAACTATACTGCATTTTTACCCTTTTCCTTACACCTCATATTTGGTCCCAAATACTGATACTATGTGGGAATACATAAAGGTAAGATTTGATGACCTTATTGAGTTCTAATATGCATATTTGTATGGTGCACATTTTGAAAAACAAAATCCAGGTTCTTACTGGTCTATGGTGGCTCTTTGTTCATTTTGTGCTTTTAATTTGATGATGTTCTTGCCGTAGTTTTACACAACAGATAATAAATTCAGATAAATTAGATCACTATACTGTACATATGTGTTCCAAAGCTTTCTCTGCCACCAGCTAATGCGCTGCTAATGTTATTTACATGCATTCTTGTATTGAGCCATGGTCACATCAACACAAGCCCCCAAATAGGTGTCTTTGGCTGTGGCGGCCATTAAATAGCAGCTTGTAACGCAAATTTTAGCTCAAAGTTCAAAGCAAAAAAAAAAAATTTGCATCTAAAAAACACTCATTAGTGTACAATTTCCCTGGCAGTAAGTGCAATGTCAAAGGACTGAGAGATGGACACGAAGAATCTTTCAACGGTCATAGTGATAAAACATCTAAACATTTTGACTACACAATGCCAAAGGTGCAATGTACGTATATTGGGGGCTTTCTAACAGACACCCATTGCTTTTTGAGAAAAAAATACTGTCCTGCTGTGGGCCGCTCCCATCTAAAAGCAAAAAATAACAAAGACGGTTAGTTGTCATTTTCATGTTTTTACTTACTTTTTGTTTCCCCACAACGTTATTCCTCTCTCTTACAGTGTCCAAACGCATCATGGCCAATTATGCTAATTAGATGATAGTATTACGCCAACCCATCACTGCTACAAATAGATTGCAGTCCTGTGGGAAACACTTTATTGACTTTTAAATTCTCATAAGTGGTCGTACTTGGGTAATGAGCACGGAGCATTTTATAACACAGATCCATATGCAAGCATCATAGGGAGGAAAACCTTTCTAACACCACGAAACCATCAACAGAACCCAAAAAACCCCAAAAGAATAGCATTCTGCCTGTACATGAGCAACACTATTTTTCTCTATGTGCTCAAACAGGACTTGAGAAGCCCATCATGTACTAACCAGTGAGAATGAACACGGCCGTAAAACACTGCGATAGAGCACACCACGGGTGCTTATTATTGTCATTAAAGGAGGTTAACAGCCTTCTGCTGCAGGCTGCTTTAAAGGCATATTGATTGTGTAATCAGCAGACAGAGAAGGAAGCCCAGCGGTACAAGAATCTACACAATAAACTGTGTCCACGAGGTCATCGGGGTGACCGAGACGCTCTCATCGCATGCCATTTATTCCAATGAGGCGGAGTTATCATGAGTAGGCAGGTAGACATTACACAGGTTTGATTTAAATGAAATAAATACATACTTGAATATTCAAATTCATAATGTGATTTATTGTGAGGGACCTTTAGAACAAGTGTGACAGCCTGCAGCCAATTTCAGCACACAAGTTGTAGCTGGCTTGTATGTCTCCTATGTCTACACACAGATATTTAAAAAAATATCATAAATACCACAAAAAATAATAAATAAATTCTGAAAGATGCAATGTTTTGCAGTAGTGCAGCAGAGGCAACTCTCAACTGACTGTTGATCAATCGCATTGTAAAGCAATCCTCATTGGCATGAAAACAGGAGTTCAGAACATTCAGCGAGATTAAAAACAATATGTTAGTCTTTTGGGGCCAATGTAGAAATTGCCAAGCACGTGTTTTTGAACTGTGCACACAAATGAACATACAAGTTTTCCAATATTGGTGATATAACCCATGTCTGACCCCCCCCCCCCCTGCCACACTTTAAAGTGGTGCTTATTTATGAAACATTGCCTTGTAGGTGTTTTACTGGTTGAGCTACAATAGGAAATGCTGCATGCATAATTCAACATTGTACACACATTTGCGTTTCCCCCTAGCATTCCCCAGGACAAGAAAACAGACTGTAGCACAAACTGAGACAAGGAGCAAAGCACAATCACAGATTAAAACGACCGCAAATAAGTACCTATTGTTGTTAGACACCGGGTGAGTGTCAGCATTTGCCAAACAACGCGGCTGTGAAATGGTCGCGCTCTGGCTGCAAAACGGGCTAAGCAACCTAAATGGCATAATAGTTGGATTGGATTCCTTGTAATGTACAGCATGGGTCCATTGGATCCCGTGCAACAGCTTATGGTGTTTATAAGCAACCTGGTGAGAGCGCATGCTAGCTGGGATGGAGTCACAGGTGCAGGACACAATGGAAAGACCGGCGCGTAAGCAGGTTGGAAAGCAATCTGTGTCTAATCAAAAGGAGAGCTGTGACGTGACCTCGTATCCATATGGCACGAATAAAAATAGCAGAGTCACAACAAAACAGCACATTCTACACAAGCGCATTTGTACTCCTGCAGACAAATGTTACCATACTTCAATACAGTGGCGTGAAAAGTGTTGCAATTTCTTATTTTTTGCACGTTTGTCACACATAAATGTTATAAAAAAAGTAATATTAGTCAATGACAACACAACTGAAGACAAAATACTGTTGGTGTACCACACTGATGATGGGGATGTCATACAACTTCAAGTCAAAAAATCCAAACAGGTCCTTTAACATAATGACACATTTGAAGTCAGCATTATAAAAAAAGATTTGAAGAGTTTGATGAAGGTTTTTTTAAAAGGTGATCTAACATCGCCTTACAGGAAAGGATACAAAGGTTTGATGCTGTCAGTTTATTTATGTCAGAACAATAAAATAAAAAAACGTTTGCTATGATCTTTGCCTCAAAATAGTCACACCTACAGTGGGTCGCCTCAGAGAGTGAATTTTTTGCACTCACCCTTCCCTGGTTTCATCCTCATCCGCGTTGGACAGAAGCTGCGAGCCAGCCAACGAGAGGTCCAAAGCTGCAAGGGGAAGATCTCGATAGCCGAAACTCACCAGCTGGACCGGAGGAGCCAAGCACTGGTTTTCATCATCCACCTGCTGGGAGATGACCTCCAAGTCGGACAAAGCCCCAACCTCCACATCCCTGGTTGGAGAAAAACACAAGGGAGATCAAAAAGATTCTACCTAACGACTAACAACAAACTAACCGGCAACATTTAAAAACAAACTGTCAGGTGAATTACGGACAAACATACTGTCTTATGAAGTAACAGTCTGAAAACAAACTAAACGGCAAACTGACATTCTAACTAACAAATTGATTAACTCCCCAAACAATTCACCCACTGACGACCTGACTGACTAAAGAACTACACCTGACCTACAAACAAACTGACCAACTAACTGATAAACTGACGGACAAGGTAACAAATCCTGCAAAGACATTCTAAGCGTCACACTACTATTCTAGCAACTGGCCTGCAACAAGCAAAATAACAAACTAACTAAATGACAACGCTGACTGACGATCTATGAGACCAACAAACTCACTAATAAAACAAACTAACCAACCAAATAAAAAATTAACAAACGATGGACCTGAAAACTGCGCGACCCCAAATGAGGATAACGGCATAGAAAATGAATGAATGAATGAATGGACCTGAAAACTACAATGACAATAAAGTGCATCGTCTTTGTTACGCTATCTCCTCATGTTATGGCTCTCAGTAGATTCTTCATGTTCCTAATGAAGTGTCCAATGAGTGGACATGAAAGACGCTGCCGAGATATAACAGGCAATGTCTTACTAGCACAAAAGGCAGTGCAGATGAAAAAGACTTTAATTATTCAGCCAGGCAACATGAAGAACACATTCTTATTCACTGCGGTGTCCTCAGGGCATCAATGCAGGGTCACCGCGGGTCCCGCACACAACACCCACTCTGCACCGTCCGTGAAACAAGTGAACGCTCACACAGCTTAGCACCACCAGAGAAGACGGCGGTCCGACGTTGCCTTGCTCGGAGGGACCGTAATAACTGGGGCGTGTCTTGCTGGAAGTGCAGCTCTCGCATACATTTGTGACCACTACTTTAAAGCATGCTAAAGCCCTGCACTCTCTTTGGAATACAGGTTAGGAAGTATTAGCACTGTTGGATGACAACAAAAATAAAAGTGTGTTTTGCTATTATATGTAGTAGATATATATACTGTATGTATATATATATATATATATATAAATATTTTAATATATTATATATGCAGTGACTCCAGTTTCCTCCCACATTCCAAAAACATGTATGTTACGTTAATTAGCGACTCTAAATTGGCCATTAAAGTGCGAATGGTTGTATGTCTGCCCTGAAATTGACTGGCGACCAGTCCAGGGTGTACTCCGCCTCTCGCCCAAAGTCAGCTGGGATAGGCTTCAGCATACCCGCAACCCTAATGAGGATAAGCGGTATAGAAAATGAATGAATATATACAGTGATGTGAAAAAGTCTTTGCCCCCTTCCTGGTTTCTTTTTTTTTGCATGTTTGTCACACTGAAATGTTTTCGATCATCATCCAATTTTAAATATTAGTCAGTGACAACACAGCTCAACCCAAAAAGCAGTTTTTAAATTGAACTTTTTATTGTCAAGGAAAAAAAAAATCCAAACCTACATGGTCCTGTTAAAACATAGTTGAGATTAATGGAGATCTATCAGTCAGGAAAATTTTATAAAGCCGTTTCTAAAGCTTTGGTTTCTAAAAACTCAATAATTGGTGAACCTTCCTAGGAGGGGCCTGCCAACCAAAACCGACATCTGCAACCGTGTGTCGGTTTGGCGGCATGTTAAGTCGCCACTCGATGTCCTTGACAAAGCCGCCGATAAACATGGACACACATCATGGCAACGTAGCAAGCAACTAACGTGAAGTGCATTCAAGGACATCGGGTCATTACATTTTAGTTTTTTTACCAGGCAAGACTCGTGACGCACCAGTTGAGAATCACTGGGGATCTTTGACTTGTGTCTCTGCAGTTGGCCTTTAAAACAGTAAACGGCTCCTGTCATATCTGGATCTGGATCTTTGAATAGTGTTTTTGCGGTAGGTCCTTAGAAACAGCAGGGCTCCCCTGTCGTATTGATAGTATTTGACAAAAAGCGGTGCTTCCGTACAAATTTATGACTATGACTTTATTACCCTCGCCAAGGTGCTTATGTCTGTTTGTTTGTGTTCAAAATAACTGTGTTCTGAATTGATTTGAATGAAATTATCAGGAATTGTCGGAAATGGGATTTGAAAGAACTGAAGGAATATTTGGGGGTGCTCCGGATCACAGTCTGGATACAATAAGGATTCTTTGCAAGATAGGATCATTTTTGGAAAAAAAAATGTGCTCAAAAAATGGTCAGAGCACTTGTGTGGGGGGGAGGGGGGCAATCCAAGTCTGAGCAAATCATTTCACCACATATATATATACACACATATATATATACATACACACACACACATATATATATATATATATATATACACATCACATATATATAAATAAATATATATATATATACACATATATATGTGTGTGTGTAGAAATATATATATGTGTGTAAATGTGTGTGTGTGTGTATGTATATATATATGTGGTGAAATGATTTGTCAGAGAGAGATTTTTACCTTACAAGGCATTGTACTGTTACAAAGTAAAAATAAAAATCTGGCTTTCTTCTAGTTCTTTGCTTTCTGAAAATGTGACCCCAGACCAATACAATAATCCCTTGTTTCTTGCTGTTGATTTGTTTCAGACCAGACCATGATAAGTGAATTTCCACAAAGTAGGATTATCTTTATAAATGTAATAGTTTTGTAGTTATAGCACAGAAAACCTGTTTACGACCTTCTAAATAAGGCTTTTAACATGATTAGAGCACCTTTAGACATAAAATAACTCCCCTATAGTCACCATTACACTCGTGATACCCAATATAGTAGTATACAGTAATCTGAGAAAATAAGCCATTAAAGACATAAATAAAACTTGTGGTTGCTGCAATAAATGTGTTCCGGAGGTGTGGACAGGGTTGACATGGAGTTCAGTATGTTATTGTTATGAATATCATGTTATTAGCATTGTGCCTGTTGTGAGACGATTCAAACCTGCACTAAAGGTCTGTTGTTCCGGCAATCAAGGTTGGCGCTTAGCGGCCAGTGTAGAATTCTGCATAATGAACGCCTTCTCTTTGTATTTTAGTCAATAGTATGCTTGAAAACGCAATACATACAATTTGCTTAAATGTGCTTACTTTTTTTATTCAACCAAGAACTAGCATGATTTTTTAATATTTTTGAAAAACACCGGCAGACTGAAGCCACAAAATTCAAACCACGACATGACGAGGGACGACTGGCTAGCTATACTTTATAGCCCTGCCATAGATGATGTCCTGTCACCAGTTGATGGTGCTGCTGATAGCAACTATGATTCCTAACAGCAACATTACACCAAATGATCTTTGCGACATGGATACATGCATCGTGGATGCACTTCAACCAATCGCTGCCATACGCATTCATACGTAACATAATAGGCCAACACAGTTGTAGGCCAAGCAGCCCACAAGCCCCACTTGTGAAGCTGGGCCGCCACAGCCGAGCTCGGAGGCGGAAACAAAAGCAGAGAACGGCCGCGCAATGACTCTGTGTGTCTCTATGCATGTGTGTGTATGTGTGTATTTTTAGACCAGAGCAGATGCTGGTGTATCAAGTCTGTCATGACGTCATTGCCTTTCCCTTTGTCAGATGAGTGGATCCCCACTCGCCTTTAAACGTCAAAGGAAGTCAGGCGAGGGGCGGGGGGACTAAAGATGGAGAGAGGGGGTATGTCAGGGGTTATGCAACAAACTCAGGGGGACAACAAACACAAAAACGAGTGAGGGGGAGAGCTGTGAGCAGTAAAAGAGGGCAAATTGTGCCGAAACAGAAAAGAAGGATTGCTGCATGTGAGAAGTGGAGGTAATAAATGAACAGGAGGGAGGGACAGATTGGAAAGAGGAAAGATGGATGGGAGAGGAGAGGTGATGATGAGGAACCATAAAGATTCACATTCTGTTGAAGTCAGCCTTTTAAAGATTTTCTAATGCCTTGAATGCGACTAGAATATTTTATCATCTGTAATTAAATATATTTTTGAATAGAGCATATGAAAAATATCTAATTCTCTGTACATATTTCTCTCCAAAGTTTTCCCATTTGCACTACATTATTTCCAATCCATTATTTTCCCCCATTCTCTCCCCATTTTGCCTCCTTTCCGAGGAGGGCTCCAAATTGTCATGACAGAGCGCACCGAGTGACCTGAAACATTCAGAAGAGAGACACGCAAATCTGACAGACAGACAGACCGACAGACAGACAGACGCACCTTTAGAAAGGGACACACACGTAGGACTGCCACACACACACACACAAACACACAATCACAGTGTATCAAAACATACAACAATAAAGTCAACCATGAAAGGCTTTTAATTGAAAACAAAAGGATCTTAACTCTTCAAGGTCGTCACAATCCTTGACAGCATGCATTTAGGAGTGAGAGAGCGTGCTTTTGTAAGTGTTTGATGAATAGCTGCACATCGTATTAGTAGAAAACACGCTATTTAGCTACATTTGCTTAGGTGTAAATATTGGCTTAATTGTCTCTACTCACAGCTTATTTGCTGTGAGTGGAGAACACAGCTGCAGATATCTGCTGGAGAAGAGTGAGCCATGAAGAGCACTGCTGCCCATGTTGCAGATTGAGTGGCTGACGGTGGTGGTTGGGTTATGGCCAGGCATACAGTACTGTTCCAAATAATAGCAGTCCAATGTGACTAACCCGATTAAGTAACGTTTTTTATTGCTACATGGCAAACAAGTTACCGATAGGTGCAGTGGATTCTCAGAAAACAAACAAGACTCAGCATTCATAATATGCATGCTCTTAAGGCTGTGCAATTCGGCAATTAGGGGTTGTGTTAAAAAACAAACAGTGTGGCATTCAATCATTGATCAATTTTGTGAAAAAACAGGTGTTAATCAGGTGGTCCCTGTTTAAGGATGCACTTGTTGAACATGCATTTCTCTTTGAAAGCCTGAGGAAAATGGGTTGTTCAAGACATCGTTCAGAAGAACAGGGTACTTTGTTTAAAAAGTTGATTGTAGAGGGAAAATCCTAAGAGATGCAAAAAATGGTTGGCTAAAATGATCTCCTATGCCTTTCAAATGGAGAGCAAAAAAAGAGACACGTGTCAGAAAACGGAACTATCAAAAGGGATCGAAGAATAGCCAGAATGGCAAAGGCTCAGCCAATTAGTTCCAGGATGATCAAAGACAGTTTGTAGTTACCTGTAAGTACTGTGACAGTTAGAAGACGTTTGTGTGAAGCTAATCTATTTGCAAAAATCCCCCACAAAGTCTCTCTGTTAAAAAAGGTATGTGCAGATGAGTTTACAATTTGCCAAAGAACACATCAACTGGCATAAAGAGAAATGGAGGAACATTTTGTGGACTGACGAGAGTAAAATTGTTCATTTTGGGCCCATGGGCCGCAGACAGTTTGTGAGACGACCCCCAAACTCTGATTTCAAGCCACAGTACACAGTTAAGCATCATGATATGGACATGTTTCGCCTATTATGGTGTTGGGCCTATTTATCACATAGCAGGGATCATGGATCAGTTTGCATAAGTCAAAATACTTGAAGAGGTCATGTTGCCTTATGCTGAAGAGGACATACTCTTGAATTTGGTGTTTTAACAAGACAATGAACCCAAACACACTAGTAAACCAGCAACATCTTGGTTCCAAAACAACAAAATTCATGTTATGGAGTGGCCAGCCCAATCCCTGGCCCTTAATCCAATCGAGAACTTGTGGGGTGACATCAAAATTGCTGTTTCGGAGGCAAAACCAAGAAATGTTTATGCATTGTTAAATGTTGTTAAACAATCTTGGAGTGGAATAACAGCTTGGACTGCGATTATTCTCAACACTACTGCACGTTACAAACACAGGTGCATTTTATTGATGGCATTTTGAAAGAACAAAGATAACGTGATGAGATCCTGAGCCCCATTCATGCATGACCATTCCTGGAAGCTGAAAACATCCAAGTTCTCACATGGCCAGCATACTAACCAATCCATGCTGCATGGATTGGTGGATATGGTATTTGAGGCAAATGATGGTCACACTGGATACCGCCTTTTTGGACACCCCTCAGGACAGTTAAACTGCACGTCTTTGAGTGGCCAACCCGCAAATAATCATAATAAGCTGCGTAATCCGCATGTTGACAAGCTCCGCTAGCATATATGCTTGTTAGTTAATGAAAAGAGCTGTCCTTGAGCATGGGCTGATATTGCAGTCTTGTCTCAAGACTGCTGCCCCTTTCCCAATTTGATGGCATTATTTCCCACAGCGAGAGGGCCCCAACATTTCTTTGAAGATACACAAAAAGTAATTCACGCAAGGCCAGGATGCTATTGAGTCACACGCCAAATGCAATATGTATCGTGCAACAAAATTCATATTGAAGGAAAAACAAGAATGTCTGCAGACAACCAACTTTTTATTGATTGTCTGATCAGCAACTTGTGTGTGTGTGTGTGTGTGTGTATAATGTTAAACTATAATGTGTCACTTGGCCGCACGGTGGCTGAGTGGTTAGCACATTGGCCACACAGTCAGGAGATCTGGAAGACCTGGGTTCAAATCTCCGTTGGGCATCTCTGTGTGTAGTTTGCATGTTCTCCCCGTGCGTGTGTGGGTTTTCTCCGGGTACTCCGGTTTCCTCCCACATTCCAAAAACATGCATGTTAGGTTAATTGGCGATTCTAAATTGTCCATAGGTATGAATGTGAGTGTGAATGTTTGTTGGTCTATATGTGCCCTGCGATTGACTGGCGACCAGTCCAGGGTGTACCCCGCCTCTCGCCCAAAGTCTGCTGGGATAGGCTCCAGCATCCCCGTGACCCTAATGAGGATAAGCGGTATAGAAAATGAATGAATGAATGTGTCACTTTAAACAACAACATTCATTCATTCATTCATTTCCTGTACCGCTTATCCTCATTAGGGTCACGGGGATGCTGGAGCCTATCCCAGCTGTCTTTGGGCGAGAGGCGGGGTACACCCTGGACTGGTCGCCAGTCAATCGCAGGGCACATATAGACAAACAATCATTCACACTCACATTCATACTCTAATGGACAATTTAGGGTCACCAATTAACCTAACATGCATGTTTTTGGAATGTGGGAGGAAACCGGAGTACCCGGAGAAAACCCACACACGCACGGGGAGAACATGCAAACTCCAAACAGAGATGCCCAACGGAGATTTGAACCCAGGTCTTCCAGATCTCCTGACTGTGTGGCCAATGTGCTAACCACTCAGCCACCGTGCGGCCTAAACAACAACAAATAAATATAAATACATGAGAAAATGCAATACCATGTAAGCAAAGCCAGATGCTTCTTGCATTGTTTGACAGAAAGTGCTTTGATAAAAAAGGGAATGCTCATCTGTCACGCAAACTTGACAAATTCCCGAGTGCTGATTTTACCGACTCGCACGCAAGAGACCACGGGCACCAGGGAGCCTCCCACATCCACGCGAGGTGTCCGCAAGCCTGCTTTTCATTCAGGTTTTAGCACTAGAAAGAAATGCATTCTGAAATACAAAATGTGAGCTTTCTAAGGTTGAGGTAAAACAAGCATGCCTGGTTTGTTGGGGTTGAAATAAGCTATGAAAATAAATGTTACAAATATGAGTCGTTCACGGCCAAAGAAGAAAAGGAAAAAAACGCACAAAATCGTCACAAGAAAAAACGCTGGTGATAAATAAGTTCAACTGAACATGTAAATAGAATTTTCGGTTATGAAATTGACATTCCTGCCAAATGCTTGGTTTGACATCACAAATGGATGTGTGGAGCTGTAATGGTATCCCGTCTCCACAGTCTGGTACATACCTTGATTATGAGGTCACGTTGCTGTACATTTTGGGCAACACATACTCCCTGGCTTTTGTGTTTAAAGATTTTTCTAATGAAATACAAAAACGAGACAAAGAATGGCAACCCCAGTGTAGGTTATGGACAATTTATGTTCATGCATAAAAATAATAATCACTGCCACAACACATGACGGTGCAGTAAAATTTTGCGGGTGGAGAAAGTGACATGCGCCTCGCTCGTGCTTCGAACCCATACCGCTACAGACTGCGTGTTGACAGGTAGACATTTATATAAGCCCTTTGCACTATCTTGCAAGGTGTTAGCGTGCTAACGTTCGCATGTTAGCACTGCTAGCATGCGAACGTTAGCATAGTCGCATTTTTAGCTGTTTCCGTGGTAGACACTATTATGCATTCTAACATTAGCATCGCTAGCACGGTAACATTAACTTAGTAGCATTCCTTGCCATTTTCTTAGGTGGACACTATGTTAGGTGTTAGCATGCTAGCGTTAGCATGTCAGCATTGTTAGCTTTTAAATTGTCATGAATCTAAACGTAAGCAAAGACTTTGAGTTTACATACTAGGTATTAGCATGCGAATATCATTGTAGATTATAATTATTCATTAAAATGTTTAGCATTTTCAGAGGTAGGCACACAAACACTTAACGCTATTATACTAAGTGTTAGCATGCTAACGTCAACATTGTTAGCACATTCAAACCCTTCCATAGTATGTAAATATGTATATAAAATAAATGTATGACTAATATAAATGGTGTAAATCACAATATGGGGGCAACTATGGCGTCTACTTTTTGTCACGCTATGGATTGTGCGTGTCTCCCTTAAATAGACCTTAAAGTGCTGCCTAATTGAATGAAGGTGAAGGTCTTGCTGGAAGAAAAGCGCAGACTTAATTAAGATGGTGAAGATGCTATGATATTAAATGTGTCTGGAGAAAAGCTTCACATTTAGGAACAATGAAACAATAATTCAAAGCAACATTGTGCATGAGAGAACAAATTAAAGAGACAATATGAACTTAACCTTGCATACTGCTCTTATCAGAGTATTTGGCACTGTTTCACACACACACACACCCGCACGCATCATGACCTTTCTGAGACCCCCTGACGTTCTCTTCCAAAAAGGAGGTTGGTAATTGCAAGACATTATTGCATGTACACTCTAACGAGCTTGCCTGTGACACGCACGCACGCACGCACGCACGCACGCACGCACACACACACACAGGCAGCAAAAAAAAAGAAGTGATATTCAGGGGAGTCGAACCCCCCCAGGGAAGGCAGATAAAATAAATAGCGGACTGTAATATTGAGCGCCAGGTAGAAAAGGTCATTACAAGAGACAAAAGTTCCTCCAGGGATTTCACCGACCAAAAACAGAAGGTCATGGAAGTAACTGCGAGGCACAGACACTGAAGAATATATGGCAAGCGGAAGTGGCGTGCTTTTGTGACCCATGACCTCTCGGCAAATAAATCAGCATGGCGGAGCCGAAAATGAGGCTTACGCAAGAAGAGCGCATAAATGCATCGCAGGCCCCAAAATTAGGCACGCCTGCAGCACAACACAAAAAGTGTGTCTTTACAAGGACGTGACTCCATTTTGATTGACACTGTCAGAGTTACTAATCTCACACTATGTTTAATGTTCACCGATGCACTTCAACGTAAGCTCGTTACGCATGTTGCAAATAAATCAAAACATGAGCATTACCATAATCACAAGTGTACTGAGATCTTACGAACATAACCTCTGAGGTGGAACGCAAATACATCACAGGATGCCGGTCAACTTCCAGTTGATTTGGATTTCAAAAATGCTCCTACTAGAAAACATGGAAATAGAAACAATCAGTGCATGGGTGGGTCTTCTCCGGGTTTCCTCCCACATTCCAAAACAATGCATGTTAGGTTAACTGGCGACTCTAAATTGTCCATTTGTTTTTTTTTGTGTGTGTTTTTTTTTTTTTTTTTTCTTTGTTTTTTTTTTTTTTTTTTTTTTGTGTTTTCCTCTTCTTTTTCTTATTTTCTTTTGTTATTTTCTTTTTTATTCCCCCTTTATCCTTTTTTTGTTTATTTGTTTTAGAAAATGGACGGATGGATGAATGGGAGTCTGTTTACTTCACGTCAGTTCCTGTGTATATTCTTCTCTTAACACCTACTTGCTCGGATTTTTGGAATAAGTGATGAGGAAAAATCCAAAGAAAACGGAAAATATGCTTTTAGTTCATCTTTGAATCTTGATGAAGTCTCAGGGGACGTCAAGCATGAAGACATTTACCCTAAATTTGGGTTCATTTCCATACTGTACCCTTAAAATTTAAGGTTCTATTGTAGTTTCAAAAATAAAATCTAGTATTATTTCTACTGCAGCTGTTTAGATTATGCCAGTGTAACATAAAATTGCCACAGAAAGTAAACTACCCAGCTACTTTGGAATCAATCTGACTTCGGAGTGCCTTGAGGTGAACTCTAATATATTGTTTAAACTTTTATTGGACACTGTTCATGAATCATGAATCCCCACCCTCCTACTCTCAGCAATATAAAACTAAGATCTACTATGCGATGAAAATCATGACAATAAAGACCGTAAAGTTGGGCTGCTGAATGAGGCACATCGGGTAGATGGCAGTAAATGGCCGATGGGGGGCGGGTGGTCTGTCCTAAGCGTAAAAAAATAGGTTGCCACTGAGGCAGTCTAAATTAACAACACATCCTCTATGTTTAAATGGTAATGATGTAATTTATATCGAACATGCTTAATAAAGTACATTTTTACACATGCACAATTATGCATGTTCAAAAAGTAGAAGGAGGAAGCATAGCTTACGCCATTTTAAACCGTGCCCCAGCAATTACTGGCGGTCTGTTCACCTTCAGTGTTTGTCATGTACCAGGTTATCACATGACAATAATAAATAAGTACAGGATACATGGTAAATAGTAGTACTGCAATAAAATACAGTGGAACACCGGTTAGCGTGTTTTTGCTTAAGGTAAAAAAAAAATTGTTTTGCGTACATTTTCTGGTTTGAATACATCATAGCATACGTCAACTGTGTTCTAAATGTATTTTATATCACAAAACATCTCTTTTACCAGCCTATTATCTTACTTATACATGGAAACAAAAACCGGATGTCACCTGCTTTGCTTTTTTTCTTCATGTACAGTTGTAAAACATTTTTCCGTTAATATTTTTGGCTTTCTGGGACAGATTAATTGGATTTTAAGTTATTTCTTTAGGTAAAAACTGATGCGGTTAGAGCAGTGTTCCTCAAATAAAAAAGTTTCTCGGCTCTTCCTATCATTGTGAAGCAGAATTCACCAAGCGTTGGATTGGTTACCCACTAATAGGGAACGTGAGCTGGGATTAGACCGTCGTGAGACAGGTTAGTTTTACCCTACTGAGGATGTGTTGTTCCAATAGTAATCCTGACACGCGCTCCCCAGGGGGGGAAGTGTCACGGGGGGCACCAGAAGCACTTTTAATGTTAGTGTAAACCTGCCAATATTCAAGAGTATAATAAATGTGGACATTTATTATACTCTTGAATACACTTCACAGCTCTTCATTTTGTTGCATTTTCCTGGTTTCAGTTTCAAGTTCATTTTGTACAGTACAGATAAATACATAGATGTTATCAGTAGTCGATAGTATTTCAAATGGGTGGGGGGGGCATGACAACATTTCTGGCCCCAAAGGGCAGGTGTGGCAGAAAATAACTGAAAACCACTAGCTGAGAGTATGTTTCGGTTAGAGTCTGACCTTCTGCATTGCATTAGGGATGCTAACCAAGGTTCCACTTTAATTAAAGTTGATTTCTAACTTCATGGGTTTCTGTGGTGAGGGCTTAAAGTTAATTTACTACCGCGAATAAACCGATGGAAATTGGGTAAAAGTTGGCAGTGGCTGCAGAATCATATAGGCAGTAATATGGATTACACGTCCGAAAGTGAAGATGAAGCAGAAGACGACGTGTCGGCTGAACCTCTGGGACTTTATTGGCAAGCAAATTACAGTGTAGTGAAAGAGCAAAAGCAGCAGAAAACAAATAAAGGCTCACCTTGCTTGTCTTAGCATTTGTGTCAATATTCAGCCCATCCATCTTCTCTCTAACATCTCTCTGTTGTTATTACCTGGTTAGAGCCGAGACAATAACAACACTTGCATTGTGGCGATCATTGGGATGCTACACTAGCTTGTAAAAAGCAACATAGTAGGTCTGTTGTTGCCATAGCGACCCCTGGATCACCTACTGAGTCAGCCAGAACTCTTGACTTGTTCAATAGACAAATCATGGCATGCTGTTTCCCTCCAGCCCTGTAAGTGGCAGTGTAAAGTACGCGTATTTTTAAAAAAGTGCAATACACACATTTTGCACCACAGTGCAATCTGCTGGAGCATAGAATAAACCATGAACTGGCCTCGATGCAAGTGGACTGAATGGTAAAAAAAAAAATTATTGGATTTGCAACAATATAAAACGGGTTTACAGTCCATCACTTTGTGGTTCGAACATCGCTCCCTCACTTTATCGTGGTTTAAAAAATAATAATAATAAATGATTGCTGCTTTATGACTGACTGTGGCCTATTATTATTTTATTTTTATTTTTGTAGTATTATTTTAAAAAAGAAAAGAAAACTCATATGTAGTATTCTGGTCACTATGTTCAGTCATGTTAACTTGAAGAAACATTACATTACCTTGACACTGCATGGAGTCAGCCATAGCATGTCCACCATGACATAGTGAAAACATGTTCTCCTCCCGTTCCATGTGAAACTGGTAAGTTTTGGGCCTTTTCTTCCCCACTCAGTTTGAAACACTTTATTAGCTTTACAATAAATAACTTGCTGGCTAACAAGTTAGCACAGTAGCATGCTCTGCGTAAAGCAGCTTTGTTTCGCTGCAGTGATCCCCATAGCCTGTGTGTAAGAGTTAAGCAATGTGGTGTAAACAAAGAATAACAGGAGTGTAAAGGTGGCTATAGGGTTTGAAAATTTATTTTATACGTAGCACTGGATGATGGTGCCAATTATGTGACTGTGGAATGCCGTGTCACCGGGCAAAGGTGGATAAATGCTACATTCGCTGTTACGGCAAGGATCTCTGCAGCTATTGAGTAGCCTATAAAATGCCCTGTAGTGGAAAGCCTGCAGGAGGGGGTTGGGGGGGGCTGGCTATTTTAGTGCTTGTTAGACACATTAGCTCATTAATAACGTTCAGATTAAACTATGACAAAGTTGTGGCGCAGACGGAGGAATGTAACCAACTGACCTTTACAATTTGGACCTTAGAGGAAGACAACAAAAGACTCACTAAGACTAATAGAGCAGGGAGAACAATGTTTTTTATTTTTTTTTTTTTTTTTTTTTGTTTAGTACATTGTCACAATATCAAGTAATAATACTGCAGGTATAATTTAGCTTCAAATAAATAGTATGAGTATCGTGGATTAGCCCAACATGCATGTTCGCGGACAATGGGAGGAAACCAGTGTGTTGCCTTCATGATCAGAGTGTGTTTAGCATTCAGAATGAAGACACAGGTCACAGTCCCGAACAAAGGTCGTGATTGTGGGTGGTAATCAGTGAAGACGACAAAAAGCTGAGCGCGTGTGTGTGTGTGTGTATAAACTTACCCAGCATTAGCCATGTTGGCAGGCGAGAGGGAGGAGAGATGTGTGTGTGTGTGCTTATCACCAAATTGCTGAAGTTCCCTTTTTCACTGCAAAAACACTGCCTTCATGCTGAACCTATAATAGAACAAGTGGATCAAGTGAGTACATACATAAAATGAAGTATTTGCATTGCAGTGGCAGGTAATAATTGTGTTCAAGTACTGTGACTCCGGTCGTGCACACATCACTCACCTCACCATCTAATAGGATCCAATACAATACAAAATCCCTTTTTGCAAATATACTAACAATCCTACAGTGGTTTGCAGTGGTGCAAAGTAGTGCATTACACTGGGAGCTGCTTCTAATATTTTGATGAAATATAGCTAAACATTTAGCTATAAGTGAAAAGAAAGCATGGGAAATAGTATGATGAAGAGCTATTGTACAAATACGTCAATCAAAACCGAGCATCATCATGTTTATATTGGCGTAACGTTGCATTTTTTCCTGATACACAAATACAATGGGTGGTTGTTCATACTCAAATATACAATAACAGACAATAACTAAGCTCCGGCGTTTAGAATTAAGACACTCACACGACTAGAAAAGTTGAGTTTCGACAAAGCTGACACGAAACTTTTGATGTCTACACGTTACGAGAATCTGCAATCGCTTTCGAGTTGCAAATATCCACAGAAATGACAAGAAAAACCCAACAAAAAACAAAGAAGGAAATGTGTTATTACGTACCTGCGTGGGACTCACATGGCTGTGGGTTGAGTAGCCACAGTATGATGGTGCTGGAAGAGACATTAAACACGACACACATCGTGGCCCGGCATAGTAGTAGTCGAAGTAGTGGGGCTGCTGGTCCGGTTAGGTACCACCAGAGCCATGAGATGACGCCGCGGCTCGGCGGAGGGTTTCCCCGGCGAGCTCAGCGGGGCTGCCGCCGAGGAGGTGGTGGAAAAAGCGGAGGAGCTGTCCGGTGCTGAAACGAGCCCGCGCTGGATGCTTGCTACCACGGTAACAACATTGGCCGAAATGTCACTCTAACGCCATACAAATTTACACAGCAGCCGATAATTCGTGTGACATTTGCATCGCTTCGGTCACGACATGTAAAAAACAAACTAACCAAAAACAAAAAGGTGTATTCGCACAACCGTGGACTTAAAACGTGGGAGTAGCTTTACTTAACAGTCGATTTAAAGCCAAAGAGGCACAATTTGTTTTATTAGCTTTGCCGCCGCTAGGTTGTCCCTCTCCGTGGCTGGAGCGTTTTTATGGTTTCCAAAAATAAAAGATACTACACGAGTAGGGATTGCCTTCACGGCAATTGGCCTAAGCGGCTGTCACTCATCGGTATTATCCACCCGGTGGTTAGTGAGCACATCAATCACCGAGATGCTTCCTCCTACTGATGCTGAGGATGTTAGTGGAAGACGCTTGCTACAAAAAACACTCAATTATATCGACTTTACACTTTCAAAGGCAAGCATCATTGTCTTTATAGGTCTTCATTTAGTTAAGGGACAGTTTTGGCACATTCTGTGTGAAAATGTATTCGCACCAAAGTAACATTAGGTATGCCAGCACAGGTGTCCAAATTACAGCCCAGGGGCCATTTACAGCACGGAGCTCGTTTTTTTTTTTTTTTTTTTTTTGGCCTGCTGCGAATTCCAACAGTAACATTACAGACAGCCCACATCAGAAAATTTGAAGATTTATGGCAACAGTTTCCATACTTTCCCTCATACAGAAAAATTGAAGGACACAGGGGAGCTACTTTTTGTACAATAAAGATGCTAAAGCCAGTATGGGTATGCTAAACTATGCTAAGCAATTTATTGTATTATCTAGTAATAGGTCTCTTTCAAAGCGTGAAGCCAGAATACTTCACGGCAGGCAGCAGCTTGATCAAAACAACAACAAAAAAATATTTTCTAAGCTTCTTAAGGTCAATCATTTTTAAGACAAAAATGATACTCAACTAATAAGTTCACTTTTCTGCTAAAATATTATTCTGTCAATTCTTTAATTTACTGCTACAAAAAGTAAAAAAGGCAATTATATATATACTTATTTCTATCTATCTTTATAAAATAGTTTCTTATTTGCAACAATGCCATTACTAATGTATTTTTACGAAAACGTTTCTGAAAGATTTCTAAAACACGTACTTTTTTCCCCCTCGCACATACTTTATTAAAGACAGTATTGTTTAATCAACAAAAAGGTGATGAATATCTCAAAGTGACCCCCGCATCCTTCAATTTAGCAGTATGTAGGCCACTGATGGAAAAAGTTTTGACGTCACAACCTCATGAGATCCAATACACCAGATGCCTTTACAAAGAAGATAATGCTAGGTTTGATACGAAAATAGATTAAATGAAAACATCTTCCACCTTTCCATCAAACCTTCGCAATATCAGAATATTTAACTGAACAGATTGTAACAATTGCACCAAATGAAGTACAATATCTGGAAAGTGAAGAATAGCAATTTTTATGCAAAACATTGGAAGTGACAAACGACAGGTATTTTTGCACCGCCTATCAATAGTAACATGACAAGCGGACATACTTATGTAAATTGCAGCTTTACCACAGTGGAATCGTAGCGAGCTAGAAAGTTGTCATACAAGAAAGAAATTGGCTTCATTAGAAACCTATGCACAATAAGCTGAGAGGTTTTTTTTCCCCCTCATGAGAATTAGGTAGTCACATGCAGTAAGCACCAATACATGTCTAAGATAGAAGCTATATCAGGGGTGGTAAAAGTTTGGCATTTGAGCCACACGTCACCCATTTTGTCCTGGTCTATTGGGCACTTATGAACAGTCCTACAGTATTTTATGTCTAAATCCGTTGAATGTAGTTTGTGGGTTTCCTGCACTTGATTTCTTGTAATTATGTTTGTATGGTTCAGGGACAACAGTAACGAGACTACTAAAGTAAACAAGGACAGATCCCTTATTTTTTCAGTAATTCAACAGAATTTCTAGACAATTCAAGAGTTGCAACCTGGTGGAAATGGTTTGGAAAACAAATATCCATGGATGAGATTGGTGTGGAATAAGTCCTTCAGTGATATCCGACCTCACAAATTAACCTCTGGATGAAACGACACACTCCAAAATTGTCTATAGTCTTCCCTGTGACAGCTCCATATTTTCTTGCATTTTCTTTTGCTGTAGGTGTAATGGCCTGGTGTCCAAACACTTATGTCTATATAATGTACCATCGTGACCGCTTTGACTTTGTGGCAGAAAACTCACATTTATCATACACGAATAAAAAAGTGCCTTTTTCCGTAGCGTGGGTCACACAAGGGCATTTCAAAAACCCAATGAGGTGACACAAAATCTGCATGTATGCAAATAATTTCACATATTTTACAAGAGAGTTACAGTATATCATAATAGGATGCTAAAGAGGATGATATTAACCTTAGTTTAACTCTGTTAACAGGTGTGTGTGTGGATACATTGCAGACTCATACGTTGTTAAAATTGTGGTTGAATATTACCTCTGCCTTCCAGTAGAAATAAGGTAGAATATTTTCAGCTTTTTTCCCCCCAGAGTCAACCCAGATGGACCAGTGTCATGACTGTGGTGTACTCGTGCTGGAGACAGTCCGTGTCAGTGTCACACAGCGTGTAGTCGTCTTTAACAATGCGGTCGCAACCAATTTCCCCGTTGCCAAACAGGCCAAAGAGCGGTACGTTGGGGAACACCTTTCGGAAGGCATCGGCCTCCACGTTGCTCTGGTTGTAGTAATTCTGGCCTCTCCCGACGCACGCAAACATGAACCCCAGTGTGTCCCTCTCTGGGATCTTGGCAGCTTTCAGCCTCCGGATAGTAGCTTCTGCCGTCTTGGGGCTGACGACGTCCTGGTCCAGGAGCACAGACGCTCCCTGCACTTTGGGGCCACTCAGGGCCAGCCCCACCACGCCACACACACCCTGGCTACAGCTATAGAGATGTTGCGAGAAGGAAAGTGGGTGAAGAGAGAACATTCTCAAACTTTAGTCAGTGGTATTGATATCCAAAGAAACATTTATTTCCTCAAATAGTGCTCTTACAGATGGCTTGCGTCAATTATATTGCTCTACTTGAGTAAGCAAGCCCCACACCTGAAGGAAAAAAAAAAACTCGGCAGCTGTAATTGCAGTTTTGTGTGATTTAATTTCTGCACCAAAAACTTGTTTGGCATAGAAGGAAAAAAATCACAATATTTTAGTCTTCATACTGCTTAGCCCCAATTTTAACCAGTGAAGACCTCCCTAACAAGAAATATCCCCGGATATCCTGGAACCCTCTTCCAGCCCGTTTGGACGCAAGAGACAAAGAAAAACACACACACATGCAATATATGTTTTTTATATGTATTTTTTCTAAATGATAAATCTTGTCACATTCTAATCTCACAAGATTTTGTGACACCCCTGCCATTTGCCACTATATGAGGAAATAAATAGACAGCACACTGATGCTCTGTCCACACGTAGGCGGGTACCTCATAAAATGTTTTTTTCCATGAATTGGCCTATCATCCACACGAGTCCGCAGATATTCAGCACTAAAAACCAAGGCTTTCAAAACATCCAGCCAACGTGTAGTTCTGGAGAAAACTCCGGTTATACGTTTGGGTATGGACGCAAATAAATGAAATTTTACAAGGTATGCTGGTGCTGTGATGTCACAATCAACCGGTATTTACATCAAAAACAACATGGATGCCCTCAGAACTGACGATATTTTCTTGCGTCTTGTAGACTGTGTATTCTAAATCAACATTTAGAAGTAATCCTACCTCCTTGTCTGTCCACAAGAATGAGTCTGGCGCCACGTTTTTTGTTTTGCGTAATTGACGGGGTGACAGAGGATGATTCTGATTGGGTAGAATATTAGTAACTATTGCCGCCTACAGGTTTGGCATGCTTATGACTGTGGTTCCCAGTGCACTTATCCGGTTAAGTGAGGATGGGTTTTTTTTAAATACGAAGTTGTGTGGACACCATCTTTTTCATAAACGGAGAGGGAACAATATGTGGTTTTAAAAATACCCTGCAACGTGTGGAGAAGACATCAGACTGGGGGGGCGCCGTTTCTTTTTTATGGCTTGTTTTTTTCTTACCAGTATCTGGTGGGACAGAAGACGCTTTCTACCAGTCCTCCTGTGATCAGTGCTTTGCTCTTAGCTAGAGGCTCCAGTATTTGGTTGAGAAAATGAGCCCCTCCTGATCGATATGCCTCATAGACAAAGAGGAGCACCACTCGTAGCTCTGGGTTGTCTACTAGTCCTAAAGGCAAAAAAGACCACCAAATTTTATTTGAATACATACCTCATTTATACAAGCATACATTCTCTCATGAAACTGTTGTAATTTGTTTTAAGGGGAGTAAAAACCAAATTAAGGAACAATATATATGACAGTGATAGAGACTTGATTAATTATAAAAGTATCACGAACATTATTAAAATGCTCCTGTTCCAAGTATGTGTTTCCTCACCTGCTTCTTTGAGTGTGGTTGGGGAGAGGGTCTTCTTGCAAAAGTGAAAAGGTTTGATGTGGACGCCCTCCATGCTGGGGAACATGATGGCAAAGCCGGCCTCCCCCTCTTGGTGCTCCACTGGAGGCCTGGAGCCAGAGCCTGTGGGAGTCACTGCAAATAAACACATACAAATTTAGACATCCTAGCTAATGTTGTAAAATAAGATGGTGTGACCTAAGTTTTGACTGGTACTCTGAAATGAAACAAAATTGGACTTCTTCACAAAAATATTCATCAACATTTAGCCATTAGAAAGATACAATATGATATATTTTTAACATGCAAGCAAGAAGAACAGTGCAGTGGAACATCAACTTACGGAAACCTTATTATATATAAATTCATAATACGAATTGGGCTTTGAAGATATTTTTGTCCAGTAAAAAAAAAAAAAAATTCAAAATACAAAAATGAAAATGGAAAGTGTCGCCCAGAATTTTGAATGTACTGCACTGCCACACAAGCTGTTCTCCACTGGGGTGGTAATGCACCAAAGTAATGGATGCCAACCGTCGTAAAACCAAAGAAGAAGAAAAAGCTGCCCTCACATTGGTTCTTTTGGTTACCTCCAATCATCCAATCATGGCGCCCTTTGCTCAGCGTACCAAAAAGCTCCCGTCAATTGTTAAAAAATTAAAAATAACTAAAATAAACTAGTGTTTAGTATGTAATGCAAATTTAAAGTTACAGTATGTAAACTTATGAATAATTTCTGCCATCTGTCAAAACTTTGTTTGCTCACCTCACTTGACCTGAAAGGTGAAGTGTCTTTATTCATAACATCATTTACTATTTTTTATTGCTTTTATTATATTCTCATTGTTTTTTCAAGCCCATGTAAATGATTATGTTGTCATTAGTTAACATATTTATTTCGTTTGGGTACAATATTCACACTTTATACAACTGTTTGAGGGGGCTGGAACAAATTGCGCCATTTATAGGGTTAATTTTGTCTCATAATATGAATAGTCAAAGACACAAAAACCCCTCCTCAATTATTTAATTTTGTATCTTGAGGTTCCACTGAATGGGGATAAGCAGTATAGAAAATGGATGGAGATTCCACTGTGTTATGTTATTTAGGCATCGTTTATCAGCATGATCAGCAGGAGGAGCAGGAACTGCAGCTTGGTGAATTCAACTTGATATTTCTATGTTGTTGTTCAGCAGGTGGAACTATAACACCCGCTAAATATAAATATTAATCTCACTAAATATAAATCTCACTATGATGCAAACAACCACCATTATGAAAACACCAAGTAAATCAAAAGCATTATCTTTTTAAAGGCAAAATACACAGCTATAGTATTGGACTATGCAAATGTACCAAATGGAGTGTCTTGGGTGGATGTGACAGACTTCCTCATTTGACTCTACAGTATATTTTGCTGACATGAACAATAATTCACACATTACAGAAAACATTTTACACACGGGTGTCTCATTTCTCCCCAAGGTCAACGCTCTGGATGAGGTTTTTTTTCAATACTTTGCAGTCCATAACCGACATGCATAAATAACTTGTACTCTAGGCTATAAGGAAACCTATTACATGTCAGCCCAGCCATCATACATTGCCATACATAATCCAATCACAAATTTCCCCCAATTGAATTAGAGCCAAGGTGACCCCGTGTTGACCTCCACCCCCTACCCGCAATATCACCCAAATGAGTGTTATGGCAAAACAGCCAGGGACGCCATTAGGCCTGATCAACGACGGCAGCCTGACAAGCCATCATCCTTGCGAAGGAGAGCCTGCCTGATGGAGAGTCACTTCTCCGCAGGCTTGTGATTATGTAGAGAAATGGTGAAAGGGGAGCGATGCAGACGAGGCCATCTATCAGTAGAGGGAGGTGCCAGCCCTCCTCCTTTCCGACTCGGCATCGGCGGCGCGGATTAATGCTGAGCTGTCTGCTGGAAAGCGGACTATTCCTCTTGTAAAGTTGCCTGGAAGGCATCTATTTATTCCAGCCAGGAATTTGTGTCCTTCTTTGCTGTTTAGTACAGCAGAGACCTCAGCTTGTGGTTGCCAAGAAAAGATACAGCAGTTACATCTAAACTGTTTTTTTAATTGAGCATGAGTGCAGTTATGATGGCCAAAAAACTCCACCTAGCAACAAGTGACCATCACTTGTAGCTTACTTCAGTTGTATCGTATTCGTGAAGTTTTTACAAAGAATAACATATTAGATTTCATCTGAAAGCAGAAAGTGTTGTTGTTTTTCTTTCTATGTAGCCTACCTACCTACCTAGGTAGTGGAAATGACCATGGACAACCTATGATCTCACATGGAGGGAATAAGAGGACGCATGCTTACAGACGATGCCTGGTGTAGCTATGCCCATGACATCACAATTTCGAGGGAAGAGCTGGAACAGGTCCTCAACTGTGCCTTGACTGTGGCGACTCCTCTTTGCTACGGAAAAGTTGGAAAAAAGGATGTACTGTCATTGTGACTATAAAATATGTTTAATCATGTATCATAGACATACCGATAAATCATTGGTTAGACCAGTTCACCTTCACTGACTAGTCTAACGCATTTAAATTCGATGTATTTTATATTTTGTAGCAATGATGGAAACTAGAACTGTAAACCAAACTCATATGAATTTCTGTTCATCATGTATTCAGTACCGCCATGTTCCACAAGATTTTTTGTGATTACTGCAGCCTGTTTTCCAAAAACAAAAATTAAAAGTGTTGTTTGTGACCCCTTAATCTAAAAAAACACAGGATTTCAACAAATCTAACAAAATATGCTTTATTTACAACCAGTCCAGGGTGTACCCCGCTACTCGCCCAAGGTCAGCTGGGATAGGCTCCAACAGACTCTGCGACCATAATGAGAATAAGCGGCATAGAAAATGGATGGATATGCTTTATTTACATATTTCACTAAAGTGCAGAGAATATTTTTGAACATTGACAGCACTTTGGCAGTCGCCCCCAGGCCTTTTTGAGATGCCTAATTTTACATTCATTTTTCATTAATGTAAAATCATTGCCAAAAGCGGCAATGGAAGTATTTTTCTAGGTTTGTTGCTATAACATTGAAGAGACAGTGAAAGGTGCAGATATTTGTTGTGATTTTCACACAATTATATTAGGGACATTTGTTGAAGAAGAAGTAATTAATGCACAAACATACCGGACAGAAAGACTGAGAAATGAATCTTAGCAACATTCATTCATTCATTCATTCATTTTCTATGCCGCTTATCCTCATTAGGGTAGCGGGTATGCTGGAGCCTATCCCAGCTGACTTTCGGCAGGAGGCGGGGTACACCCTGGATTGGTCGCCAGCCAATCGCAGGGCACAGATAGACAAACAAAGACAACAATTCACACTCACATTCATACCTATGGACAATTTAGAGTCACCAATTAACCTAACATGCATGTTTTTGGAATGTAGGAGGAAACCGGAGTACCCGGAGAAAACCCACGCACGCACGGGGAGAATATGCAAACTAATATGCAAATTAACGAGTGGGCAACATGTGCAAGGAAGTTGTGGGGATTGGACAAGATTGCCACGATTCGCAAGGATTGGCTGAATTGTGCTATTTGTAATACAAACCCTTATTCTGTCTGTAACGGGATGCTTGTCCATTGAAGGCCTCACTGTCCACCATAGCTAGAACAATTTTAGGCAGGAGAAATACTTTCTGTGAATACACAAAAATACACACAAACAGGTTGGGTTAGTCAATTATGACGTATGTGTATTAATCGATACGTCCCAATAAATCTAAGAAGATAATGGCCTGTATGCCTCCAGGACTCTGAGACCTGCAGGCCAGATCACAGCTGACCCTTCTCACCCTGGAAACAATGTTTGTCCCTGTCCTCTCAGGCAGGAGGCTACACTTTATTCGGAGTAAAACCTCCCGGCACAAAAACAGCTTCTTTCCCTCTGCCATCAGACTCACGGTCACCAAATAACACCGCCGTTAATTTAGACATACAAAGTTCACGTTGCCCTAATTTTTTTTGCACGGAGGTGTGTACATTTTGCACATATTACTATTTTTACTTACTTTATTTTTTATTACTAGCCTGTTTCATGTTGCATCACCACACCTAGTGTGTGTAACCTACACTGACAACGGCAGTAAAGCTACTCTGATTCTGATATGGACATAGACATAGAAGATGCAGTTTACCTCTACTTCCTCCGCCAGTACCTTGCAGAGGGCGTGTCCCTCTGAGCTGGAGGGCCCACAGGCTGACACCCACGTCAACTGCTGCTGAGTTCTCAGCACTCTGCGGGCACAGTTGCTCCATAGCCTGCACACACTACCCGATAACACAACATGGTTAGCGTTAGCAATATTTAGCAAACCGTTTGAGCAACTTGGTTCATGTCGAGACGACATAGTTACATGAATAAAACAGCTAAAAATGACCATCGGTGGTGATTTCCACTCACGACAGTCACAATGTAATGGCTTTCACTTCGATAAGCAAGTTATGGAGTTACCGTGCTAATATGGTCTCTTACCTGGCGATTTGTAGAAGAGATTTGGTCGGTACGAATGTAAGAATTCGCTCGACGACCTCCGCTACGTTGCTCAAAATGTAAGCCGCCTTGGTATCCTGCGAAGATACGTCAAAACCAAGATTATCCCCCATTTTCCCTCTCAAGTTGGCATTTAGCAAACAAGCCTGCCCTGTTATGTGATTGACATTCGACCCGGAAGCGCTACTGAAGGAGGTGCAGCATACGCCACACCGCCCCTTGAGGCCATGAGGTGCAACAAAACAGTAAATTACGCTTTAATTAAAAAACAATTACAGCTAAATTATTACTTTACAGTGCTCATGTTTATGAAATAATTATCTTAAATATATATTGATATGTGCAGTGGAATATATCTATCAATGTGATTAATTTCTGGAAAGACAAAGATTGAATTGCTCAACTACGTTCAAATGTTCAGTCAACAACGAATCTACTTTATAAGTTGGTACAAGTTAATAAAATATGAGCGTAATTGTCAATATTTCCCTTACTATGTGGAATTGCTCAATCACTGCTTTAACAAGTCTTTTTTTTTTTTTCCTTTCGGCTTATCCCTTCAGGGGTCGCCACAGCAAATCAATTGCCTCCATCTAACTCTGTCTTCTGTATTCTCTTCTCTTGCGCCAACTACCTTCATGTCCTCTTTTACTACATCCATAAAACTCCTCTTTGGTCTTCCTCTAGGCCTCCTGCCTGGCAATTCAAAACTCAGCATCCTTCTACCAATATATTCACTATCTCTCCTCTAGA